>OX608078.1:10977451-11137424 GCA_951509765.1 Sphenella marginata
AATTTTTTGCAAAAAAAAAGCTAAAAAATTATTTCAATTTATCAGACATCGACTATTTTCTTCCTAAAAATTTTCATTTGTAAAAGAGTCGACATATAACCCAATATTTCAATATTTTTCTGTTTCTGACATCCATCTTCGAGTGAAAAAACCAAATATTTTGTAAAAAAAAAGCTAAGAAATTATTTCAATTTATCAGTATATATTTTTTTAGAAATATATCATATTTAATATACAAAAAGTAAAAACACAGTTTATAGCTTCTTCAATTTTATATTCACGAAATAGTTTGAAATTGCGTTAATTTTCCTAAAGACATCAACTATTTTCTTCATAAAAATTTTAATTTGTAAAAGAGTCGACATATAAACCAATATTAAATTAAGCCAGTTAGGTTATGTGTTTTCAATATTTCCGAGTTGAATTTGACGAAAAAAACCAGAAAACCATCATATGTCTAAGTTGTAATATTCTCCCGCTATACGGACTTCAAAAAATATACAACTAAAAGAAAAATTGAGAAAACTGTCTGTATACCAAAAAAAAAAAACACAATTTGGAAACAGGCAAATGTTATGAAGTTAACGGAATCTCAAAATGAACTTTCATTCGTTTCAATCCATATGACCAATTTTGTTCGATATGGCATCATTCTATGTGACCATTATCTATATATTAATAGGCTAACATTTTTTCCATACAATCAATTGCCAGAGTGTATCTCATAAAACAATGCATAACTCTAAATATTATGTATTTTGATATGTTTTCATGGGCCAGGAGCTTTGCATACGCATATTATATTTAACAAAAAATGCTTCATTAATTTGTAATAATTCATCAAAGTTTTCACCAAAACCCAAAGCTGTTAACTACAGTATCTGACTTTTTTGTTGTACATACAGCAGTGGCGCCGGCTATGATGCGAGCGTTCGTAGGTTCAAGAACGTGTTCAGGGCAGGTTAAGTTTTTTTTTTTTTTACTAAATTGAATTTGCCTTAAAATATACGAAAACTTTTTATTATATTTTTTTTTTTAATTTATTATATTTGTAATCCAATATTTTTCTGTTTATTATGTTTATGACATCTATCTTGGAGTGAAAAACCCAAATTTTTTGAAAAAATATAAAAAATTATTCCAATTTATCAATATTTACCAATTTATATTTTTTAAGAAATATATCATATTTCATATGGAAAAAGTAAAAACACAGTTTGTAGCTTCTTCAATTTTACACTTACGAAATAATTAGAAATCGCGTTAATTTTCCTAAAGACATCAACTATTTTGTTTCTAAAAATTTTTATTTACAAAAGAGTCGACATATAACCCAATATTTCAATATTTTTCTGTTTATGACATCTATCTTGGAGTGAAAAAACCAAATTTTTAAAAAAAAAAGCTAAAAACTTATTTCAATTTATCAATATATATTTTTTAAGAAATATATCATATTTAATATACAAAAAGTAAAAACACAGTTTGTAGCTTCTTCAATTTTATATTCATGTAATAGTTTGAAATCGCGTTAATTTTCCTAAAGACATCCACTATTTTCTTCCTAAAAATTTTAATTTGTAAAAGAGTCGACATATAACCGGAATCCTTACATATTTAGTCTTATTGGGCCGGTTAAGATATGTGTTTTTAATATTTCCGAGTTGAATTTGACGAAAGAAACCAGAAAACCATCATATGTGTAAGTTGTAACATTCTCCCGCTAAACGGACTTCAAAAAATCCTCAACTAAAGGAAAAATTGAGAAAACAGTCTGTATCACCAAAAAAAAAAACACAATTTGGAAACCGGCTAATATTAAGAAGTTAACAGAATCTCAAAATGAACTTTCATTCGTTTCAATCCATATGGCCAATTTTGTTCGATATGGCATCATTCTATGTGACCATTATCTATAAATTAATAGGCTAACATTTTTTCCATACAATCAATTGCCAGAGTGTATCTCATAAAACAATGCATAACTCTAAATATTATGTATTTTGATATGTTTTCATGGGCCAGGAGCTTTGCATAGGCATATTATATTTAACAAAAAATGCTTCATTAATTTGTAATAATTCATCAAAGTTTTCACCAAAACCCAAAGCTGTTAACTACAGTATCTGACTTTTTTGTTGTACATACAGCAGTGGCGCAGGTGGTGAGCGTGCCGGCTATGATGCGAGCGTTCGTATGTTCAAGAACGTGTTCAGGGCAGGTTAAGTTTTTTTTTTTTACTAAATTGAATTTGCCTTAAAATATACGAAAACTTTTTATTATATTTTTTTTTTAATTTATTATATTTGTAATCCAATATTTTTCTGTTTATTATGTTTATGACATCTATCTTGGAGTGAAAAACCCAAATTTTTTGAAAGAATATAAAAAATTATTCCAATTTATCAATATTTACCAATTTATATTTTTTAAGAAATATATCATATTTCATATGGAAAAAGGAAAAACACAGTTTGTAGCTTCTTCAATTTTACACTTACGAAATAATTAGAAATCGCGTTAATTTTCCTAAAGACATCAACTATTTTGTTTCTAAAAATTTTTATTTACAAAAGAGTCGACATATAACCCAATATTTCAATATTTTTCTGTTTATGACATCTATCTTGGAGTGAAAAAACCAAATTTTTTAAAAAAAAGCTAAAAACTTATTTCAATTTATCAATATATATTTTTTAAGAAATATATCATATTTAATATACAAAAAGTAAAAACACAGTTTGTAGCTTCTTCAATTTTATATTCATGTAATAGTTTGAAATCGCGTTAATTTTCCTAAAGACATCCACTATTTTCTTCCTAAAAATTTTAATTTGTAAAAGAGTCGACATATAACCGGAATCCTTACATATTTAGTCTAATTGGGCCGGTTAAGATATGTGTTTTCAATATTTCCGAGTTGAATTTGACGAAAGAAACCAGAAAACCATCATATGTGTAAGTTGTAGCATTCTCCCGCTAAACGGACTTAAAAAAATCCACAACTAAAGGAAAAATTGAGAAAACAGTCTGTATCACCAAAAAAAAAAACACAATTTGGAAACCGGCTAATATTAAGAAGTTAACGGAATCTCAAAATGAACTTTCATTCGTTTCAATCCATATGGCCAATTTTGTTCGATATGGCATCATTCTATGTGACCATTATATATATTATAAGTCCAACTATGTTGTTGGTATATGTCCATGAAATTTAATTTTGTTTATTGAAATATTGACGGAATATGAAAGGAGTAGTGGGTCTGATGGTGGACTTTCAAACATTACTAAGTACCGTTTTTGCCATCTCCTATTAATGATTACTGGTCTTTAATGGGCGGTTTTTTTTTGGTTAGTTGTCAAATTACCCGTCTTTAGAGTAAACCAGCTTTTATGAAAGCGACTCTCAATAACTCAACTGTAAATAATTATTTTCAGCAATAAAAATGTCTCCAATATTTATGCCTCTAGGCATTAGGTACTGGAGAAAAATGCGAACAGAGGATTTAATAAGTTAAACTAATTTTAGGTGGTCGAATTTCGACCACGGGATATACTAGTCTATATATAAAAATGGAGCCTATTTTCCTTGCTGACGCTATAACTCCAGAACGGCAGGACCGAATTAAACGAAATTTTGCGCGTAGTTTTTGATTGAGCCCGACATGGTTTATGGCCAAAAAAAGTATAAGAACCCGGGAAGGTTTTGGAGATATTCCACAAAATGTGGACCAGGGGTGACTCCAGAAAGTGTTTGTACGATATGGGTATCAAATGGAAGGTGTTGACGAGCGCTTGAACATGGTGTAGTTATTAGTCCCATATAAGACGCCGTATTCGAGGTATTTCCCAAAATATGGACCAGGTGTGACCCCAGACGGGTTTTCTACAATATGGGTATCAAATAAAAGGTATTGATGAGTATTTAAAAAATAGGTGATTTTCAAGACCCTATGCGACCCGTTTTCCGATATATCTACCAAAATGTGGACCAGGGGTGACCTTAGAAGGATTTTATACGATATGGGTGTCGAATAAAAGGTGTTGATGAGTGTTTAAAAAAGAGGTGATTTTCAGGACCCTATGCTACCCCTCTTACGAGATATCCAAAAATGAGGACCAGGGGTGACCCTGGTATAATATAAAAATAAGTCGGAAAGCAGGAAAATAATGGAAGTCATTTTTCACATACTTCGCCATTAATTTTATGTGACAGTTTTTCTTGTGCGCACGTTCTTTCAAACGCAAATTTAAAACCGGTATTGTGTTCACTGTGAAATTGAAAAATGTATAGTAACTCATCAATTGAGAACGGCTGGACCGATTTCACAAATTTTTTTTTATTGTATTTGTTTGTGCCCCGAGAAGGTTCTTCAGAAAGAAAAAGTAAAAAAAGTTTCTGGAATCCTGAGATATTGACCGAAATGTGGACCAGGGGTGACCCCAAATGTATTTTAACAATATGCGTATCAAATTAAAGGTGTTGATGAGAGTTTTCACAAAGAACAATTTTCAGGTTCATCTGCGAACCCGTTTCCAAGATATTGACCATTAGGTGGACCAAGGCTGACCCAAGAATATGCTCATACAATATAGCTATCATATCAAAAGTGTTGATGACTGTGTCCGCTTAGAGTGAATTTTGGATTCATCTGAATTCAAGAAAAATATTATCATACAAAAGCTTTTTCATAGAGCTGTTTGCCTTATCTATATATATAAAAATGGAGGGAAAAAATGTATAGTAACTCATCAATTGAGAACGGCTCGACCGATTTCACTAATTTTTTCTTAATTGTATTTGTTTGTGCCCCGAGAAGGTTCTTCAGAGAGAAAAAGTTAAAAAAGTTTCTGGAATCCTGAGATATTGACTAAAATGTGGACCAGGGGTGACTCCGAATGTATTTTAACAATAAGCGTATCAAATTAAAGGTGTTGATGAGAGTTTTCACAAGGAAAAGTTTTCAGGTTCATCTGCGAACCCGTTTCCTTGAAATTTACCATTAGGTGGACCAAGGCTGACCCAAGAATAAGCTCATATAATATAGCTATCATATCAAAAGTGTTGATGACTGTGTCCGCTTAGAGTGATTTTTAGATTCATCTGAATTCAGGAAAAAAATTATTATACAAAAGCTTTTCCATAGAGCAAACAGCCTTATCTTATAAATAAAAATGAATGTGTGTCTGTGTGTCTGTGTGTCTGTGTGTCCTTTATGGGCGTCCAAAGTACTCAACCGATTTTTATGAAATTTTCACAGTATATTCTTGAGATCATGGGTTAAAGCATAGGCTATATTAATTTTTGGAAAAGTGGGCGGTGCCACGCCCCCAGGCTATATAAAAATTAAATTCTTCATAGCTCTGAACATATTTGGTCTAAATTAATGATTTTTGGATATGTGTGTCCTTTGGTCAAGATTTATGTAATTTTGGAAAAGTGGGCGGTGCCACGCCCACATTTTTTGTGTTTTGTTTGTACTTCAATAATGTCCAAAGTTTATGGTCGATCTCTTTTAAACTTTCAAGAATGGTTCAGATGATTGTTGTGGACGATTTAGGCTATATCAATTTTTGGAAAAGTAGGCGGTGCCACGCCCCCAGGCTATATAAAATTTGAATTCTTCATAACTCTGAACATATTGGGTCTAAATTAAGGATTTTTGGATATGTGTGTCCTTTAGTCAAGATGTATATAATTTTGGAAAAGTGGGCGGTGCCACGCCCACATTTTTTGTGTTTTGTTTGTACTTCAATAATGTCCAAAGTTTATGGTCGATCTCTTTTAAACTTTCAAGATTGGTTCAGATGATTGTTGTGGACGATTTAGGCTATATCAATTTTTGTAAAAGTAGGCGGTGCCACGCCCCCAGGCTATATAACATTTGAATTCTTCATAACTCTGAACATATTGGGTCTAAATTAAGGATTTTTGGATATGTGTGTCCTTTAGTCAAGATGGATATAATTTGGGAAAAGTGGGCGGTCCCACGCCCACATTTTTTGTGTTTTGTTTTTACTTCAATAAGTTCAAAGTTTATGGTCGATCTTCTCTAAATTTCCAGATTGGTTCAGAAGATTGTTGTGCCACGCCCCCAGGCTATATAAAATTTAAATCATCATAACTTTGAATATTTTTGGTCTAAACTAATGATTTTTGGATATGTGTGTCCCTTGGTCAAGAATTATATAATTTGGGAAATGTGGGCCGTGCCACGTCCACATTTTTTGTATTCAGTGCTTTGTTTGTACTTCAATAATGTCCAATGTTTATGGTTGATCTGTTTTAAACTTTTCCAATACGTTAAAATCTTCGTTGGGTACGACATACATAGGCTACATTTGTAAATTCTTTGGAAAAGTGGGCAGTTCCAGGACCACAAGCTAAGTAATATTTCAATTCGTTATATCCCTGAATGTATTTGCTTTAGTGACATTTTAACGTTCTTAAGTCTTGATCAAAGCACTTAATTTTTTTTGTTTGTTATGGCCGTTCATACATATCCAGAGTATTATAGGTAGATATAGGATATAATTAAATAAGTACTAACTATACATCTGCTCAGCAGCGCATACTGGTTTTTGTCATACCCATTGAGTAAAAAAGATCCGTTTTTTGAGTTGGACATCCAAAAAATTTATTTGTTTATACCAAAGACTTTAAAGCCAGAAACATTGTATATCCTAAAGCACTGCAATAAATGGAATGTTAAAAGTTAAAGAAAAATATTTGAAAATGTATTTCTAGGGAAATCACTGGTCAGGCAGAACAACGTCTGCCGGGTCTGCTATCTATATATAAAAATGGAGCCTATTTTCCTTGCTGACGCTATAACTCCAGAACGGCAGGACCGAATTAAACGAAATTTTGCGCGTAGTTTTTGATTGAGCCCGACATGGTTTATGGCCAAAAAAAGTATAAGAAACCGGGAAGGTTTTGGAGATATTCCACAAAATGTGGACCAGGGGTGACTCCAGAAAGTGTTTGTACGATATGGGTATCAAATGAAAGGTGTTGACGAGCGCTTGAACATGGTGTAGGTATTAGTCCCATATAAGACGCCGTGTTTGAGATATTTCCCAAAATATGGACCAGGTGTGACCCCAGACGGGTTTTCTACAATATGGGTATCAAATAAAAGGTATTGATGAGTATTTAAAAAAGAGGTGATTTTCAAGACCCTATGCGACCCGTTTTCCGAGATATCTACCAAATGAGAGTTTTCACAAGGAAAAGTTTTCAGGTTCATCTGCGAACCCGTTTCCTTGAAATTTACCATTAGGTGGACCAAGGCTGACCCAAGAATAAGCTCATATAATATAGCTATCATATCAAAAGTGTTGATGACTGTGTCCGCTTAGAGTGAATTTTAGATTCATCTGAATTCAAGAAAAAAATTATCATACAAAAGCTTTTTCATAGAGCTGTTTGCCTTATCTATATATATAAAAATGGAGGGAAAAAATGTATAGTAACTCATCAATTGAGAACGGCTCGACCGATTTCACTAATTTTTTCTTAATTGTATTTGTTTGTGCCCCGAGAAGGTTCTTCAGAAAGAAAAAGTCAAAAAAGTTTCTGGAATCCTGAGATATTGACCAAAATGTGGACCAGGGGTGACTCCGAATGTATTTTAACAATAAGCGTATCAAATTAAAGGTGTTGATGAGAGTTTTCACAAGGAAAAGTTTTCAGGTTCATCTGCGAACCCGTTTCCTTGAAATTTACCATTAGGGGGACCAAGGCTGACCCAAGAATAAGCTCATATAATATAGCTATCATATCAAAAGTGTTGATGACTGTGTCCGCTTAGAGTGAATTTTAGATTCATCTGAATTCAAGAAAAAAATTATTATACAAAAGCTTTTTCATAGAGCTGTTTGCCTTATCTATTTATAAAAATGAATCCCTATTTCCCTTGGTCATCGCATCACGCCTGAATGGATAAACTAATTACAAAAGTTAAACTAGGTTATGTCGATTTGCTATTCTTTTTTCAATTCAGTTCGGAGTTTTGGTAAGTTTGAATATATTAACTGACGGTAATTCTTTCATTTAGGTGTCACCTCCTAAAAAAATTGAATGCGTGTCGTGAAATAAAAAAATTAAGAATATTCGACGATTTAATACGATGCTTTAGTGAACATCTAAGAAAGACGAAAATTTAAAACATTCATTATTGATATCTTAATAAATGGTAAAAAATTTAGATCAAATCAAAACTGTAGGGAAATTCACCACATTCACCAAAGTTCAAATAACTAAATTTATAGATTGAAATACACTATGGCTGGGTATGAAAGATAGTTCGAGCAAATTCTGCTACGCAATAAGGTAAGATACATATGTGTAAATGAAATACGCCCTAATTTTTGGCAGGACAACGTCTGCCGGGTCTGCTATCTATATATAAAAATGGAGCCTATTTTCCTTGCTGACGCTATAACTCCAGAACGGCAGGACCGAATTAAACGAAATTTTGCGCGTAGTTTTTGATTGAGCCCGACATGGTTTATGGCCTAAAAAAGTATAAGAACCCGGGAAGGTTTTGGAGATATTCCACAAAATGTGGACCAGGGGTGACTCCAGAAAGTGTTTGTACGATATGGGTATCAAATGGAAGGTGTTGACGAGCGCTTGAACATGGTGTAGTTATTAGTCCCATATAAGACGCCGTATTCGAGGTATTTCCCAAAATATGGACCAGGTGTGACCCCAGACGGGTTTTCTACAATATGGGTATCAAATAAAAGGTATTGATGAGTATTTAAAAAAGAGGTGATTTTCAAGACCCTATGCGACCCGTTTTTCGATATATCTACCAAAATGTGGACCAGGGGTGACCTTAGAAGGATTTTATACGATATGGGTGTCGAATAAAAGGTGTTGATGAGTGTTTAAAAAAGAGGTGATTTTCAGGACCCTATGCTACCCCTCTTACGAGATATCCAAAAATGAGGACCAGGGGTGACCCTGGTATAATATAAAAATAAGTCGGAAAGCAGGAAAATAATGGAAGTCATTTTTCACATACATCGCCATTAATTTTATGTGACATTTTTTCTTGTGCGCACGTTCTTTCAAACGCAAATTTAAAACCGGTATTGTGTTCACTGTGAAATTGAAAAATGTATAGTAACTCATCAATTGAGAACGGCTGGACCGATTTCACAAATTTTTTTTTTATTGTATTTGTTTGTGCCCCGAGAAGGTTCTTCAGAAAGAAAAAGTAAAAAAAGTTTCTGAAATCCTGAGATATTGACCGAAATGTGGACCAGGGGTGACCCCAAATGTATTTTAACAATATGCGTATCAAATTAAAGGTGTTGATGAGAGTTTTCACAAAGAACAATTTTCAGGTTCATCTGCGAACCCGTTTCCAAGATATTGACCATTAGGTGGACCAAGGCTGACCCAAGAATATGCTCATACAATATAGCTATCATATCAAAAGTGTTGATGACTGTGTCCGCTTAGAGTGAATTTTAGATTCATCTGAATTCAAGAAAAATATTATCATACAAAAGCTTTTTCATAGAGCTGTTTGCCTTATCTATACATATAAAAATGGAGGGAAAAAATGTATAGTAACTCATCAATTGAGAACGGCTCGACCGATTTCACTAATTTTTTTCTTAATTGTATTTGTTTGTGCCCCGAGAAGGTTCTTCAGAGAGAAAAAGTTAAAAAAGTTTCTGGAATCCTGAGATATTGACCAAAATGTGGACCAGGGGTGACTCCGAATGTATTTTAACAATAAGCGTATCAAATTAAAGGTGTTGATGAGAGTTTTCACAAGGAAAAGTTTTCAGGTTCATCTGCGAACCCGTTTCCTTGAAATTTACCATTAGGTGGACCAAGGCTGACCCAAGAATAAGCTCATATAATATAGCTATCATATCAAAAGTGTTGATGACTGTGTCCGCTTAGAGTGAATTTTAGATTCATCTGAATTCAAGAAAAAAATTACTATACAAAAGCTTTTCCATAGAGCTGTTTGCCTTATCTATATATAAAAACTAACAGACCCGGCAGACGTTGTCCTGCCAAAAATTAGGGCGTATTTCATTTATACATATGTATCTTACCAATTTGCTCGAACTATCTTTCATACCCAGCCATAGTGTATTTCAATCTATAAATTTAGTTATTTGAACTTTGGTGAATGTGGTGAATTTCCCTACAGTTTTGATTTGATCTAAATTTTTTACCATTTATTAAGATATCATTAATGAATGTTTTAAATTTTCGTCTTTCTTAGATGTTCACTAAAGCATCTTATTAAATCGTCGACTATTCTTAATTTTTTTTATTTCACGACACGCATGATATGAAAGAATTACCGTCAGTTAATATATTCAAACTTACCAAAACTGTGAACTGAATTGAAAAAAGAATAGCAAATCGACATAACCTAGTTTAACTTTTGTAATTAGTTTATCCATTCAGGCGTGATGCGATGACCAAGGGAAATAGGGATTCATTTTTATAAATAGATAAGGCAAACAGCTCTATGGAAAAGCTTTTGTATAATAATTTTTTTCTTGAATTCAGATGAATCTAAAATTCACTCTAAGCGGACACAGTCATCAACACTTTTGATATGATAGCTATATTATATGAGCTTATTCTTGGGTCAGCCTTGGTCCACCTAATGGTAAATTTCAAGGAAACGGGTTCGCAGATGAACCTGAAAACTTTTCCTGGTGAAAACTCTCATCAACACCTTTAATTTGATACGCTTATTGTTAAAATACATTCGGAGTCACCCCTGGTCCACATTTTGGTCAATATCTCAGGATTCCAGAAACTTTTTTAACTTTTCTCTCTGAAGAACCTTCTTGGGGCACAAACAAATACAATTAAGGAAAAATTAGTGAAATCGGTCGAGCCGTTCTCAATTGATGAGTTACTATACATTTTTTCCCTCCATTTTTATATATATAGATAAGGCAAACAGCTCTATGAAAAAGCTTTTGTATGATAATATTTTTCTTGAATTTAGATGAATCTAAAATTCACTCTAAGCGGACACAGTCATCAACACTTTTGATGTGATAGCTAAGGTAAATGTCCATAATTTCGTGGTACTAAGGAATTTTCTGACTTTCTACCTCTCTTGAGTAAAAACGGATGAAGGAAAACTAAAAAAGTAAATTTTTCCCATTGAGTTGATCTATTAAGATAGCTTTCCACTTAATTTCAAACAAAACTAACAAATGTTTTTTTTTATATAAATAAAGATGTGTGAGTACCTCAAATGTCCCAAATTTCGTGGCAAAAATTTTCTGATGTACCTAACTTCGTGGTAAAGTGTCCCTAATTTCGTGGTATTTGGTTAAACTCTAATTTTGTGGAAAATAAAGGTTATTTTCAACGCGAATTCCTAAAGATACACAAATTTATTTATTAAAATTTATGTTCAAAAATTTTAAATTTTAAATAATTTTTTTATTGTTATTGTATTTATGAAAAGAAAGCGTTTTAAGACCAAGTAAGTAAGTAAAAATTACTTGTAAGCAGACCTGTTAAATTTGATGAGTACTTAGTAATCAATTGATTAGACGGATTTTTTTAATTGTTAATGATTATTTCAATTGGTTTTCGAGAAAAGGCAATTAGTAATTGATTACGATTGAAAAAAAAACCAATAAAAAAATTTATTTAACTGATGTAATTTGTTACTTTTCTCAAAATTACTTTTATTTATTATTACTACAAATGTTTTTTTTTTAATTTTTGCGTTTTTGGTCTTTTAAGTTTTACAACAAAAATAAACAATAAAAAAAATTAATGCAATTGATGTAACTTATTTTTTTTTATTATTTCAAAAAATGTTTTTTTTTTTTAAATTTTTTTGGTGTGTTTTTAATTTTTTTTGTGTGTTTTTTTTGTGTTTTTAATTTTAAATTTTTTTTAATTTAACTTGGTTTTTATATTCTTGTTTTTTTTTTTTAATTTCTTGTTAACAATGTATGTAAATGCGCAGCATACTACGAAATTAGAGGGCATGCGATACAATTAATGTAAGTAATTTCGTGGTATCGCTTTAAGCGGTAATATGAGTTTTATATTTACATTTTTTTATTATTTTATTATCGCTATTCATTCATAACAAAAGCAAAAAAGTATTAATCTTGACATATTTTTTAAATTAAATGAAAAATTATTGAATAAAAAAAAGTTCTATAATGCCATTATTTCGTTAAAATGTTGTGCTTCGCAGAGCTTTTCGATTAAAATATTGACGAATGGGTTAATAAAAGTGTACCACGAAATTACGTCAAAATCTTCCTCAGGGGTTTATTTAATAATTAAAATACTTAAAATAATAGGGTATCTTATGAAATGTGAAAGAAAATAAGGAAACATAAATTATTATATTCCCATAATTTCGTGGGTACCATATCCATTATTACACCCGAAAAGTTATTCTTTATTATGAAATTTTCAGTTTAAAAAAAACTCCCCAAATTCCTTGTTTGAAAGAAAAAATCGATATACCACGAAATAACGTACTACCACGAAATTATGACATTTACCTTATATTGTATGAGCATATTCTTGGGTCAGCCTTGGTCCACCTAATGGTCAATATCTTGGAAACGGGTTCGCAGATGAACCAGAAAATTGTTCTTTGTGAAAACTCTCATCAACACCTTTAATTTGATACGCATATTGTTAAAATACTTTTGGGGTCACCCCTGGTCCACATTTCGGTCATATCTCAGGATTCCAGAAACTTTTTTTACTTTTTCTTTCTGAAGAACCTTCTCGGCACAAACAAATACAATAAAAAAAAATTTGTGAATCGGTTCAGCCGTTCTCAATGATGAGTTACTATACATTTTTCTCAATTTCACAGTGAACACAATACCGGTTTTAAATTTGCGTTTGAAAGAACGTGCGCACAAGAAAAAATGTCACATAAAATTAATGGCGATGTATGTGAAAAATGACTTCCATTATTTTCCTGCTTTCCGACTTATTTTATATTATACCAGGGTCACCCCTGGTACTCATTTTTGGATATCTCGTAAGAGGGGTAGCATAGGGTCCTGAAAATCACCTCTTTTAAACACTCATCAACACCTTTTATTCGACACCCAATCGTATAAAATTCTTCTAAGGTCACCCCTGGTCCACATTTTGGTAGATATATCGGAAAACGGGTCGCATAGGGTCTTGAAAATCACCTCTTGTTTAAATACTCATCAATACCTTTTATTTGATACCCATATTGTAGAAAACCCGTCTGGGGTCACTCCTGGTCCATATTTTGGGAAATACCTCGAATACGGCGTCTTATATGGGACCAATAACTACACCATGTTCAAGCGCTCGTCAACACCTTCCATTTGATACCCATATCGTACAAACACTTTCTGAGTCACCCCTGGTCCACAATTTTGTGGAATATCTCCAAAACCTTCCCGGGTTCTTATACTTTTTTTGGCCATAACCATGTCGGGCTCAATCAAAAACTACGCGCAAAATTTCGTTTAATTCGGTCCTGCCGTTCTGGAGTTATAGCGTCAGCAAGGAAAATAGGCTCCATTTTTATATATAGATAGCAGACACGGCAGACGTTGTCCTGCCAAAAATTAGGGCGTATTTCATTTACACATATGTATCTTACTATTGCGTAGCACAATTTGCTCGAACTATCTTTTCATACCCAGCCATAGTGTATTTCAATCTATAAATTTAGTTATTTGAACTTTGGTGAATGTGGTGAATTTCCCTACAGTTTTGATTTGATCTAACTTTTTTTACCATTTATTAAGATATCAATAATGAATGTCTTAAATTTTCGTCTTTCTTAGATGTTCACTAAAGCATCGTATTAAATCGTCGAATATTCTTAATTTTTTATTTCACGACACGCATTCAATTTTTTTAGGAGGTGACACCTAAATGAAAGAATTACCGTCAGTTAATATATTCAAACTTACCAAAACTCCGAACTGAATTGAAAAAAGAATAGCAAATCGACATAACCTAGTTTAACTTTTGTAATTAGTTTATCCATTCAGGCGTGATGCGATGACCAAGGGAAATAGGGCTTCATTTTTATAAATAGATAAGGCAAACAGCTCTATGAAAAAGCTTTTGTATAATAATTTTTTTCTTGAATTCAGATGAATCTAAAATTCACTCTAAGCGGACACAGTCATCAACACTTTTGATATGATAGCTATATTATATGAGCTTATTCTTGGGTCAGCCTTGGTCCACCTAATGGTAAATTTCAAGGAAACGGGTTCGCAGATGAACCTGAAAACTTTTCCTTGTGAAAACTCTCATCAACACCTTTAATTTGATACGCTTATTGTAAAAATACATTCGGAGTCACCCCTGGTCCACATTTTGGTCAATATCTCAGGATTCCAGAAACTTTTTTAACTTTTTCTTTCTGAAGAACCTTCTCGGGGCACAAGCAAATACAATTAAGAAAAAATTAGTGAAATCGGTCGAGCCGTTCTCAATTGATGAGTTACTATACATTTTTTCCCTCCATTTTTATATAAGGCAAACAGCTCTATGAAAAAGCTTTTGTATGATAATTTTTTTCTTGAATTCAGATGAATCTAAAATTCACTCTAAGCGGACACAGTCATCAACACTTTTGATATGATAGCTATATTATATGAGCTTATTCTTTGGTCAGCCTTGGTCCACCTAATGGTAAATTTCAAGGAAACGGGTTCGCAGATGAACCTGAAAACTTTTCCTTGTGAAAACTCTCATTTGGTAGATATCTCGGAAAACGGGTCGCATAGGGTCTTGAAAATCACCTCTTTTTTAAATACTCATCAATACCTTTTATTTGATACCCATATTGTAGAAAACCCGTCTGGGGTCACACCTGGTCCATATTTTGAGAAATACCTCGAACACGGCGTCTTATATGGGACTAATAACTACACCATGTTCAAGCGCTCGTCAACACCTTTCATTTGATACCCATATTGTACAAACACTTTCTGGAGTCACCCCTGGTCCACATTTTGTGGAATATCTCCAAAAGCTTCCCGGTTTCTTATACTTTTTATGGCCATAAACCATGTCGGGCTCAATCAAAAATACGCGCAAAATTTCGTTTAATTCGGTCCTGCCGTTCTGGAGTTATAGCGTCAGCAAGGAAAATAGGCTCCATTTTTATATATAGATAAGGCAAACAGCTCCATGGAAAAGCTTTTGTATAATAATTTTTTTCTTGAATTCAGATGAATCTAAAATTCACTCTAAGCGGGCACAGTCATCAACACTTTTGATATGATAGCTATATTATATGAGCTTATTCTTGGGTCAGCCTTGGTCCCCCTAATGGTAAATTTCAAGGAAACGGGTTCGCAGATGAACCTGAAAACTTTTCCTTGTGAAAACTCTCATCAACACCTTTAATTTGATACGCTTATTGTTAAAATACATTCGGAGTCACCCCTGGTCCACATTTTGGTCAATATCTCAGGATTCCAGAAACTTTTTTAACTTTTTCTTTCTGAAGAACCTTCTCGGGGCACAAGCAAATACAATTAAGAAAAAATTAGTGAAATCGGTCAATTGATGAGTTACTATACATTTTTTCCCTCCATTTTTATATACATATATAGATAAGGCAAACAGCTCTATGAAAAAGCTTTTGTATGATAATTTTTTTCTTGAATTCAGATGAATCTAAAATTCACTCTAAGCGGACACAGTCATCAACACTTTTGATATGATAGCTATATTGTATGAGCATATTCTTGGGTCAGCCTTGGTCCACCTAATGGTCAATATCTTGGAAACGGGTTCGCAGATGAACCTGAAAATTGTTCTTTGTGAAAACTCTCATCAACACCTTTAATTTGATACGCATATTGTTAAAATACATTTGGGGTCAACCCTGGTCCACATTTCGGTCAATATCTCAGGATTCCAGAAACTTTTTTTACTTTTTCTTTCTGAAGAACCTTCTCGGGGCACAAACAAATACAATAAAAAAAAAATTTGTGAAATCGGTCCAGCCGTTCTCAATTGATGAGTTACTATACATTTTTCAATTTCACAGTGAACACAATACCGGTTTAAATTTGCGTTTGAAAGAACGTGCGCACAAGAAAAAATGTCACATAGAATTAATGGCGATGTATGTGAAAAATGACTTCCATTATGTTCCTGCTTTCCGACTTATTTTTATATTATACCAGGGTCACCCCTGGTCCTCATTTTTGGATATCTCGTAAGAGGGGTAGCATAGGGTCCTGAAAATCACCTCTTTTTTAAACACTCATCAACACCTTTTATTCGACACCCATATCGTATAAAATCCTTCTAAGGTCACCCCTGGTCCACATTTTGGTAGATATATCGGAAAACGGGTCGCATAGGGTCTTGAAAATCACCTCTTTTTTAAATACTCATCAATACCTTTTATTTGATACCCATATTGTAGAAAACACGTCTGGGGTCACACCTGGTCCATATTTTGGGAAATACCTCGAATACGGCGTCTTATATGGGACTAATAACTACACCATGTTCAAGCGCTCGTCAACACCTTTCATTTGATACCCATATCGTACAAACACTTTCTGGAGTCACCCCTGGTCCACATTTTGTGGAATATCTCCAAAACCTTCCCGGTTTCTTATACTTTTTTTTGGCCATAAACCATGTCGGGCTCAATCAAAAACTACGCGCAAAATTTCGTTTAATTCGGTCCTGCCGTTCTGGAGCTATAGCGTCAGCAAAGAAAATAGGCTCCATTTTTATACCTAGTAGTGCTTCGCACACAAGGTATATTAACTTCATTCGCCTAACGGTAGTATGTAACGGCATAAACGAATCGAGATAGATATTGACTTATATATATCAAAATGTTCAGGAGGAAAAGAGAAATTGATTGAGCCATGTCCGTCCGTCCGTCCGTCTGTCCGTCCGTCCGTCTGTCCGTCCGTCCGTCTGTGAACACGATAACTTGAGTAAATCTTGAGATATCTCAATGAAATTAGGTATGCAGGTTCCTTTTCACTTATCTCGGAGCGCTATTGAAAATAGGCAAAATCGGTTAAAAGCCACGCCCACTTTCTATATATATAATTTTTTCGAAAATACAAAAAGAGTGATTATTCAGTACATAATACACCTATAAGGATAATATTTGGTGTGCACTTTAGCGTTAAGGCAAAAAATACATTTTTGAAGAAATTTTTAAAATGGGGCGTGGTACCGCCCACTTTTGATTAAGTCAAATTTGGAAATATTATTAATCATAAATCAAAAACCGCTAAAGATAGCAAAGTGAAATTCAGCACACATATTTATATTAATACAGGCAATATTTCGAAAAAAAATTATCGAAATCGGGTTAGGTCCACTCCCAATTTTATACGAAAGATTTTGAAAAGGATCATAGATATATTGAATATGCTATAACTTTGCTTAAACTAGCTGTATATCATTTCTATTTCACCTCTAAAGTGTTCGTGGGCAAAGAAAGTCGAAAACACAAAATTTTTGGAAAATGGGCGTGGCCCCGCCCCTTTATGGGGGATTATTCCATAAAACTTTCCATGCCATAACTCCGGTAAAAATTGACTTATTGAAACGATATTTACAGAAAGTGTTCAACATATAAAGCTTACTCTTTGCTGTAAAAATAAACAAAATCGGTGAACGGACACGCCCACTTTTTGAACACAGTTCTAAAAAATTTCTTCGTAAAATTAAAATCGCGATATTTCCATAACTGTATAAGTTATATATATAAGATTTTACACACTTAATAAGCTTTTTAAGAAAAACTAAACTGCAAAAAAATTGTGTGGATTTTGTTGAAGTAGGCGTGGCGCCGCCCACTTTTCAGCAAAAAAGGTCTGTTAGTTTCAAAAGCGATTGCTTGAAATTTCAAGAAGGTATTCCAATGAAAGTTAGTGGGATGCTTCCCAATAGTATGTAGTATACTCCTGCCAAAAATTATGCAAATCGAATGACAAACAAGCAAGATTTACGGGAAAGTAGTTAACTCCCTATTGCCTTTTTTTTATTAATTTTTTTTATTTTCATACCTTTCATAAGCCCCATGCAAAACTATTTATATTTTGTTATTTAGTGATAATTTAATTTACCACTTACAACAGAAGTGTTTTTAATCGAAAACAATCAGTTGTTTTATACCACCTTTTCAGGTATTAAAATAGACCTGACTTAATTGGGATAACGCAAAAGATCACTACTAGGTATTTAATGTTCGGTTACACCCGAACTTAGACTTCCTTACTAGTTATATATAGACTAGCAGACCCGGCAGACGTTGTCCTGCCAAAAATTAGGGCGTATTTCATTTATACATATGTATCTTACCAATTTGCTCGAACTATCTTTCATACCCAGCCATAGTGTATTTCAATCTATAAATTTAGTTATTTGAACTTTGGTGAATGTGGTGAATTTCCCTACAGTTTTGATTTGATCTAAATTTTTTATCATTTATTAAGATATCATTAATGAATGTTTTAAATTTTCGTCTTTCTTAGATGTTCACTAAAGCATCTTATTAAATCGTCGACTATTCTTAATTTTTTTTATTTCACGACACGCATTCAATTTTTTTAGGAGGTGACACCTAAATGAAAGAATTACCGTCAGTTAATATATTCAAACTTACCAAAACTGCGAACTGAATTGAAAAAAGAATAGCAAATCGACATAACCTAGTTCAACTTTTGTAATTAGTTTATCCATTCAGGCGTGATGCGATGACCAAGGGAAATAGGGATTCATTTTTATAAATAGATAAGGCAAACAGCTCTATGGAAAAGCTTTTGTATAATAATTTTTTTCTTGATATCAGATGAATCTAAAATTCACTCTAAGCGGACACAGTCATCAACACTTTTGATATGATAGCTATATTATATGAGGTTATTCTTGGGTCAGCCTTGGTCCACCTAATGGTTAATTTCAAGGAAACGGGTTCGCAGATGAACCTGAAAACTTTTCCTTGTGAAAGCTCTCATCAACACCTTTAATTTGATACGCATATTGTTAAAATACATTCGGAGTCACCCCTGGCCCACATTTTGGTCAATATCTCAGGATTCCTGAAACTTTTTTAACTTTTTCTCTCTGAAGAACCTTCTCGGGGACAAACAAATACAATTAAGGAAAAATTAGTGAAATCGGTCGAGCCGTTCTCAATTGATGAGTTACTATACATTTTTTCCTTCCATTTTTATATATATAGATAAGGCAAACAGCTCTATGAAAAAGCTTTTGTACGATAATATTTTTCTTGAATTCAGATGAATCTAAAATTCACTCTAAGCGGACACAGTCATCAACACTTTTGATATGATAGCTATATTGTATGAGCATATTCTTGGGTCAGCCTTGGTCCACCTAATGGTCAATATCTTGGAAACGGGTTCGCAGATGAACCTGAAAACTTTTCCTTGTGAAAGCTCTCATCAACACCTTTAATTTGATACGCATATTGTTAAAATACATTTGGGGTCACCCCTGGTCCACATTTCGGTCAATATCTCAGGATTTCAGAAACTTTTTTTACTTTTTCTTTCTGAAGAACCTTCTCGGGGCACAAACAAATACAATAAAAAAAAATTTGTGAAATCGGTCCAGCCGTTCTCAATTGATGAGTTACTATACATTTTTCAATTTCAGAGTGAACACAATACCGGTTTTAAATTTGCGTTTGAAAGAACGTGCTCACAAGAAAAAATGTCACATAAAATTAATGGCGATGTATGTGAAAAATGACTTCCATTATTTTCCTGCTTTCCGACTTATTTTTATATTATACCAGGGTCACCCCTGGTCCTCATTTTTGGATATCTCGTAAGAGGGGTAGCATAGGGTCCTGAAAATCACCTCTTTTTTAAACACTCATCAACACCTTTTATTCGACACCCATATCGTATAAAATCCTTCTAAGGTCACCCCTGGTCCACATTTTGGTAGATATATCGGAAAACGGGTCGCATAGGGTCTTGAAAATCACCTCTTTTTTAAATACTCATCAATACCTTTTATTTGATACCCATATTGTAGAAAACCCGTCTGGGGTCACACCTGGTCCATATTTTGGGAAATACCTCGAATACGGCGTCTTAATTTTTAATACAAATGTCGACTGAGTAGGACGTGTTTTTTGTGCGCTCTTAGTAATTGTATCGCTTCCACGGAAATATCTTAAAATTTTCCTAATTTTCTATATTATCGGCGTCCGTGTGTGCTGTGCTCTGCTCAATAATACGCTCGATCTTGTTTACCTGCCTATACTCGCTCAACTGCTTAAAGATTTACATAAATTAAATTAGAAAAGCAGAAAAAGTATAAAAAATTTAACATACATATAAACAATCAACAGCTATGTAGCGAAAAATACAAACAAGAGCGACGGGCTCCCCCCCTAAAACTCCCCTGACTACCTCATCAGCTGTACTGGATAAGAAGTTGGAAGAACTAAGAGATTGCTTAGTAAGAGAGCTGACTGCAGCAATTGGAAAATCTGAAGAAAGAATGATGCAAAAGTTTGGTGAGTTGGCTGCTGAACTAAGTAATTTAAAGGCAGCGTTTACGACGATTGAAAAGAGAGTGACAACAGTAGAGAATGCGTGCTCTGACGTGCTCACGCTTCGTAATAATTTGATGGCAGTCCAGGCCCAGCTTAATGTACTTGAAAGCGGCGCAGTTGCTACTGATTTAATAATCACTGGTATCCCTCAAACTGCAAATGAGAGTCTGCCTGACATTTTTGCAAAGATTTGTCGCACGGCTGAGCACAAAGCGCCACCACTACGTGATGCGTTTCGACTGCGAAACGGAGGAGGCAATAAACAGCGAAATCAAAACAATGCTCCCCCCATTGTTGTCAAGCTGTTCTCTGCACCCGACCGCAACATACTTCTCAAATCTGTTGCTATGTTCTGCAAATCTAAAAAGAGATCGCTTGCGCTCTCAGATGTTGATTTGCCGGGTTACGGTTCATTTTTTATACATGAGAGTTTACCAAAAAAACTGCGAGATGTGATGGCTCACGCCTCAGCGCTCAGGCGGCAGAAGCAGTTAGCGTCGGTGTTTTCTATTCGCGGCAGAATTTTTGTTCGCTTCAAGCCAGGTGAAGAGCCCAAACTTGTAAGCAGCATAGCCGAGGTGAATGCAGTCATAGGCAAATGAGCGCGTCAATAATTGTTTTAAGTATATCTGTAATGTGTTATATAGTTGATTTAAGCGATGTTTTTGTAAGTCTCTTTTCTGTATTCTCTTTCCTCTCTCTTAATGTACTTTTCACTATTTCATTGCTTGTGTATGTCAACCAACGTGACATAAGTTCTGACTTTTTTTATCTTTCCATTTGCCTAACACTTTCCTTTCCTATTGCATTCTGTTTTAATCGCATTTATTTTCCTCTATGCTGTTGTTATTACCATTTTATCGCCGATTGTATGCGTTCCTTCTCTAACTGATGGTCTTAAACCCCGGTAGGAAATCTGCCTTCAGCAATACTGAATGCCACAAGACACTAATAGATATATTGTGCAAGCAATCTAATGGACTTAACGTGGTGCATTTCAATGCCCGTAGCTTGAATGGAGATAAACTGGACTATGTTAGGGATACTTTTGAAAAATCTATTGTAGATATCATTTGTGTCTCTGAAACCTGGTTTTCTGCTGATATACCTGATTTCTATTACAGTATCCCTAACTATAGCCTTACGCGTGTTGACCGTAAAGTTAAAAAGGGAGGGGGTGTTGCGATTTATTGCAAGACCTCTTTGAATGTAAGTATTTTAGCACATTCTCAAAACACTGATACGGAATATTTAATCGCAGAAATCTCGGACAACTTTAACAAAATATTAGTATCCTGTGTATATAATCCCCATAAATGTTACCTGTTAGATTCGTTTTTTACTGAGTTGTCTTTGTTTTTGATTGATTTTGAGCGTTTCGTTATATGTGGTGACTTCAACGTAAATATTCTACTCAATGACTCTTATACCAACAAGTTATATGACCATGTCTCAGCTGCTGGTCTTACTATAGTCAATAAGCTGGTACCAACTAGATACTCCTCTAATTCGACACCTAGTTTATTAGACCTCGTTATTACATCTAGTCTCGACCATATCCTCAAATTTGACCAAATTAGCTTCATATCTGACCATGACTTAATTTTTTGTACAATAGATGTTATGTTTAATTGTCTGGCTGATACTGTTACCACTGTATATCGTGATTTTAAGTGTGTAGATGTTGATGCGCTGTTTTTAGATTTGTCTTATGTGGATTGGACTTTGTGTTGGTTTATTGCATCGGTAGATGCGAAACTGGACTTTTTTAATAAAACCCTTTGTTCGTTATATGACACTCATGTCCCCTTGAGAGAAGCTCGCGTTACTGCTAATGGCGTTCCCTGGTATAACAGCCAAGTAAGGTCCGCCATAAAAAAGCGAAATAAGCTTCACACGAAGTGGAAGAGGAGCAAAACGGAGTTTGCTTGGTCACAGTACAAGATTGCCCGAAATCGAGCCACCGACATTACCCGTAAATCGAAGCAGATTTACTGTCGGAATAAACTAAACCCATCACTACCATCTAAAGAGTTATGGCGAAACTTAAAAAATTTAAAAGTACATGGTAAGAGACAAGCTGAATGTCAGGTTGACCCAGATGCTCTTAATGATTACTTCATTAGTTCAGGTAAATGTCGGGATAGTCCTGTACCTCAGAATCCTACAGAATCTTTTAGGCCGGCCAACAAGTTTGAGTTTAGGGTTGTATCTGAAATGGAGGTTTTCAAATCTATTATGAGAATGAAGTCTGATGCAATCGGAGAAGATGGAGTTTCCTTGAAGTTTGTAAAACTTGTGCTGCCATTTATTCTAGGAACTCTCACACATATTATTAACCACTGCTTTACTACATCATGCTTCCCATTGGAGTGGAAAAGGGCATTGATAATTCCTGTTGCCAAAGCAAATATAGCAAAAGACCCTAGTAGCTATAGGCCTATTAGCATTTTACCAGCCTTTGCTAAAGTATGTGAGTCTCTGATGGCAGCGCAAATTTCTGCATATACACAAGAGAATAAGCTATTAAGTCCAGCACAATCAGGATTCAGACCTTATCATAGCTGTTCTACTGCTGTAGTTAAAATACTTGATGACATTAGACTTCATTTTGATAATAGCGAATTAACTCTACTATGTCTCCTTGATTTCTCTAAAGCATTTGATTCTGTAAGCCACAGTCTTCTATGTAAAAAACTTGAATGTTACTTTGGATTCTCTGACACTTCTGTTAAACTCATGGCTAGTTACTTGGACGGAAGAACTCAGAAGGTGGTTTGCAGAGGCTCTGCATCGAAATCCCGCCTGGTTTCCTCGGGGGTACCACAGGGCTCTGTACTTGGTCCTCTTCTGTTTAGCCTTTTTGTCAATGATGTGTTTTCTGTGTGTCAGTATGTAAATGTCCATGCCTATGCAGATGATATTCAACTGTATCTGTCCAACCGTGTCGGTCTTGTTGAGGACTTGTGTTTTAGAATAAACAGTGACTTGTCTGCAATTTCGAAATGGGCGTGTGATAACTGTCTCAGCTTAAATGCTAAAAAGTCGTATGTGTTGCCCATTTGTAACAGTGTTGTAGACGTTGAATCAATCCCACATCTGTTTGTTGGTAGTAGTGTCCTCTCGTTTACTGACAAGATTAGAAATCTGGGCTTTGTGTTTAATTCTATGTTAAATTGTAGTGATCATGTTAATAAGGCTGTGAGTAATGTGTATACTGTCTTACGTAGATTAAGAATGTCTGCCTCGTTTACGCCCGTTGAAACAAGGAAAAAACTAGCTATCCAGCTGATTGTGCCTCACTTAACGTACTCTGAACTAGTCTATAGCCAATTTGATTCTGTCTCGCGTCATAAAGTTGACGTTGCGTTCAACAATGTCACGCGCTACGTGTATGGTCTAAAAAAATATGATCACATCTCTCCATGGAAGCGCGAAGTCCTGGGATGCAGTATTTTTGATTACATTGCGGCTCGTAACTGCATTTACCTGTTCAAACTCATTGAATTCAGAAAACCGCAATATCTTTATGAAAAACTAAAATTTTCCAAGTCTTGTAGGCATCGTAACTTAATAATTCCCAGATACTCTTATTTGTCCTCATCGAGGCTTTTTTTTGTAAATGCTGTAAGGCTCTGGAACTCTATTCCTAATTCTATCAAGGGTGCTTTGAGTAGGAGCAACTACAAGAAGGTGATTTATGGATACTTCAGCTTAGTGTAATAAATGCCATTGAGACTTAACTACAATACTATATTTCTCTGCCTTTCTTCTCTTCTTCCTTCGGCACCTAACTAAGCTATTTCTAGTTTTTTGATTTAAGTGTATTACTAATTTCATAAGAGTTAAGTTTCTAGCTTTAACATAAACTTAAACCTTAATTTTAGTTTGATTTAAGCTAATTTATTTTGTATTAAAAACCGATGATGTGATAAAAAAGACTTTGTCTTACAGTCACAGCCACTTTCTTTCATAATAAATAAATAAATATATGGGACTAATAACTACACCATGTTCAAGCGCTCGTCAACACCTTCCATTTGATACCCATATCGTACAAACACTTTCTGGAGTCACCCCTGGTCCACATTTTGTGGAATATCTCCAGGCATGGGCGTGAGCTTAGCACCTGCTAAGCGACCATATACGTATACGAATAGTGAGAGCACAACGATCTCTTCGTAAAAATCAACGACAAACCCATTTAGTTTACTTTCAGCATTCATACGGCACGGGTGTGCTGCTCGCACACATGGTACAGAGGATACTCGTTAATACGTACACATGAATGCAATGCTTTTAGGTTGGGTATCTTTTTTTGCTTTAAATAAGCGGTTATGCTTTATTTTATTTCATTTATTTTTTATTTTATTTTATCTTATTTTATTTTATTTAATTTTTTTTTATTTTATTTTATTTTATTTTATATTATTTTATTTTATTTTATTTTATTTTATTTTATTTTATTTTATTTTATTTTATTTTATTTTATTTTATTTTATTTTATTTTATTTTATTTTATTTTATTTTATTTTATTTTATTTTATTTTATTTTATTTTATTTTATTTTATTTTATTTTATTTTAAGGGCTACAGCCAAGTCCCTAAAAAAAGTACCATCTTCAAGTGGCTAGCTAAAGCAGCGCTTACAATACAAGAAGCCTTCAATTTTGCATTTGAAAAAACTCGAGCTTGAGTTCATAAAATTTTATAATATTTTCATAAGCGCTCAGATTATTTACGTCTCTATGCAGCAAAGCAAAATGCCGATCAAGGCTTTGCTTGCACATGTAATTTAATATTTTTCCGCAAATCAAGCACTGCGGCTTATTTGCAGAATTTAAAACAAAAAAAAATGCATGCTCCCACTCAACATTAAACATTTTGAATAGGTGTTTAGAAATCGACCTCCCACTGTATCAAATATATGTATGCCTGTATGACCAAACGTGCGTTCACTATGCAAGCGCTGAAATCATACTAAATAAATAATTGGATTTGCTTTCGTCGTCGCTAGGCTGTCGTGTACTTACACACAGTCACAATTTGGTTACTGTGTCTCTGTAGTGGTGCCCATGCCTGAATATCTCCAAAACCTTCCCGGGTTCTTATACTTTTTTTGGCCATAAACCATGTCGGGCTCAATCAAAAACTACGCGCAAAATTTCGTTTAATTCGGTCATGCCGTTCTGGAGTTATAGCGTCAGCAAGGAAAATAGGCTCCATTTTTATATATAGATAGATAAGGCAAACAGCTCTATGAAAAAGCTTTTGTATAATAATTTTTTTCTTGAATTCAGATGAATCTAAAATTCACTCTAAGCGGACACAGTCATCAACACTTTTGATATGATAGCTATATTATATGAGCTTATTCTTGGGTCAGCCTTGGTCCCCCTAATAGTAAATTTCAAGGAAACGGGTTCGCAGATGAACCTGAAAACTTTTCCTTGTGAAAACTCTCATCAACACCTTTAATTTGATACGCTTATTGTTAAAATACATTCGGAGTCACCCCTGGTCCACATTTTGGTCAATATCTCAGGATTCCAGAAACTTTTTTAACTTTTTCTTTCTGAAGAACCTTCTCGGGGCACAAACAAATACAATTAAGAAAAAATTAGTGAAATCGGTCGAGCCGTTCTCAATTGATGAGTAACTATACATTTTTCCCTCCATTTTTATATATATAGATAAGGCAAACAGCTCTATGAAAAAGCTTTTGTATGATAATTTTTTTCTTGAATTCAGATGAATCTAAAATTCACTCTAAGCGGACACAGTCATCAACACTTTTGATATGATAGCTATATTATATGAGCTTATTCTTGGGTCAGCCTTGGTCCACCTAATGGTAAATTTCAAGGAAACGGGTTCGCAGATGAACCTGAAAACTTTTCATTGTGAAAACTCTCATTTGGTAGATATCTCGGAAAACGGGTCGCATAGGGTCTTGAAAATCACCTCTTTTTTAAATACTCATCAATACCTTTTATTTAATACCCATATTGTAGAAAACCCGTCTGGGGTCACTCCTGGTCCATATTTTGGGAAATACCTCGAATACGGCGTCTTATATGGGACTAATAACTACACCATGTTCAAGCGCTCGTCAACACCTTTCATTTGATACCCATATCGTACAAACACTTTCTGGAGTCACCCCTGGTCCACATTTTGTGGAATATCTCCAAAACCTTCCCGGTTTCTTATACTTTTTTTGGCCATAAACCATGTCGGGCTCAATCAAAAACTACGCGCAAAATTTCGTTTAATTCGGTCCTGCCGTTCTGGAGTTATAGCGTCAGCAAGGAAAATAGGCTCCATTTTTATATATAGATAGCAGACCCGGCAGACGTTGTCCTGCCAAAAATTAGGGCGTATTTCATTTATACATATGTATCTTACCTTATTGCGTAGCACAATTTGCTCGAACTATCTTTCATACCCAGCCATAGTGGATTTCAATCTATAAATTTAGTTATTTGAACTTTGGTGAATGTGGTGAATTTCCCTACAGTTTTGATTTGATCTAAATTTTTTACCACTTATTAAGATATCATTAATGAATGTTTTAAATTTTCGTCTTTCTTAGATGTTCACTAAAGCATCTTATTAAATCGTCGACTATTCTTAATTTTTTTTATTTCACGACACGCATTCAATTTTTTTAGGAGGTGACACCTAAATGAAAGAATTACCGTCAGTTAATATATTCAAACTTACCAAAACTGCGAACTGAATTGAAAAAAGAATAGCAAATCGACATAACCTAGTTTAACTTTTGTAATTAGTTTATCCATTCAGGCGTGATGCGATGACCAAGGGAAATAGGGATTCATTTTTATAAATAGATAAGGCAAACAGCTCTATGGAAAAGCTTTTGTATAATAATTTTTTTCTTGAATTCAGATGAATCTAAAATTCACTCTAAGCGGACACAGTCATCAACACTTTTGATATGATAGCTATATTGTATGAGCATATTCTTGGGTCAGCCTTTGTCCACCTAATGGTCAATATCTTGGAAACGGGTCCGCAGATGAACCTGAAAATTGTTCTTTGTGAAAACTCTCATCAACACCTTTAATTTGATACGCATATTGTTAAAATACATTTGGGGTCACCCCTGGTCCACATTTCGATCAATATCTCAGGATTCCAGAAACTTTTTTTACTTTTTCTTTCTGAAGAACCTTCTCGGGGCACAAACAAATACAATAAAAAAAAAATTTGTGAAATTGGTCCAGCCGTTCTCAATTGATGAGTTACTATACATTTTTCAATTTCACAGTGAAGACAATACCGGTTTTAAATTTGCGTTTGAAAGAACGTGCGCACAAGAAAAAATGTCACATAAAATTAATGGCGATGTATGTGAAAAATGACTTCCATTATTTTCCTGCTTTCCGACCTAGTTTTATATTATACCAGGGTCACCCCTGGTCCTCATTTTTGGATATCTCGTAAGAGGGGTAGCATAGGGTCCTGAAAATCACCTCTTTTTTAAACACTCATCAACACCTTTTATTCGACACCCATATCGTATAAAATCCTTCTAAGGTCACCCCTGGTCCACATTTTGGTAGATATATCGGAAAACGGGTCGCATAGGGTCTTGAAAATCACCTCTTTTTTAAATACTCATCAATACCTTTTATTTGATACCCATATTGTAGAAAACCCGTCTGGGGTCACACCTGGTCCATATTTTGCGAAATACCTCGAATACGGCGTCTTATATGGGACTAATAACTACACCATGTTCAAGCGCTCGTCAACACCTTTCATTTTATACCCATATCGTACAAACACTTTCTGGAGTCACCCCTGGTGCACACTTTGTGGAATATCTCCAAAACCTTCCCGGTTTCTTATACTTTTTTTGGCCATAAACCATGTCGGGCTCAATAAAAAACTACGCGCAAAATTTCGTTTAATTCGGTCCTGCCGTTCTGGAGTTATAGCGTCAGCAAGGAAAATAGGCTCCATTTTTATATATAGATAAGGCAAACAGCTCTATGGAAAGGCTTTTGTATAATAATTTTTTTCTTGAATTCAGATGAATCTAAAATTCACTCTAAGCGGACACAGTCATCAACACTTTTGATATGATAGCTATATTATATGAGCTTATTCTTGGGTCAGCCTTGGTCCACCTAATGGTAAATTTCAAGGAAACGGGTTCGCAGATGAACCTGAAAACTTTTCCTTGTGAAAACTCTCATCAACACCTTTAATTTGATACGCTTATTGTTAAAATACATTAGGAGTCAGCCCTGGTCCACATTTTGGTCAATATCTCAGGATTCCAGAAACTTTTTTAACTTTTTCTTTCTGAAGAACCTTCTCGGGGCACAAACAAATACAATTAAGAAAAAATTAGTGAAATCGGTCGAGCCGTTCTCAATTGATGAGTTACCCTATACATTTTTTCCCTCCATTTTTATATATGTATATAGATAAGGCAAACAGCTCTATGAAAAAGCTTTTGTATGATAATTTTTTTCTTGAATTCAGATGAATCTAAAATTCACTCTAAGCGGACACAGTCATCAACACTTTTGATATGATAGCTATATTATATGAGCTTATTCTTGGGTCAGCCTTGGTCCACCTAATGGTAAATTTCAAGGAAACGGGTTCGCAGATGAACCTGAAAACTTTTCCTTGTGAAAACTCTCATTTGGTAGATATCTCGGAAAACGGGTCGCATAGGGTCTTGAAAATCACCTCTTTTTTAAATACTCATCAATACCTTTTATTTGATACCCATATTGTAGAAAACCCGTCTGGGGTCACACCTGGTCCATATTTTGGGAAATACCTCGAATACGGGGTCTTATATGGGACTAATAACTACACCATGTTCAAGCGCTCGTCAACACCTTTCATTTGATACCCATATCGTACAAACACTTTCTGGAGTCACCCCTGGTCCACATTTTGTGGAATATCTTCAAAACCTTCCCTGTTTGTTATACTTTTTTTGGCCATAAGCCATGTCGGGCTCAATCAAAAACTACGTGCAAAATTTCGTTTAATTCGGTCCTGCCGTTCTGGAGTTATAGCGTCAGAAAAGAAAAAAGGTCCATTTTTATATATACATAGATAAGGCAAACAGCTCTATGGAAAAGCTTTCATATAATAATTTTTTTCTTGAATTCAGATGAATCTAAAATTCACTCTAAGCGGACACAGTCATCAACACTTTTGATATGATAGCTATATTATATGAGCTTATTCTTGGGTCAGCCTTGGTCCACCTAATGGTAAATTTCAAGGAAACGGGTTCGCAGATGAACCTGAAAACTTTTCCTTGTGAAAACTCTCATCAACACCTTTAATTTGATACGCTTATTGTTAAAATACA
The DNA here is from genome assembly GCA_951509765.1 of Sphenella marginata. NCBI lineage: Eukaryota > Metazoa > Arthropoda > Insecta > Diptera > Tephritidae > Sphenella > Sphenella marginata. Next base: position 11,007,410 of record OX608078.1, read on the forward strand.
TTCGGAGTCACCCCTGGTCCACATTTTGGTCAATATCTCAGGATTCCAGAAACTTTTTTAACTTTTTCTCTCTGAAGAACCTTCTCGGGGCACAAACAAATACAATTAAGAAAAAATTAGAGAAATCGGTCGAGCCGTTCTCAATTGATGAGTTACTATACATTTTTTCCCTCCATTTTTATATATATAGATAAGGCAAACAGCTCTATGAAAAAGCTTTTGTATGATTATATTTTTCTTGAATTCAGATGAATCTAAAATTCACTCTAAGCGGACACAGCCATCAACACTTTTGATATGATAGCTATATTGTATGAGCATATTCTTGGGTCAGCCTTGGTCCACCTAATGGTCAATATCTTGGAAACGGGTTCGCAGATGAACCTGAAAATTGTTCTTTGTGAAAACTCTCATCAACACCTTTAATTTGATACGCATATTGTTAAAATACATTTGGGGTCACCCCTGGTCCACATTTCGGTCAATATCTCAGGATTCCAGAAACTTTTTTTACTTTTTCTTTCTGAAGAACCTTCTCGGGGCACAAACAAATACAATAAAAAAAAAATTTGTGAAATTGGTCCAGCCGTTCTCAATTGATGAGTTACTATACATTTTTCAATTTCACAGTGAACACAATACCGGTTTTAAATTTGCGTTTGAAAGAACGTGCGCACAAGAAAAAATGTCACATAAAATTAATGGCGATGTATGTGAAAAATGACTTCCATTATTTTCCTGCTTTCCGACTTATTTTTATATTATACCAGGGTCACCCCTGGTCCTCATTTTTGGATATCTCGTAAGAGGGGTAGCATAGGGTCCTGAAAATCACCTCTTTTTTAAACACTCATCAACACCTTTTATTCGACACCCATATCGTATAAAATCCTTCTAAGGTCACCCCTGGTCCACATTTTGGTAGATATCTCGGAAAACGGGTCGCATAGGGTCTTGAAAATCACCTCTTTTTTAAATACTCATCAATACCTTTTATTTGATACCCATATTGTAGAAAACCCGTCTGGGGTCACACCTGGTCCATATTTTGGGAAATACCTCGAATACGGGGTCTTATATGGGACTAATAACTACACCATGTTCAAGCGCTCGTGAACACCTTTCATTTGATACCCATATCGTACAAACACTTTCTGGAGTCACCCCTGGTCCACATTTTGTGGAATATCTTCAAAACCTTCCCTGTTTCTTATACTTTTTTTGGCCATAAGCCATGTCGGGCTCAATCAAAAACTACGTGCAAAATTTCGTTTAATTCGGTCCTGCCGTTCTGGAGTTATAGCGTCAGCAAGGAAAAAAGGTCCATTTTTATATATAGATAAGGCAAACAGCTCTATGGAAAAGCTTTTATATAATAATTTTTTTCTTGAATTCAGATGAATCTAAAATTCACTCTAAGCGGACACAGTCATCAACACTTTTGATATGATAGCTATTTTATATGAGCTTATTCTTGGGTCAGCCTTGGTCCACCTAATGGTAAATTTCAAGGAAACGGGTTCGCAGATGAACCTGAAAACTTTTCCTTGTGAAAACTCTCATCAACACCTTTAATTTGATACGCTTATTGTTAAAATACATTCGGAGTCACCCCTGGTCCACATTTTGGTCAATATCTCAGGATTCCAGAAACTTTTTTAACTTTTTCTCTCTGAAGAACCTTCTCGGGGCACAAACAAATACAATTAAGAAAAAATTAGTGAAATCGGTCGAGCCGTTCTCAATTGATGAGTTACTATACATTTTTTCCCTCCATTTTTATATATATAGATAAGGCAAACAGCTCTATGAAAAAGCTTTTGTATGATAATATTTTTCTTGAATTCAGATGAATCTAAAACTCACTCTAAGCGGACACAGTCATCAACACTTTTGATATGATAGCTATATTGTATGAGCATATTCTTGGGTCAGCCTTGGTCCACCTAATGGTCAATATCTTGGAAACGGGTTCGCAGATGAACCTGAAAATTGTTCTTTGTGAAAACTCTCATCAACACCTTTAATTTGATACGCATATTGTTAAAATACATTTGGGGTCACCCCTGGTCCACATTTCGGTCAATATCTCAGGATTCCAGAAACTTTTTTTACTTTTTCTTTCTGAAGAACCTTCTCGGGGCACAAACAAATACAATTAAGAAAAAATTAGTGAAATCGGTCGAGCCGTTCTCAATTGATGAGTTACCCTATACATTTTTTCCCTCCATTTTTATATATGTATATAGATAAGGCAAACAGCTCTATGAAAAAGCTTTTGTATGATAATTTTTTTCTTGAATTCAGATGAATCTAAAATTCACTCTAAGCGGACACAGTCATCAACACTTTTGATATGATAGCTATATTATATGAGCTTATTCTTGGGTCAGCCTTGGTCCACCTAATGGTAAATTTCAAGGAAACGGGTTCGCAGATGAACCTGAAAACTTTTCCTTGTGAAAACTCTCATCAACACCTTTAATTTGATACGCTTATTGTTAAAATACATTCGGAGTCACCCCTGGTCCACATTTTGGTCAATATCTCAGGATTCCAGAAACTTTTTTAACTTTTTCTCTCTGAAGAACCTTCTCGGGGCACAAACAAATACAATTAAGAAAAAATTAGTGAAATCGGTCGAGCCGTTCTCAATTGATGAGTTACTATACCCTTTTTCCCTCCATTTTTATATATATAGATAAGGCAAACAGCTCTATGAAAAAGCTTTTGTATGATAATATTTTTCTTGAATTCAGATGAATCTAAAACTCACTCTAAGCGGACACAGTCATCAACACTTTTGATATGATAGCTATATTGTATGAGCATATTCTTGGGTCAGCCTTGGTCCACCTAATGGTCAATATCTTGGAAACGGGTTCGCAGATGAACCTGAAAATTGTTCTTTGTGAAAACTCTCATCAACACCTTTAATTTGATACGCATATTGTTAAAATACATTTGGGGTCACCCCTGGTCCACATTTCGGTCAATATCTCAGGATTCCAGAAACTTTTTTTACTTTTTCTTTCTGAAGAACCTTCTCGGGGCACAAACAAATACAATAAAAAAAAAATTTGTGAAATCGGTCCAGCCGTTCTCAATTGATGAGTTACTATACATTTTTCAATTTCACAGTGAACACAATACCGGTTTTAAATTTGCGTTTGAAAGAACTGCGCACAAGAAAAAATGTCACATAAAATTAATGGCGATGTATGTGAAAAATGACTTCCATTATTTTCCTGCTTTCCGACTTATTTTTATATTATACCAGGGTCACCCCTGGTCCTCATTTTTGGATATCTCGTAAGAGGGGTAGCATAGGGTCCTGAAAATCACCTCTTTTTTAAACACTCATCAACACCTTTTATTCGACACCCATATCGTATAAAATCCTTCTAAGGTCACCCCTGGTCCACATTTTGGTAGATATCTCGGAAAACGGGTCGCATAGGGTCTTGAAAATCACCTCTTTTTTAAATACTCATCAATACCTTTTATTTGATACCCATATTGTAGAAAACCCGTCTGGGGTCACACCTGGTCCATATTTTGGGAAATACCCCGAATACGGGGTCTTATATGGGACTAATAACTACACCATGTTCAAGCGCTCGTCAACACCTTTCATTTGATACCCATATCGTACAAACACTTTCTGGAGTCACCCCTGGTCCACATTTTGTGGAATATCTCCAAAACCTTCCCTGTTTCTTATACTTTTTTTGGCCATAAACCATGTCGGGCTCAATCAAAAACTACGTGCAAAATTTCGTTTAATTCGGTCCTGCCGTTCTGGAGTTATAGCGTCAGCAAGGAAAATAGGCTCCATTTTTATATATAGATAAGGCAAACAGCTCTATGAAAAAGCTTTTGTATGATAATATTTTTCTTGAATTCAGATGAATCTAAAATTCACTCTAAGCGGACACAGTCATCAACACTTTTGATATGATAGCTATATTGTATGAGCATATTCTTGGGTCAGCCTTGGTCCACCTAATGGTCAATATCTTGGAAACGGGTTCGCAGATGAACCTGAAAATTGTTCTTTGTGAAAACTCTCATCAACACCTTTAATTTGATACGCATATTGTTAAAATACATTTGGGGTCACCCCTGGTCCACATTTCGGTCAATATCTCAGGATTCCAGAAACTTTTTTTACTTTTTCTTTCTGAAGAACCTTCTCGGGGCACAAACAAATACAATAAAAAAAAAATTTGTGAAATCGGTCCAGCCGTTCTCAATTGATGAGTTACTATACATTTTTCAATTTCACAGTGAACACAATACCGGTTTTAAATTTGCGTTTGAAAGAACGTGCGCACAAGAAAAAATGTCACATAAAATTAATGGCGATGTATGTGAAAAATGACTTCCATTATTTTCCTGCTTTCCGACTTATTTTTATATTATACCAGGGTCACCCCTGGTCCTCATTTTTGGATATCTCGTAAGAGGGGTAGCATAGGGTCCTGAAAATCACCTCTTTTTTAAACACTCATCAACACCTTTTATTCGACACCCATATCGTATAAAATCCTTCTAAGGTCACCCCTGGTCCACATTTTGGTAGATATATCGGAAAACGGGGCGCATAGGGTCTTGAAAATCACCTCTTTTTTAAATACTCATCAATACCTTTTATTTGATACCCATATTGTAGAAAACCCGTCTGGGGTCACACCTGGTCCATATTTTGGGAAATACCTCGAATACGGGGTCTTATATGGGACTAATAACTACACCATGTTCAAGCGCTCGTCAACACCTTTCATTTGATACCCATATCGTACAAACACTTTCTGGAGTCACCCCTGGTCCACATTTTGTGGAATATCTCCAAAACCTTCCCTGTTTCTTATACTTTTTTTGGCCATAAACCATGTCGGGCTCAATCAAAAACTACGTGCAAAATTTCGTTTAATTCGGTCCTGCCGTTCTGGAGTTATAGCGTCAGCAAGGAAAATAGGCTCCATTTTTATATATAGATAGCAGACCCGGCAGACGTTGTCCTGCCAAAAATTAGGGCGTATTTCATTTATGCATATGTATCTTACCTTATTGCGTAGCACAATTTGCTCGAACTATCTTTCATACCCAGCCATAGTGTATTTCAATCTATAAATTTAGTTATTTGAACTTTGGTGAATGTGGTGAATTTCCTTACAGTTTTGATTTGATCTAAATTTTTTACCACTTATTAAGATATCATTAATGAATGTTTTAAATTTTCGTCTTTCTTAGATGTTCACTAAAGCATCTAATTAAATCGTCGACTATTCTTAATTTTTTTTATTTGACGACACGCATTCAATTTTTTTAGGAGGTGACACCTAAATGAAAGAATTACCGTCAGTTAATATATTCAAACTTACCAAAACTGCGAACTGAATTGAAAAAAGAATAGCAAATCGACATAACCTAGTTTAGGGACACGATATCGAATGCAAAGCATCGATTCTGTACTCATTTGAAGTATCGCTTCAAATATATCGGGTACCCGATAATATCGAAACAAAAAGACTCGATAGTCAAAATATCGATGCTAAATGTACATGACAAACAAGCACTTCAATAACCGAATGGTTCGCTGCAAGCAAATTCATACGTTTTGTAAATGATTACCATAAATAAAATAAATAATAACATAAACTAGTATAATATGAGCAAATTTGATTTTTTTAATTTGATAGATTTTACTTCAAGAAACGAAGATCAAAAGCCTCACTCTTCCTCTGTGCAATCTGCCATGAATAGTAATTTATCCAACCTCTTCCCCTTCAACCTGTTACGTGTTTTTGTCATTGTTAAACCTGCCTTTGAAAATAGGCGCTCTTATGGGACAGAAGTTGCTGGTACTTCTAGATATCGTAAAGCAATTTTCGACAAATGAGGATATATATGCTTATTTTCCTTCCAAAAACGCAAAAGATAGCCACTTAAAGGAAGTAGTTTGCAACGAATATATTCATTGATGTTTTCGCTTTGTCGGATTGCACTTTCACTTCCTCGACCAGATGCTAAAGTTTCTATGTGATTCCAAAATTCATTTTTGTCGGAACACAAATTCTTGGATTGCATGTGCGGCTTCTTCCCGACTGATCATATCACGTAGCCAAGACATACATAGGGAATAAGCGCAGGGATCAGAAAATGCAATATTTTTTAAGCGTGTTTCTAAAACACCCCACAAATCAAAAACATTTTATAACACCTTATATCTGTTTCTACAACAACCACATGAAAATGACAGACAATTTTCTACTTTAATTGCAAAAATCGCTTGAACGAAATAAAATATCGGATTTCCCCCCTAGTATCATTGTTACAGCGGTCAAGACGCGTCGTTTGATACCTCTCCCGCTCTTTTTGGACGTGTATTAACAGTTGACGTTGGATGGATAGTATTACCTTTTTTTCAGTATAAAGGCAAAGCAATATCACAATAAGTTAGTACTTCAAGTTTGTTGTAACCTTTTTGCAACAGATCAATGGCAACTCTTACTTTTCTGGCGTCTGCGTTTTCCGGCTAAATTAACTGTTATTATTTGGTTCTGATTTTCCTTCGATTCGCGTCACAAGTTAGAGAGAGACAACCAGCAGAGAGGTATTTTTGCTCTATTAGTTCCATATTTTTTAAAAAATTCGATACGATACCGGGGTCTAGATACTCGATGCCCAAAAGTATCGTTAAAAAAGCATCGAGTACAAAATATCGGTATCGAAGGGCAAAAGTATCGATATGGTATCGTATCGTATCGAAATTCGTGTCCCTAACCTAGTTTAACTTTTGTAATTAGTTTATCCATTCAGACGTGATGCGATGACCGAGGGAAATAGGGATTCATTTTTATAAATAGACTAGCAGACCCGGCAGACGTTGTCCTGCCAAAAATTAGGGCGTATTTCATTTATACATATGTATCTTACCTTATTGCGTAGCACAATTTGCTCGAACTATCTTTCATACCCAGCCATAGTGTATTTCAATCTATAAATTTAGTTATTTGAACTTTGGTGAATGTGGTGAATTTCCCTACAGTTTTGATTTGATCTAAATTTTTTACCATTTATTAAGATATCATTAATGAATGTTTTAAATTTTCGTCTTTCTTAGATGTTCACTAAAGCACCTTATTAAATCGTCGAATATTCTTAATTTTTTTTATTTCACGACACGCATTCAATTTTTTTAGGAGGTGACACCTAAATGAAAGAATTACCGTCAGTTAATATATTCAAACTTACCAAAACTGCGAACTGAATTGAAAAAAGAATAGCAAATTGACATAACCTAGTTTAACTTTTGTAATTAGTTTATCCATTCAGGCGTGCTGCGATGACCAAGGGAAATAGGGATTCATTTTTATAAATAGATAAGGCAAACAGCTCTATGGAAAAGCTTTTGTATAATAATTTTTTTCTTGAATTCAGATGAATCTAAAATTCACTCTAAGCGGACACAGTCATCAACACTTTTGATATGATAGCTATATTATATGAGCTTATTCTTGGGTCAGCCTTGGTCCACCTAATGGTAAATTTCAAGGAAACGGGTTCGCAGATGAACCGGAAAACTTTTCCTGGTGAAAACTCTCATCAACACCTTTAATTTGATACGCTTATTGTTAAAATACATTCGGAGTCACCCCTGGTCCACATTTTGGTCAATATCTCAGGATTCCAGAAACTTTTTTAACTTTTTCTTTCTGAAGAACCTTCTCGGGGCACAAACAAATACAATTAAGAAAAAATTAGTGAAATCGGTCGAGCCGTTCTCAATTGATGAGTTACTATACATTTTTTCCCTCCATTTTTATATATATAGATAAGGCAAACAGCTCTATGAAAAAGCTTTTGTATGATAATATTTTTCTTGAATTCAGATGAATCTAAAACTCACTCTAAGCGGACACAGTCATCAACACTTTTGATATGATAGCTATATTGTATGAGCATATTCTTGGGTCAGCCTTGGTCCACCTAATGGTCAATATCTTGGAAACGGGTTCGCAGATGAACCTGAAAATTGTTCTTTGTGAAAACTCTCATCAACACCTTTAATTTGATACGCATATTGTTAAAATACATTTGGGGTCACCCCTGGTCCACATTTCGATCAATATCTCAGGATTCCAGAAACTTTTTTAACTTTTTCTTTCTGAAGAACCTTCTCGGGGCACAAACAAATACAATAAAAAAAAAATTTGTGAAATTGGTCCAGCCGTTCTCAATTGATGAGTTACTATACATTTTTCAATTTCACAGTGAACACAATACCGGTTTTAAATTTGCGTTTGAAAGAACTGCGCACAAGAAAAAATGTCACATAAAATTAATGGCGATGTATGTGAAAAATGACTTCCATTATTTTCCTGCTTTCCGACTTATTTTTATATTATACCAGGGTCACCCCTAGTCCTCATTTTTGGATATCTCGTAAGAGGGGTAGCATAGGGTCCTGAAAATCACCTCTTTTTTAAACACTCATCAACACCTTTTATTCGACACCCATATCGTAGAAAATCCTTCTAAGGTCACCCCTGGTCCACATTTTGGTAGATATATCGGAAAACGGGTCGCATAGGGTCTTGAAAATCACGCGCAAAATTTCGTTTAATTCGGTCCTGCCGTTCTGGAGTTATAGCGTCAGCAAGGAAAATAGGCTCCATTTTTATATGTATATAGATAGCAGACCCGGCAGACGTTGTCCTGCCAAAAATTAGGGCGTATTTCATTTATACATATGTATCTTACCTTATTGCGTAGCACAATTTGCTCGAACTATCTTTCATACCCAGCCATAGTGTATTTCAATCTATAAATTTAGTTATTTGAACTTTGGTGAATGTGGTGAATTTCCCTACAGTTTTGATTTGATCTAAATTTTTTACCACTTTTAAGATATCATTAATGAATGTTTTAAATTTTCGTCTTTCTTAGATGTTCACTAAAGCATCTAATTAAATCGTCGACTATTCTTAATTTTTTTTATTTCACGACACGCATTCAATTTTTTTAGGAGGTGACACCTAAATGAAAGAATTACCGTCAGTTAATATATACAAACTTACCAAAACTGCGAACTGAATTGAAAAAAGAATAGCAAATCGACATAACCTAGTTTAACTTTTGTAATTAGTTTATCCATTCAGGCGTGATGCGATGACCAAGGGAAATAGGGATTCATTTTTATAAATAGATAAGGCAAACAGCTCTATGGAAAAGCTTTTGTATAATAATTTTTTTCTTGAATTCAGATGAATCTAAAATTCACTCTAAGCGGACACAGTCATCAACACTTTTGATATGATAGCTATATTGTATGAGCATATTCTTGGGTCAGCCTTTGTCCACCTAATGGTCAATATCTTGGAAACGGGTCCGCAGATGAACCTGAAAATTGTTCTTTGTGAAAACTCTCATCAACACCTTTAATTTGATACGCATATTGTTAAAATACATTTGGGGTCACCCCTGGTCCACATTTCGATCAATATCTCAGGATTCCAGAAACTTTTTTTTCTTTTTCTTTCTGAAGAACCTTCTCGGGGCACAAACAAATACAATAAAAAAAAAATTTGTGAAATTGGTCCAGCCGTTCTCAATTGATGAGTTACTATACATTTTTCAATTTCACAGTGAACACAATACCGGTTTTAAATTTGCGTTTGAAAGAACGTGCGCACAAGAAAAAATGTCACATAAAATTAATGGCGATGTATGTGAAAAATGACTTCCATTATTTTCCTGCTTTCCGACCTAGTTTTATATTATACCAGGGTCACCCCTGGTCCTCATTTTTGGATATCTCGTAAGAGGGGTAGCATAGGGTCCTGAAAATCACCTCTTTTTTAAACACTCATCAACACCTTTTATTCGACACCCATATCGTATAAAATCCTTCTAAGGTCACCCCTGGTCCACATTTTGGTAGATATATCGGAAAACGGGTCGCATAGGGTCTTGAAAATAACCTCTTTTTTAAATACTCATCAATACCTTTTATTTGATACCCATATTGTAGAAAACCCGTCTGGGGTCACACCTGGTCCATATTTTGGGAAATACCTCGAATACGGCGTCTTATATGGGACTAATAACTACACCATGTTCAAGCGCTCGTCAACACCTTTCATTTGATACCCATATCGTACAAACACTTTCTGGAGTCACCCCTGGTGCACACTTTGTGGAATATCTCCAAAACCTTAACGGTTTCTTATACTTTTTTTGGCCATAAACCATGTTGGGCTCAATAAAAAACTACGCGCAAAATTTCGTTTAATTCGGTCCTGCCGTTCTGGAGTTATAGCGTCAGCAAGGAAAATAGGCTCCATTTTTATATATGTATAGACTAGCAGACCCGGCAGACGTTGTTCTGCCTGACCAGTGACTTCCCTAGAAATACATTTTCAACTATTTTTCTATTAATTTTTAACATTCCATTTATTGCAGTGCTTTAGTATATGCAATGTTTCCGGTTTTAACGTATTTGTTATAAACAAATAAATTTGTTGGATGTCCAACTCAAAAAACGAATCTTTTGAACTCAATGGCTATGACACAAACCATTATGCGCTGCTGAGCAGATGTGTAGTTAGTATTTATTTAATTATATCCTATATCTACCACTTAACGCCACTATTATGATTTTATGGAAATCCTATAATACTCTGGATATGTATAAACGGCAATAACAAACAAAAAAATTAAGTGCTTTGATTAAGATTTAAGAACGTTAAAATGTCACTAAAGCAAATACATTCAGGGATATAACGAATTGAAATATTACTTAGCTGTGGTCTTAGAACTGACCACTTTTCCAAAAAATTTACAAATGTATGTATGTCGTACCCCACGAAGATTTTCACGTATTGGAAAAGTTTAAAACAGATCAACCATAAACTTTGGACATTATGGAAGTACAAACAAAGTACTGAATACAAAAAATGTGGGCGTGGCACCGCCCACTTTTCCAAAATTACATAAATCTTGAAAATCCGGAAATATTTCCCAAAATTTTCCCTCACACAAACCTTCTCTTATGCTATGTTTCCACCAAACCAAACACCGTGTTTAAAAGGGTTTGGGTTATGTAGAAATGTCAAGTTTTCCACTGATAGTTTGCCGGAAAATGGGTTTACACCCACTAAACAATTTATTATGATCGTCGTTCCGATTTAGTGGGTGTAAACCCATTTTCCGGTAAACTCTCAGTAGAAAAACTTGACATTTCTACATAACCATTTCTACATAACCCAAACCCTTTTAAACACGGTGTTTGGTTTGGTGGAAACACCGCGTTACCAATTACGAAGAACTGAAAAAAAACTTGAGTCAAATCTGTCCAGCCGTTCTCATTTTTTTCCTATCATTTTTGAATTGATTAATATGAAATAAGAAATTAATAATATAATTATGTGATAATACTTACATGTACATATGTATATATTTTAATTAAATATTTTTGAACAATGAAGCAATTGTATAAAATACGAATAACGGGGTTTCACAAAATGCGTTCACTACAAAATATGTACATATATGGATTTGATTTTTACTTATCCCTCAGCAACACGAAAACGTACATATGTATGTACATATGAATGTTAATTTTGTTTTTATTTAAAGCGTCATACATACATACATATGTATGTATGTACGAAGCGAAGTACCGCTACCGAGCGCTCGCTTAACTTAAATCGATTCATTTGGTTGACAGCGAACAAACACACAAACAGCTTTTTTTAGAAAAGGTGCTCCTATTGTTTAAACAATTTTGGTTAAATAAATAATATATGAATCAACTATTTTTTTTGATGCAGAACGAAAGTAAATATTTCAAAGTTTAACTTCAAGTAAGTTTCATTCTAATCGGTGGATCCGTTTATGATTTGTGGCTGTGTAAACAAAAAAATTTATGGTTTTTTACCGATTTCCACTCCCCCTTGAGATATAAGGTATCCTATCTTTCAAGTTGGATCAAACTGTAGATGCTGTGCAAATTTCGTTAAAATCGGTTGAGTAGTTTAGGAGCTCACCCTGATTGAACATGTGACACGTGATTTTTATATATTAAGATAAGGCAAACAGCTCTATGAAAAAGCTTTTGTATAATAATTTTTTTCTTGAATTTAGATGAATCTAAAATTCACTCTAAGCGGACACAGTCATCAACACTTTTGATATGATAGCTATATTATATGAGCTTATTCTTGGGTCAGCCTTGGTCCACCTAATGGTAAATTTCAAGGAAACGGGTTCGCAGATGAACCTGAAAACTTTTCCTTGTGAAAACTCTCATCAACACCTTTAATTTGATACGCTTATTGTTAAAATACATTCGGAGTCACCCCTGGTCCACATTTTGGTCAATATCTCAGGATTCCAGAAACTTTTTTTACTTTTTCTTTCTGAAGAACCTTCTCGGGGCACAAACAAATACAATAAAAAAAATTTGTGAAATCGGTCCAGCCGTTCTCAATTGATGAGTTACTATACATTTTTCAATTTCACAGTGAACACAATACCGGTTTTAAATTTGCGTTTGAAAGAACGTGCGCACAAGAAAAAATGTCACATAAAGTTAATGGCGATGTATGTGAAAAATGACTTCCATTATTTTCCTGCTTTCCGACTTATTTTTATATTATACCAGGGTCACCCCTGGTCCTCATTTTTGGATATCTCGTAAGAGGGGTAGCATAGGGTCCTGAAAATCACCTCTTTTTTAAACACTCATCAACACCTTTTATTCGACACCCATATCGTATAAAATCCTTCTAAGGTCACCCCTGGTCCACATTTTGGTAGATATATCGGAAAAGGGTCGCATAGGGTCTTGAAAATCACCTCTTTTTTAAATACTCATCAATACCTTTTATTTGATACCCATATTGTAGAAAACCCGTCTGGGGTCACACCTGGTCCATATTTTGGGAAATACCTCGAATACGGCGTCTTATATGGGACTAATAACTACACCATGTTCAAGCGCTCGTCAACACCTTCCATTTGATACCCATATCGTACAAACACTTTCTGGAGTCACCCCTGGTCCACATTTTGTGGAATATTTCCAAAACCTTTCCGGGTTCTTATACTTTTTTTGGCCATAAACCATGTCGGGCTCAATCAAAAACTACGCGCAAAATTTCGTTTAATTCGGTCCTGCCGTTCTTTAGTTATAGCGTCAGCAAGGAAAATAGGCTCCATTTTTATATATAGATAAGGCAAACAGCTCTATGGAAAAGCTTTTGTATAATAATTTTTTTCTTGAATTCAGATGAATCTAAAATTCACTCTAAGCGGACACAGTCATCAACACTTTTGATATGATAGCTATATTATATGAGCTTATTCTTGGGTCAGCCTTGGTCCACCTAATGGTAAATTTCAAGGAAACGGGTTCGCAGATGAACCTGAAAACTTTTCCTTGTGAAAACTCTCATCAACACCTTTAATTTGATACGCTTATTGTTAAAATACATTCGGAGTCACCCCTGGTCCACATTTTGGTCAATATCTCAGGATTCCAGAAACTTTTTTAACTTTTTCTCTCTGAAGAACCTTCTCGGGGCACAAACAAATACAATTAAGGAAAAATTAGTGAAATCGGTCTAGCCGTTCTCAATTGATGAGTTACTATACATTTTTTCCCTCCATTTTTATATATATAGATAAGGCAAACAGCTCTATGAAAAAGCTTTTGTATGATAATATTTTTCTTGAATTCAGATGAATCTAAAATTCACTCTAAGCGGACACAGTCATCAACACTTTTGATATGATAGCTATATTATATGAGCTTATTCTTGGGTCAGCCTTGGTCCCCCTAATGGTAAATTTCAAGGAAACGGGTTCGCAGATGAACCTGAAAACTTTTCCTTGTGAAAACTCTCATCAACACCTTTAATTTGATACGCATATTGTTAAAATACATTCGGAGTCACCCCTGGTCCACATTTTGGTCAATATCTCAGGATTCCAGAAACTTTTTTAACTTTTTCTTTCTGAAGAACCTTCTCGGGGCACAAACAAATACAATTAAGAAAAAATTAGTGAAATCGGTCGAGCCGTTCTCAACTGATGAGTTACTATACATTTTTTCCCTCCATTTTTATATATATAGATAAGGCAAACAGCTCTATGAAAAAGCTTTTGTATGATAATTTTTTTCTTGAATTCAGATGAATCTAAAATTCACTCTAAGCGGACACAGTCATCAACACTTTTGATATGATAGCTATATTATATGAGCTTATTCTTGGGTCAGCCTTGGTCCACCTAATGGTAAATTTCAAGGAAACGGGTTCGCAGATGAACCTGAAAACTTTTCCTTGTGAAAACTCTCATTTGGTAGATATCTCGGAAAACGGGTCGCATAGGGTCTTGAAAATCACCTCTTTTTTAAATACTCATCAATACCTTTTATTTGATACCCATATTGTAGAAAACCCGTCTGGGGTCACACCTGGTCCATATTTTGGGAAATACCTCGAATACGGGGTCTTATATGGGACTAATAACTACACCATGTTCAAGCGCTCGTCAACACCTTTCATTTGATACCCATATCGTACAAACACTTTCTGGAGTCACCCCTGGTCCACATTTTGTGGAATATCTTCAAAACCTTCCCTGTTTGTTATACTTTTTTTGGCCATAAGCCATGTCGGGCTCAATCAAAAACTACGTGCAAAATTTCGTTTAATTCGGTCCTGCCGTTCTGGAGTTATAGCGTCAGAAAAGAAAAAAGGTCCATTTTTATATATACATAGATAAGGCAAACAGCTCTATGGAAAAGCTTTTATATAATAATTTTTTTCTTGAATTCAGATGAATCTAAAATTCACTCTAAGCGGACACAGTCATCAACACTTTTGATATGATAGCTATATTATATGAGCTTATTCTTGGGTCAGCCTTGGTCCACCTAATGGTAAATTTCAAGGAAACGGGTTCGCAGATGAACCTGAAAACTTTTCCTTGTGAAAACTCTCATCAACACCTTTAATTTGATACGCTTATTGTTAAAATACATTCGGAGTCACCCCTGGTCCACATTTTGGTCAATATCTCAGGATTCCAGAAACTTTTTTAACTTTTTCTCTCTGAAGAACCTTCTCGGGGCACAAACAAATACAATTAAGAAAAAATTAGTGAAATCGGTCGAGCCGTTCTCAATTGATGAGTTACTATACATTTCTTCCCTCCATTTTTATATATATAGATAAGGCAAACAGCTCTATGAAAAAGCTTTTGTATGATAATATTTTTCTTGAATTCAGATGAATCTAAAACTCACTCTAAGCGGACACAGTCATCAACACTTTTGATATGATAGCTATATTGTATGAGCATATTCTTGGGTCAGCCTTGGTCTACCTAATGGTGAATATCTTGGAAACGGGTTCGCAGAAGAACCTGAAAATGGTTCTTTGTGAAAACTCTCATCAACACCTTTAATTTGATACGCATATTGCTAAAATACATTTGGGGTCACCCCTGGTCCACATTTCGGTCAATATCTCAGGATTCCAGAAACTTTTTTTACTTTTTCTTTCTGAAGAACCTTCTCGGGGCACAAACAAATACAATTAAGAAAAAATTAGTGAAATCGGTCGAGCCGTTCTCAATTGATGAGTTACCCTATACATTTTTTCCCTCCATTTTTATATATGTATATAGATAAGGCAAACAGCTCTATGAAAAAGCTTTTGTATGATAATTTTTTTCTTGAATTCAGATGAATCTAAAATTCACTCTAAGCGGACACAGTCATCAACACTTTTGATATGATAGCTATATTATATGAGCTTATTCTTGGGTCAGCCTTGGTCCACCTAATGGTAAATTTCAAGGAAACGGGTTCGCAGATGAACCTGAAAACTTTTCCTTGTGAAAACTCTCATTTGGTAGATATCTCGGAAAACGGGTCGCATAGGGTCTTGAAAATCACCTCTTTTTTAAATACTCATCAATACCTTTTATTTGATACCCATATTGTAGAAAACCCGTCTGGGGTCACACCTGGGCCATATTTTGGGAAATACCTCGAATACGGGGTCTTATATGGGACTAATAACTACACCATGTTCAAGCGCTCGTCAACACCTTTCATTTGATACCCATATCGTACAAACACTTTCTGGAGTCACCCCTGGTCCACATTTTGTGGAATATCTTCAAAACCTTCCCTGTTTCTGATACTTTTTTTGGCCATAAGCCATGTCGGGCTCAATCAAAAACTACGTGCAAAATTTCGTTTAATTCGGTCCTGCCGTTCTGGAGTTATAGCGTCAGCAAGGAAAAAAGGTCCATTTTTATATATAGATAAGGCAAACAGCTCTATGGAAAAGCTTTTATATAATAATTTTTTTCTTGAATTCAGATGAATCTAAAATTCACTCTAAGCGGACACAGTCATCAACACTTTTGATATGATAGCTATATTATATGAGCTTATTCTTGGGTCAGCCTTGGTCCACCTAATGGTAAATTTCAAGAAAACGGGTTCGCAGATGAACCTGAAAACTTTTCCTTGTGAAAACTCTCATCAACACCTTTAATTTGATACGCTTATTGTTAAAATACATTCGGAGTCACCCCTGGTCCACATTTTGGTCAATATCTCAGGATTCCAGAAACTTTTTTAACTTTTTCTCTCTGAAGAACCTTCTCGGGGCACAAACAAATACAATTAAGAAAAAATTAGTGAAATCGGTCGAGCCGTTCTCAATTGATGAGTTACTATACATTTTTTCCCTCCATTTTTATATATATAGATAAGGCAAACAGCTCTATGAAAAAGCTTTTGTATGATAATATTTTTCTTGAATTCAGATGAATCTAAAACTCACTCTAAGCGGACACAGTCATCAACACTTTTGATATGATAGCTATATTGTATGAGCATATTCTTGGGTCAGCCTTGGTCCACCTAATGGTCAATATCTTGGAAACGGGTTCGCAGATGAACCTGAAAATTGTTCTTTGTGAAAACTCTCATCAACACCTTTAATTTGATACGCATATTGTTAAAATACATTTGGGGTCACCCCTGGTCCACATTTCGGTCAATATCTCAGGATTCCAGAAACTTTTTTTACTTTTTCTTTCTGAAGAACCTTCTCGGGGCACAAACAAATACAATAAAAAAAAAATTTGTGAAATCGGTCCAGCCGTTCTCAATTGATGAGTTACTATACATTTTTCAATTTCACAGTGAACACAATACCGGTTTTAAATTTGCGTTTGAAAGAACTGCGCACAAGAAAAAATGTCACATAAAATTAATGGCGATGTATGTGAAAAATGACTTCCATTATTTTCCTGCTTTCCGACTTATTTTTATATTATACCAGGGTCACCCCTGGTCCTCATTTTTGGATATCTCGTAAGAGGGGTAGCATAGGGTCCTGAAAATCACCTCTTTTTTAAACACTCATCAACACCTTTTATTCGACACCCATATCGTATAAAATCCTTCTAAGGTCACCCCTGGTCCACATTTTGGTAGATATCTCGGAAAACGGGTCGCATAGGGTCTTGAAAATCACCTCTTTTTTAAATACTCATCAATACCTTTTATTTGATACCCATATTGTAGAAAACCCGTCTGGGGTCACACCTGGTCCATATTTTGGGAAATACCCCGAATACGGGGTCTTATATGGGACTAATAACTACACCATGTTCAAGCGCTCGTCAACACCTTTCATTTGATACCCATATCGTACAAACACTTTCTGGAGTCACCCCTGGTCCACATTTTGTGGAATATCTCCAAAACCTTCCCTGTTTCTTATACTTTTTTTTGGCCATAAACCATGTCGGGCTCAATCAAAAACTACGTGCAAAATTTCGTTTAATTCGGTCCTGCCGTTCTGGAGTTATAGCGTCAGCAAGGAAAATAGGCTCCATTTTTATATATAGATAAGGCAAACAGCTCTATGGAAAAGCTTTTGTATAATAATTATACCTTTCATGAACATGAAATGGTATTATAACTTTGGTCCGATGTTTGTAAGTGTGAGAAGAAGAAGAGATAGACCCACCATTAAGTATACCGAAATGATCAGGGCGACGAGATGAGTTGATTTAGCCATGTCCGTCTGTCCGTCCGTCTGTTTGAACGCAAACTAGTCCCTCAGTTTTAGAGATATCTTGATGAAATTTTGCAAGCAGGCGCCATTTTGCATAGGATTAATCATTTGTCGGAACCAGCAAGATCGGACCGATACAACGCATAGCTCCCATACAATCGATTGTTCAGATAAACGGGTTTTGGGCTATAACTCGTGCAATCAAAAAGCTATGAGAGCGAAATTTTGCAGGTTTAGTACATATTATATTTGTAACTTGTGTAGTGAAAATCACCCAGATCGGATACACAAAACATATAGCTCCCATATAATCGATAGTTTCGATAAATGGGTTTTGGTCTATAAATGTTGCAAATAGAAAGCTAGAAACGTAAAATTTTGCAGGTTTGGTACTTATTATATATGTGATGTGTGTAGTGAAAATCATACAGATCGGACTTACATAACGCATAGCTCCCATACAATCGATAGTTCCGATAAATGGGTTTTGGCCTATAACTCGTGCAATCAAAAAGCTATGAGAGCGAAATTTTGCAGGTTTAGTACATATTATATTTGTAACTTGTGTAGTGAAAATCACCCAGATCGGACACACAAAACATATAGCTCCCATATAATCGATAGTTTCGATAAATGGGTTTTGGTCTATAAATGTTGCAAATAGAAAGCTAGAAACGTAGGTTTGGTACTTATTATATATGTGATCTGTGTAGTGAAAATCATACAGATCGGACTTACATAACATATAGCTCCCATATTACCGATTGCTACAATAAATGTGGTTTGGCTATGTATTTTTAAATTAACAGTTTTGGAGAGTTTGTAAGTAATTGTAAGTAAGGATCGGACACTTAGAAAAATTGTGCGTATTCATGAAAGGTATAAAGCCTTCGGCACAGCCGAAGACAGCCCTTTCCTTACTTGTTTTTTTCTTGAATTCAGATGAATCTAAAATTCACTCTAAGCGGACACAGTCATCAACACTTTTGATATGATAGCTATATTGTATGAGCTTATTCTTGGGTCAGCCTTGGTCCACCTAATGGTCAATATCTTGGAAACGGGTTCGCAGATGAACCTGAAAATTGTTCTTTGTGAAAACTCTCATCAACACCTTTAATTTGATACGCATATTGTTAAAATACATTTGGGGTCACCCCTGGTCCACATTTCGATCAATATCTCAGGATTCCAGAATCTTTTTTTAGTTTTTCTTTCTGAAGAACCTTCTCGGGGCACAAACAAATACAATAAAAAAAAAATTTGTGAAATCGGTCCAGCCGTTCTCAATTGATGAGTTACTATACATTTTTCAATTTCACAGTGAACACAATACCGGTTTTAAATTTGCATTTGAAAGAACGTGCGCACAAGAAAAAATGTCACATAAAATTAATGGCGATGTATGTGAAAAATGACTTCCATTATTTTCCTGCTTTCCGACTTATTTTTATATTATACCAGGGTCACCCCTGGTCCTCATTTTTGGATATCTCGTAAGAGGGGTAGCATAGGGTCCTGAAAATCACCTCTTTTTTAAACACTCATCAACACCTTTTATTCGACACCCATATCGTATAAAATCCTTCTAAGGTCACCCCTGGTCCACATTTTGGTAGATATATCGGAAAACGGGTCGCATAGGGTCTTGAAAATCACCTCTTTTTTAAATACTCATCAATACCTTTTATTTGATACCCATATTGTAGAAAACCCGTCTGGGGTCACACCTGGTCCATATTTTGGGAAATACCTCGAATACGGCGTCTTATATGGGACTAATAACTACACCATGTTCAAGCGCTCGTCAACACCTTTCATTTGATACCCATATCGTACAAACACTTTCTGGAGTCACCCCTGGTCCACATTTTGTGGAATATCTCCAAAACCTTCCCGGGTTCTTATACTTTTTTTGGCCATAAACCATGTCGGGCTCAATCAAAAACTACGCGCAAAATTTCGTTTAATTCGGTCCTGCCGTTCTGGAGTTATAGCGTCAGCAAGGAAAATAGGCTCCATTTTTATATATAGACTAGCAGACCCGGCAGACGTTGTTCTGCCTGACCAGTGACTTCCCTAGAAATACATTTTCAAATATTTTTCTTTAACTTTTAACATTCCATTTATTGCAGTGCTTTAGGATATACAATGTTTGTGGCTTTAAAGTCTTTGGTATAAACAAATAAATTTTTTGGATGTCCAACTCAAAAAACGGATCTTTTGAACGCAATGGGTATGACAAAAACCATTATGCGCGGCTGAGCAGATGTATAGTTAGTACTTATTTAATTATATCCAATATCTACCTATAATACTCTGGATATGTATGAACGGCAATAACAAACAAAAAAAATTAAGTGCGTTGATTAAGATTTAAGAACGTTAAAATGTCACTAAAGCAAATACATTCAGGGATATAACGAATTGAAATATTACTTAGCTTGTGGTCTTGGAACTGCCCACTTTTCCAAAGAATTTACAAATGTAGCCTATGTACATATGTCGTACCCAACGAAGATTTTAACGTATTGGAAAAGTTTAAAACAGATCAACAGGTGCCACGCCCACATTTCCCAAATTGTATAATTCTTGACCAAGGGACACACATATCCAAAAATCATTAGTTTAGACCAAAAATATTCAAAGTTATAATGATTTAAATTTTATATAGCGTGGGGGCGTGGCACAACAATCTTCTGAACCAATCTGGAAATTAAGAGAAGATCGACCATAAACTTTGAACTTATTGAAGTACAAACAAAACACAAAACATGTGGGCGTGGCACCGCCCACTTTTCCAAAATTATATACATCTTGACTCAAGGATACACATATCCAAAAATCTTTAATTTAGACCCAATATGTTCATAGTTATGAAGAATTTAAATTTTATATAGCCTGGGAGCGTGGCCCCGCCTACTTTTCCAAAAATTGATATAGCCTGAATCGTACACAACAATCTTCTGAACCAATCTTGAAAGTTTAAAAGAGATCGACCATAAACTTTGGACATTATTGAAGTACAAACAAAACACAAAAAATGTGGGCATGGCACCGCCCACTTTTCCAAAATTACATAAATCTTGACCAAAGGACACACATATCCAAAAATCTTTAATTTAGACCAAATATGTTCAGAGTTATGAAGAATTTAAATTTTATATAGCCTGGGAGCGTGGCACTGGCTACTTTTCCAAAAATTGAATCGTACAAAACAATTTTCTTAACCAATCTTGAAAGTTTAAAAGAGATCGACCATAGACTTTGGACATTATTGAAGTACAGACAAAACACAAAAAATGTGGGCGTGGCACCGCCCACTTTTCCAAAATTACATAAATCTTGACCAAAGGACACACATATCCAGAAATCATTAATTTAGACCAAATATGTTCAGAGCTATGAACAATTTAAATTTTAAATAGCCTGGGGGCGTGGCACCGCCTACTTTTCCAAAAATTGATATAGCCTAAATCGTACACAACAATCTTCTGAACCAATCTTGAAAGTTTAAAAGAGATCGACCATAAACTTTGGACATTATTGAAGTACAAACAAAACACAAAAAATGTGGGCGTGGCACCGCCCACTTTTCCAAAATTACATAAATCTTGACTAAAGGACACACATATCCAGAAATCATTAATTTAGACCAAATATGTTCAGAGCTATGAAGAATTTAAATTTTATATAGCCGGGGGGCGTGGCACCGCCTACTTTTCCAAAAATTTATAGTGCCTAAATCGTACACAACAATCTTCTGAACCAATCTTGAAAGTATATATTACTTATTTACTTTTGAGCTCTAGGCCTAAATATTTTAAATAAAACAACTAAATTTTGTTGTTATCTATTTATTTTCGATATTTCGATCTCAATCTGAGATCATCATCAGGAATCTTCCGCGGTTATGCAAAGAAAGTTTGAAAGTTTAAAAGAGATCGACCATAAACTTTGGACATTATTGAAGTACAAACAAAACACACAAAATGTGGGCGTGGCACCGCCCACTTTTCCAAAATTACATAAATCTTGACCAAAGGACACACATATCCAAAAATCATTAATTTAGACCAAATATGTTCAGAGTTATGAAGAGTTGTAGTTTTATATAGCCTGGGGGCGTGGCACCGCCCACTTTTCCAAAAATTAATATAGCCTATGCTTTAACCCATGATCCCAAGAATATACTGTGAAAATTTCATAAAAATCGGTTGAGTACTTTGGACGCCCATAAAGGACACACAGACACACAGACACAGAGACACACAGACACACAGACACACAGACACACATTTTATTTATAAGATACTAGCAGACCCGGCAGACGTTGTTCTGCCTGACCAGTGACTTCCCTAGAAATACATTTTCAAATATTTTTCTTTAACTTTTAACATTCCATTTATTGCAGTGCTTTAGGATATACAATGTTTGTGGCTTTAAAGTCTTTGGTATAAACAAATAAATTTTTTGGATGTCCAACTCAAAAAACGGATCTTTTGAACGCAATGGGTATGACAAAAACCATTATGCGCGGCTGAGCAGATGTATAGTTAGTACTTATTTATTTATATTCAATATCTACCTATAATACTCTGGATATGTATGAACGGCAATAACAAACAAAAAAAATTAAGTGCGTTGATTAAGATTTAAGAACGTTAAAATGTCACTAAAGCAAATACATTCAGGGATATAACGAATTGAAATATTACTTAGCTTGTGGTCTTGGAACTGCCCACTTTTCCAAAGAATTTACAAATGTAGCCTATGTACATATGTCGTACCCAACGAAGATTTAAACGTATTGGAAAAGTTTAAAAAAGATCAACAGGTGCCACGCCCACATTTCCCAAATTGTATAATTCTTGACCAAGGGACACACATATCCAAAAATCATTAGTTTAGACCAAAAATATTCAAAGTTATAATGATTTAAATTTTATATAGCCTGGGGGCGTGGCACAACAATCTTCTGAACCAATCTGGAAATTAAGAGAAGATCGACCATAAACTTTGAACTTATTGAAGTACAAACAAAACACAAAACCTGTGGGCGTGGCACCACCCACTTTTCCAAAATTATATACATCTTGACTTAAGGATACACATATCCAAAAATCTTTAATTTAGACCCAATATGTTCAGAGTTATGAAGAATTTAAATTTTATATAGCCTGGGAGCGTGGCACCGCCTACTTTTCCAAAAATTGATATAGCCTGAATCGTACACAACAATCTTCTGAACCAATCTTGAAAGTTTAAAAGAGATCGACCATAAACTTTGGACATTATTGAAGTACAAACAAAACACAAAAAATGTGGGCATGGCACCGCCCACTTTTCCAAAACTATATACATCTTGACTAAAGGACACACATATCCAAAAATCTTTAATTTAGACCAAATATGTTCAGATTTATGAAGAATTTAAATTTTATATAGCCTGGGAGCGTGGCACCGCCTACTTTTCCAAAAATTGATATAGCCTGAATCGTACACAACAATCTTCTGAACCAATCTTGAAAGTTTAAAAGAGATCGACCATAAACTTTGGACATTATTGAAGTACAAACAAAACACAAAAAATGTGGGCGTGGCACCGCCCAGTTTTCCAAAACTATATACATCTTGACTAAAGGACACACATATCCAAAAATCTTTAATTTAGACCAAATATGTTCAGATTTATGAAGAATTTAAATTTTATATAGCCTGGGAGCGTGGCACTGGCTACTTTTCCAAAAATTTATATAGCCTGAATCGTACAAAACAGTTTTCTTAACCAATCTTGAAAGTTTAAAAGAGATCGACCATAGACTTTGGACATTATTGAAGTACAGACAAAACACAAAAAATGTGGGCGTGGCACCGCCCACTTTTCCAAAATTACATAAATCTTGACCAAAGGACACACATATCCAGAAATCATTAATTTAGACCAAATATGTTCAGAGCTATGAAGAATTAAATTTTATATAGCCTGGGGGCGTGGCACCGCCTACTTTTCCAAAAATTGATATAGCCTAAATCGTACACAACAATCTTCTGAACCAATCTTGAAAGTTTAAAAGAGATCGACCATAAACTTTGGACATTATTGAAGTACAAACAAAACACAAAAAATGTGGGCGTGGCACCGCCCACTTTTCCAAAATTACATAAATCTTGACCAAAGGACACACATATCCAGAAATCATTAATTTAGACCAAATATGTTCAGAGCTATGAAGAATTTACATTTTATATAGCCTGGGGGCGTGGCACCGCCTACTTTTCCAAAAATTGATATAGCCTAAATCGTACACAACAATTTTCTTAACCAGTCTTGAAAGTTTAAAAGAGATCGACCATAAACTTTGGACATTATTGAAGTACAAACAAAACACAAAAAATGTGGGAGTGGCACCGCCCACTTTTCCAAAATTACATAAATCTTGACTAAAGGACACACATATCCAGAAATCATTAATTTAGACCAAATATGTTCAGAGCTATGAAGAGTTGTAATTTTATATAGCCTGGGGGCGTGGCACCGCCCACTTTTCCAAAAATTAATATAGCCTAAATCGTACACAACAATTTTCTTAACCAGTCTTGAAAGTTTAAAAGAGATCGACCATAAACTTTGGACATTATTGAAGTACAAACAAAACACAAAAAATGTGGGCGTGGCACCGCCCACTTTTCCAAAATTACATAAATCTTGACCAAAGGACACACATATCCAGAAATCATTAATTTAGACCAAATATGTTCAGAGTTATGAAGAGTTGTAATTTTATATAGCCTGTGGGCGTGGCACCGCCCACTTTTCCAAAAATTAATATAGCCTATGCTTTAACCCATGATCCCAAGAATATACTGTGAAAATTTCATAAAAATCGGTTGAGTACTTTGGATGCCCATAAAGGACACACAGACACACAGACACACAGACACACAGACACACAGACACGCAGACACACAGACACACATTCATTTTTATTTATAAGATAAGGCAAACAGCTCTATGGAAAAAATTTTGTATAATAATTTTTTTCTTGAATTCAGATGAATCTAAAATTCACTCTAAGCGGACACAGTCATCAACACTTTTGATATGATAGCTATATTATATGAGCTTATTCTTGGGTCAGCCTTGGTCCACCTAATGGTAAATTTCAAGGAAACGGGTTCGCAGATGAACCTGAAAACTTTTCCTTGTGAAAACTCTCATCAACACCTTTAATTTGATACGCTTATTGTTAAAATACATTCGGAGTCACCCCTGGTCCACATTTTGGTCAATATCTCAGGATTCCAGAAACTTTTTTAACTTTTTCTCTCTGAAGAACCTTCTCGGGGCACAAACAAATACAATTAAGAAAAAATTAGTGAAATCGGTCGAGCCGTTCTCAATTGATGAGTTACTATACATTTTTTCCCTCCATTTTTATATATATAGATAAGGCAAACAGCTCTATGAAAAAGCTTTTGTATGATAATATTTTTCTTGAATTCAGATGAATCTAAAACTCACTCTAAGCGGACACAGTCATCAACACTTTTGATATGATAGCTATATTGTATGAGCATATTCTTGGGTCAGCCTTGGTCCACCTAATGGTCAATATCTTGGAAACGGGTTCGCAGATGAACCTGAAAATTGTTCTTTGTGAAAACTCTCATCAACACCTTTAATTTGATACGCATATTGTTAAAATACATTTGGGGTCACCCCTGGTCCACATTTCGGTCAATATCTCAGGATTCCAGAAACTTTTTTTACTTTTTCTTTCTGAAGAACCTTCTCGGGGCACAAACAAATACAATTAAGAAAAAATTAGTGAAATCGGTCGAGCCGTTCTCAATTGATGAGTTACTATACATTTTTTCCCTCCATTTTTATATATATAGATAAGGCAAACAGCTCTATGAAAAAGCTTCTGTATGATAATATTTTTCTTGAATTCAGATGAATCTAAAATTCACTCTAAGCGGACACAGTCATCAACACTTTTGATATGATAGCTATATTGTATGAGCTTATTCTTGGGTCAGCCTTGGTCCACCTAATGGTCAATATCTTGGAAACGGGTTCGCAGATGAACCTGAAAATTGTTCTTTGTGAAAACTCTCATCAACACCTTTAATTTGATACGCATATTGTTAAAATACATTTGGGGTCACCCCTGGTCCACATTTCGGTCAATATCTCAGGATTCCAGAAACTTTTTTTACTTTTTCTTTCGGAAGAACCTTCTCGGGGCACAAACAAATACAATAAAAAAAAAATTTGTGAAATCGGTCCAGCCGTTCTCAATTGATGAGTTACTATACATTTTTCAATTTCACAGTGAACACAATACCGGTTTTAAATTTGCGTTTGAAAGAACTGCGCACAAGAAAAAATGTCACATAAAATTAATGGCGATGTATGTGAAAAATGACTTCCATTATTTTCCTGCTTTCCGACTTATTTTTATATTATACCAGGGTCACCCCTGGTCCTCATTTTTGGATATCTCGTAAGAGGGGTATCATAGGGTCCTGAAAATCATCTCTATTTTAAACACTCATCAACACCTTTTATTCGACACCCATATCGTATAAAATCCTTCTAAGGTCACCCCTGGTCCACATTTTGGTAGATATATCGGAAAACGGGTCGCATAGGGTCTTGAAAATCACCTCTTTTTTAAATACTCATCAATACATTTTATTTGATACCCATATTGTAGAAAACCCGTCTGGGGTCACACCTGGTCCATATTTTGGAAAATACCTCGAATACGGCGTCTTATATGGGACTAATAACTACACCATGTTCAAGCGCTCGTCAACACCTTCCATTTGATACCCATATCGTACAAACACTTTCTGGAGTCACCCCTGGTCCACATTTTGTGGAATATCTTCAAAACCTTCCCTGTTTCTTATACTTTTTTTGGCCATAAACCATGTCGGGCTCAATCAAAAACTACGCGCAAAATTTCGTTTAATTCGGTCCTGCCGTTCTGGAGTTATAGCGTCAGCAAGGAAAATAGGCTCCACTTTTATATATAGACTAGAAGGACCCGGCAGACGTTGTTCTGCCCAAATTTAGGAAAAAAACCGCAAGATAAATAAAAAAGTTTGGAATAATTCCGTCCCTGGTCCACTTCCCGGAAAAAAGTTATCCCATATTTTAACAAAGTAAAGTGGTACCCTTGTACCAAATTTGAAGAAAATCGTAGTATAAATAAAAAAGTTTGGAATATTTCGGTCCTTGGTCCACTTCCCGGAATAAAACTTTACATAAACACTCTCCGGATTCCTACTGAGCTATCCTGTAAATATGAACAAAATCGACGTGGTAGTTCCGGAGTCTATAACATACATACACACATCCTTTTTATATACATAGATTAAATTCCACCGAATCTTTTATGACCGTTTCCAACAACATTTTCGATATAAATAAAAAAAAGTGTACTTACAACACAAAATCCGTTGTTATTGGATGCCACGTGTTGAGTACTTTTTAGGTTAGGTAAAAATCACTTGATTAATTAATCGTGCAAAATACACTCAAAATTTATCATTTTATTATTATTGATGAGAATTTTATTATTATTGATAGAATAGCAATGATTAATAGTTAATATGAGAGTTACACTGAGATAGCAAAATAATAATTGTCAACCTTACTACACTTGATGCATAAACAACATGGCTTGCAGCTGTGTAGGGAGTGAGAGAAGTCTTATTGTGTGAGAGAAAGAGGAGACCGGCTTCGTTCTCATTCCTACTCCGTGCTGTTTACTGGGTCAGAAGTGACACCTGTGGACATCTGGCGAGGATAACTAATTAAAAAACGATTGATCAGTTATCGTCCGGTAATGAAAAGTGATTACATTACTAAAAATTTTTGGCGATATCTCGGAAAACAGGTCGTATAGGGTCTTAAAAATCACCTCATTTTTAAATACTCATCAACGCCTCTTATTTGATACCCATATTGTAGAAAACCCGTCTGGGGTCACACCTGGCCCACATTTTTGGTGATATCTCGTAAACGGGGTAATAGGGTCATGAAAATTACCTCTTTTTAAACACCCAATCAACACCTTTTATTCGGTACCCATATCGTATAAACACCTTCTAGGGTCACCCCTGGTTCACATTTTGGTCGATATCTCGGAAAACGGGTCGCGCAGGGTCTTGAGAATCACCTCTTTTTTAAATACTCATCAACGCCTTTTATTCGATACCCATATTGTAGAAAACCCGTCTGGGGTCACACCTGATCCACATTTTTGGCGATATCTCGTAAACGGGGTAGCATAGGGTCCTGGAAATTACCTCTTTTTTAAACACTCATCAACACCTTTTATTCGATACCCATATAGTATAAACACCTTCTAGGGTCACCCCTGGTTCACATTTTGGTCGATATCTCGGAAAACGGGTCGCATAGGCTCTTGTAAAATAGATGTTGGTCGATTCTCATACCTACTCAATATGCTCACAAAATTTCATGAGAATCGGTCAAGCCGTTTCGGAGGAGTATGGTTTCAAAAACTGTGACACGAGAATTTTATATATAAGATTTACTAACTTGTTTGCATTTAAAATATGTGATTCGCCCTCCTAATTTCAGCTCCACATCCTTCTCTCCGTCCATCCTCTTCATATGCTTTTGTCTTTTCATATTGCTTTTTAATTGTCATCCATATACCTATCCCTTTCTCAATCCCAATCCCAAAAGGATTTAAAATGACTCCATTTTAAAAATCGCATCAAGACCTTTCATTTTAGACCCATTTTTTCACAAAAACCTTCTAGCTCCAATTTTGGTCTACGTTTTGGTTAATATCTGAAAACCTTCGTTTGATATTGGAAAATAGCTAAAACATGTTAAATCATTTGTCAACACCTTTCATTTGATACCCATATCATACCAATACCATCGAGGGCCCCTCCTGGTTGACATTTTGACCAATATCTCGGAAACGGGCTTAAATTGAAAGAACACTTTATAATGTTATCCTGGTCCTTTATTTTTTAGCGTATAACCATCTCGAGGGGATACAAAATTTACCTTCCAAATTTAGCTATGTGTATAAGGTCCAGCCGTTCTCAAAATAGATGTTTCCATAAATGAAGCAAAGTCCAAATGAATCCTGTGGCCTTCCCCTTTCTTTTTATACCAATTTTGTGCGAATATTCCAAAGTTTACCCGAAACCACATTTTGACCGATAACTCCGTTATCGATAAATATATCGAATTGAACCAAAGTCGAAATGAAAGCTGTGGTCTTCCCCTTTCGTTTGATACAAATTTTGTTCGAATATTCCAAAGTTTACCCGAAAGCACATTTTGACCGATAACTCTGTTATCGATAAATATATCGAATTGAACCAAAGTCGAAATGAAAGCTGTGGTCTTCCCCTTTCGTTTGATACAAATTTTGTGCGAATATTCCAAAGTTTACCCGAAACCACATTTTGACCGATAACTCTGTTATCGATAAATATATGGAATTGAACCAAAGTCCAAATGAAAGCTGTGGTCTTCCCCTTTCGTTTGATACAAATTTTGTGCGAATATTCCAAAATTTACCCGAAACCACATTTTGACCGATAACTCTGTTATCGATAAATATATCGAAATGAGCCAAAGTCCAAATGAAAGCTGTGGTCTTCCCCTTTCGTTTGATACCAATTTTGTGCGAATATTCCAAAGTTTACCCGAAACCACATTTTGACCGATAACTTAGTTATCGATAAATATATCGAATTGAACCAAAGTCCAAATGAAAGCTGTGGTCTTCCTCTTTCGTTTGATACAAATTTTGTGCGAATATTCCAAAGTTTACCCGAAACCACATTTTGATCGATAACTTTGTTATCGATAAATATATCGAATTGAACCAAAGTCCAAATGAAAGCTGTGGTCTTCCCCTTTCGTTTGATACCAATTTTGTGCGAATATTCCAAAGTTTACCCGAAACCACATTTTGACCGATAACTCTGTTATCGATAAATATATCGAATTGAACCAAAGTCGAAATGAAAGCTGTGGTCTTCCCCTTTCGTTTGATACAAATTTTGTGCGAATATTCCAAAGTTTACCCGAAACCACATTTTGACCGATAACTCTGTTATCGATAAATATATCGAATTGAACCAAAGTCCAAATGAAAGCTGTGGTCTTCCCCTTTCGTTTGATAAAAATTTTGTGCGAATATTCCAAAGTTTACCCGAAACCACATTTTGACCGATAACTCTGTTATCGATAAATATATGAAATTGAACCAAAGTCCAAATGAAAGCTGTGGTCTTCCCCTTTCGTTTGATACCAATTTTGTGCGAATATTCCAAAGTTTACCCGAAACCACATTTTGACCGATAACTCTGTTATCGATAAATATATCGAAATGAGCCAAAGTCCAAATGAAAGCTGTGGTCTTCCCCTTTCGTTTGATACCAATTTTGTGCGAATATTCCAAAGTTTACCCGAAACCACATTTTGACCGATAACTTAGTTATCGATAAATATATCGAATTGAACCAAAGTCCAAATGAAAGCTGTGGTCTTTCTCTTTCGTTTGATACAAATTTTGTGCGAATATTCCAAAGTTTACCCGAAACCACATTTTGATCGATAACTTTGTTATCGATAAATATATCGAATTGAACCAAAGCCCAAATGAAAGCTGTGGTCTTCCCCTTTCGTTTGATACCAATTTTGTGCGAATATTCCAAAGTTTACCCGAAACCACATTTTGACCGATAACTCTTTTATCGATAAATATATCGAAATGAGCTAAAGTCCAAATGAAAGCTGTGGTCTTCCCCTTTCGTTTGATACCAATTTTGTGCGAATATTCCAAAGTTTACCCGAAACCACATTTTGACGGATAACTCTGTTATCGATAAATATATCGAATTGAACCAAAGTCCAAATGAAAGCTGTGGTCTTCCTCTTTCGTTTGATACAAATTTTGTGCGAATATTCCAAAGTTTACCCGAAACCACATTTTGATCGATAACTTTGTTATCGATAAATATATCGAATTGAACCAAAGTCCAAATGAAAGCTGTGGTCTTCCCCTTTCGTTTGATACCAATTTTGTGCGAATATTCCAAAGTTTACCCGAAACCACATTTTGACCGATAACTCTGTTATCGATAAATATATCGAAATGAGCCAAAGTCCAAATGAAAGCTGTGGTCTTCCCCTTTCGTTTGATACCAATTTTGTGCGAATATTCCAAAGTTTACCCGAAACCACATTTTGACCGATAACTCTGTTATCGATAAATATATCGAATTGAACCAAAGTCCAAATGAAAGCTGTGGTCTTCCTCTTTCGTTTGATACCAATTTTGTGCGAATATTCCAAAGTTTACCCGAAACCACATTTTGACCGATAACTCTGTTATCGATAAATATATCGAATTGAACCAAAGTCCAAATGAAAGCTGTGGTCTTCCTCTTTCGTTTGATGCAAATTTTGTGCGAATATTCCAAAGTTTACCCGAAACCACATTTTGATCGATAACTTTGTTATCGATAAATATATCGAATTGCACCAAAGTCCAAATGAAAGCTGTGGTCTTCCCCTTTCGTTTAATACAAATTGTGTGCGAATATTCCAAAGTTTACCCGAAACCACATTTTGATCGATAACTTTGTTATCGATAAATATATCGAATTGAACCAAAGTCCAAATGAAAGCTGTGGTCTTCCCCTTTCGTTTGATACAAATTTTGTGCGAATATTCCAAAGTTTACCCGAAACCACATTTTGACCGATAACTCTGTTATCGATAAATATATCGAATTGAACCAAAGTCCAAATGAAAGCTGTGGTCTTCCTCTTTCGTTTGATACCAATTTTGTGCGAATATTCCAAAGTTTACCCGAAACCACATTTTGACCGATAACTCTGTTATCGATAAATATATCGAATTGAACCAAAGTCCAAATGAAAGCTGTGGTCTTCCTCTTTCGTTTGATACCAATTTTGTGCGAATATTCCAAAGTTTACCCGAAACCACATTTTGACCGATAACTCCGTTATCGATAAATATATCGAATTGAACCAAAGTCGAAATGAAAGCTGTGGTCTTCCCCTTTCGTTTGATACAAATTTTGTTCGAATATTCCAAAGTTTACCCGAAAGCACATTTTGACCGATAACTCTGTTATCGATAAATATATCGAATTGAACCAAAGTCGAAATGAAAGCTGTGGTCTTCCCCTTTCGTTTGATACAAATTTTGTGCGAATATTCCAAAGTTTACCCGAAACCACATTTTGACCGATAACTCTGTTATCGATAAATATATGGAATTGAACCAAAGTCCAAATGCAAGCTGTGGTCTTCCCCTTTCGTTTGATACAAATTTTGTGCGAATATTCCAAAGTTTACCCGAAACCACATTTTGACCGATAACTCTGTTATCGATAAATATATCGAATTTAACCAAAGTCCAAATGAAAGCTGTGGTCTTCCCCTTTCGTTTGATACAAATTTTGTGCGAATATTCCAAAGTTTACCTGAAACCACATTTTGACCGATAACTCTATTATCGATAAATATATCAAATTGAACCAAAGTCCAAATGAAAGCTGTGGTCTTCCCCTTTCGTTTGATACAAATTGTGTGCGAATATTCCAAAGTTTACCCGAAACCACATTTTGACCGATAACTCTGTTATCGATAAATATATCGAAATTTCATGATGCCTGTTACCTATTCTACACTCCTAAGAAGCTGTCTGCAAAATTTCGTAATGATCGGGCCATTTGTTCAGACGATAAAGAACCACAAACATCCGCAGTCACTCACAAACTTACGTTTTTATATATTAGTAAGATAGCAGAACCGGCAGATGTTGTCCTGCCAAAAATTAGGGCGTATTTCATTTACACATATGTATCTTACCTTATTGCGTAGCACAATTTGCTCGAACTATCTTTCATACCCAGCCATAGTGTATTTCAATCTATAAATTTAGTTATTTGAACTTTGGTGAATGTGGTGAATTTCCCTACAGTTTTGATTTGATCTAAATTTTTTACCATTTATTAAGATATCAATAATGAATGTTTCAAATTTTCGTCTTTCTTAGATGTTCACTAAAGCATCGTATAAAATCGTCGAATATTCTTAATTTTTTTATTTCACGACACGCATTCAATTTTTTAGGAGGTGACACCTAAATGAAAGAATTACCGTCAGTTAATATATTCAAACTTACCAAAACTCCGAACTGAATTGAAAAAAGAATAGCAAATCGACATAACCTAGTTTAACTTTTGTAATTAGTTTATCCATTCAGGCGTGATGCGATGACCAAGGGAAATAGGGATTCATTTTTATAAATAGATAAGGCAAACAGCTCTATGAAAAAGCTTTTGTATAATACTTTTTTTCTTGAATTCAGATGAATCTAAAATTCACTCTAAGCGGACACAGTCATCAACACTTTTGATATGATAGCTATATTATATGAGCTTATTCTTGGGTCAGCCTTGGTCCCCCTAATGGTAAATTTCAAGGAAACGGGTTCGCAGATGAACCTGAAAACTTTTCCTTGTGAAAACTCTCATCAACACCTTTAATTTGATACGCTTATTGTTAAAATACATTCGGAGTCACCCCTGGTCCACATTTTGTGGAATATCTCCAAAACCTTCCCGGTTTCTTATACTTTTTTTGGCCATAAACCATGTCGGGCTCAATCAAAAACTACGCGCAAAATTTCGTTTAATTCGGTCCTGCCGTTCTGGAGTTATAGCGTCAGCAAGGAAAATAGGCTCCATTTTTATATATAGATAAGTTCTCCGAAAACCTGAAACCGAACTCGCGACACGCACGTTTTAGTTCGAACGCTTATCTGATGCGCTATTGCGACATGAACGTCGGCGCTGTCAAATGCTGAACTTAAATATTTGCTTGCCATTGAAATTAGTTTATTTTTATAATTATAATTATAAGCTTTTATTTAGTTTCAGTTGACGGATGTCTGTAATGGAATCTTGCAAGTTAAATTTGATACACTTCCCGGTGTCCGATTGAGCTGAAAGTCTGCACCGATGTATAACCCCGATGACAATGCAATATTATGAAAAAAAAAAAAATCCGATAGGTGGCGCGTAGGTCGCTATATTTTCAAAAATCGCATTTATGGTCCGATTTGGCTGAAATTCGGAACATGTATTACTACCATGAAAAGAAATATTTCCCTAAAAAAAAATTCCGATAGGTGGAGCTGAGATCGCGGTTATAAATACTAAAAACCGGAATTATGGACCGATTTGGCTGATATTTTACGTGTGTGGTACTTAATTAGTTTCCATATGTTTAAAAAAAAATTGGTCCCGCTAGGTGGCGCGGGAGTCGCTTATAAGCTTTAATTTAGTTTTAGTTGACGGATGTCTGTAATGGAATCTTGCAAGTTAAATTTGATACACTTCCCGGTGTCCGATTGAGCTGAAAGTCTGCACCGATGTATAACCCCGATGACAATGCAATATTATGAAAAAAAAAAAATCCGATAGGTGGCGCGTAGGTCGCTATATTTTAAAAAATCGCATTTATGGTCCGATTTGGCTGAAATTCGGAACATGTATTACTACCATGAAAAGAAATATTTCTTAAAATTTTCATCCATATTTAGTTTTTTACCGCAACGCATTATAAAATAAAATTAAAGAAAAAACTTTTTTAAAAATAAGTTTTTATTATTGTTTAATAAAATTAACTAAAAAGTAAATTAATTTAGGAAAAAAGCTTTTCTAAGAACAAGCTTATGGGTATATTACTTGTTGATAAACAGAACTAAAAAATAAAAAATAAAATTAAAGAAAAAAACTTTTTTAAAAAAAAGCTTTTATTACTGTTTAATAAAATTAACTAAAAAGTAAAAAATAAATTCACTGTAAAGAAGTATAACACTTTATAAGTTCATTGTAACCTTTAACGATAGTTAGGCTTCTTCGTCTGCGATAAAATAATTCCATATTGTACATGATTATATATTTTTAACATTAAAACTTTACACTTAAATTATTAAGTCTTCCAGTCTACATCAAAGTCCCAATATTATTATTAATAAAAGCGTGTTAAATTTTATTTGGTATAATAAGAAACATTTAGGACCTTCTTGTCTATTTGATGGTATAATTAAGGACGTTTAAGACATTTCTTGCTATCACAATGTAACACGCTTTTATTAATAATAAAATTGGGACTTTGGTGTAGAATGGAAGACTTAATGATTTAAGTGTAAAGTTTTAATGGTAAAAATACATATATAATCATGTACAATATGGAATTATTTTATCGCAGACGAAGAAGCCTAATTATCGTTAAAAGTTACAATGAACTTATAAAGTGTTATACTTCTTTACAGTGAATTTATTTTTTACTTTTTAGTTAATTTTATTAAACAGTAATAAAAGCTTATTTTTAAAAAAGTTTTTTTTCTTTAGTTTTTTTATTTATTTATTTATTATTAAAGAAAGTGGCTGTGACTGTAAGACAAAGTCTTTTTTATCACATCATCGGGGTTTAATACAAAATAAATTCGCTTAAATCAAACTAAAATTAAGGTTTAAGTTTAAATTAAATTTATTTTGAAGCTATAAACTTAACTCTTATGAAATTAGTAATACACTTAAATCAAAAAACTAGAAATATCTTAGTTAGGTGCCGAAGGAAGAAGAGAAGAAAGGCAGAGAAATATAGTATTGTAGTTAAGTTTCAATGGCATTTATTATACTAAGCTGAAGTATCCATAAATCACCTTCTTGTAGTTGCTCCTACTCAAAGCACCCTTGATAGAATTAGGAATAGAGTTCCAGAGCCTTACAGCATTTACAAAAAAAAGCCTCGATGAGGACAAATAAGAGTATCTGGGAATTATTAAGTTACGATACGTACAAGACTTGGAAAATTTAGTTTTTCATAAAGATATTGCGGTTTTCTGAATTCAATGAGTTTGAACAGGTAAGCCCAAATTTCTAATCTTGTCAGTAAACGAGAGGACACTACTACCAACAAACAGATGAGGGATAGATTCAACGTGCACAACACTGTTACAAATGGACAACACATACGACTTTTTAGCATTTAATCTGAGACAGTTATCACACGCCCATTTCGAAATTGCAGACAAGTCACTGTTTATTCTAAAACACAAGACCGACACGGTTAGACAGATACAGTTGAATATCATCTGCATAGGCATGGACATTTACATACTGACACACAGAAAACACATCATTGACAAAAAGGCTAAACAGAAGAGGACCAACTACAGAGCCCTGTGGTACCCCCGAGGAAACCAGGCGGGATTTCGATGCAGAGGCTCTGCAAACCACCTTCTGAGTTCTTTTGTCCAAGTAACTAGCCATGAGTTTAACAGAAGTGTCAGAGAATCCAAAGTAACACTCAAGTTTTTTACATAGAAGACTGTGGCTTACAGAATCAAATGCTTTAGAGAAATCAAGGAGACATAGTAGAGTTAATTCGCTATTATCAAAATTAAGTCTAATGTCATCAAGTATTTTAACTACAGCAGTAGAACAGCTATGATAAGGTCTGAATCCTGATTGTGCTGGACTTAATAGTTTATTCTCTGGCGTATATGCAGAAATTTGCGCTGCCATCAGAAACTCACATACTTTAGCAAAGGCTGGTAAAATGCTAATAGGCCTATAGCTACTAGGGTCTTTTGCTATATTTGCTTTGGCAACAGGAATTATCAATGCCCTTTTCCACTCCAATGGGAAGCATGATGTAGTAAAGCAGTGGTTAATAATATGTGTGAGAGTTCCTACAATAAATGGCAGCACAAGTTTTACAAACTTCAAGAAAACTCCATTTTCTCCGATTGCATCAGACTTCATTCTCATAATAGATTTGAAAACCTCCATTTCAGATACAACCCTAAACTCAAACTTGTTGACCGGCCTAAAAGATTCTGTAGGATTCTGAGGTACAGGACTATCCCGACATTTACCTGAACTATTGAAGTAATCATTAAGAGCATCTGGGTCAACCTGACATTCAGCTTGTCTCCTTCCATGCACTTTTAAATTTTTTAAGTTTCGCCATAACTCTTTAGATATTAGTGATGGGTTTAGTTTATTCCGACAGAAAATCTGCTTCGATTTACGGGTAATGTAGGTGGCACGATTTCGGGCGATCTTGTACTGTGACCAAGCAAACTCAGTTTTGCTCCTCTTCCACTTCGTGTGAAGCTTATTTCGCTTTTTTTATGGCGGACCTTACTTGGCTGTTATACCAGGGAACACCGTTAGCAGTAACGCGAGCTTCTCTCAAGGGGACATGAGTGTCATATAACGAACAAAGGGTTTTATTAAAAAAGTCCAGTTTCGCATCTACGGATGCAATAAACCAACCCAAAGTCCAATCCACATAAGACAAAACTACACACTTAAAATCACGATATACAGTGGTAACAGTATCAGCCAGACAATTAAACATAACATCTATTGTACAAAAAATTAAGTCATGGTCAGATATGAAGCTAATTTGGTCAAATTTTAGGATATGGTCAAGACTAGATGTAATAACGAGGTCTAATAAACTAGGTGTCGAATTAGAGGAGTATCTAGTTGGTACCAGCTTATTGACTATAGTAAGACCAGCAGCTGAGACATGGTCATATAACTTGTTGGCATAAGAGTCATTGAGTAGACTATTAACGTTGAAGTCACCACATATAACGAAACGCTCAAAATCAATCAAAAACAAAGACAACTCAGCGTAAGGCTATAGTTAGGGATACTGTAATAGAAATCAGGTATATCAACAGAAAACCAGGTTTCAGAGACACAAATGATATCTACATTAGATTTTTTGAAAGTATCCCTAACATAGTCCAGTTATCTCCATTCAAGCTACGGGCATTGATATGCACCACGTTGAGTTCATTAGATTGCTTGCACAATATATCTATTAGTGTCTTGTGGCATTCAGTAATGCTGAAGGCAGATTTCCTACCGGGGTTTAAGACCATCAGTTAGAGAAGGAACGCATACAAGCGGCGATAAAATGGTAATAACAACAGCATAGTGGAAAATAAATGCAATAGGAAAGGAAAGTGTTAGGCAAACAACATACACAAGCAATGAAATAGTGAAAAGTACATTAAGAGAGAGGAAAGGGAATACAGAAAAGAGACTTACAAAAACATCGCTTAAACCAACTATATAACACATTACAGATATACTTAAAACAATTATTTAGAGATGAGTGCAGTTTTCCCCACAATTTGAACTGATATACATACATAAAACAGTTGACTGTATTTTAGGGTTAAGAAAAGTTACAGAATCGCACTTTCGTTAAGAGCAAACGCAAAAATTCGGCGACAAGTTTAACACTCGGCGAGTTGTTAAAGGTTACATGCGCAGACGGCCTGTACTCTGCATCCATCTGGGCTATCAATGTGCTGGTATGTTCGCAAAGACTCAAGTCAGTTAGCTCATATAATTGGGAATCAAAATATAACTGCATATATGTAAATATCTAGAGAATGAATTTTTTCTGTTCTTTTTTCATTATTACTGTTTAAGTGACTTGCGTCCACTTAAAGTTGTTGAAGTATTTCGGATAATAAGTGCCTTGCGTCCACTTCCGAACATTCGATTGGCTTGCGCTCATGAAACATATCTACATTTCCACCTGTATACATCCCTGCGTTAGTTCGAAAAAGTGCACGGGAGTTGCCATCCAACACTTCCAACTGAACTTACAGGAGTTGCCTTCCAGTGATGTCACTGCATAAAAGCAAGTGTTTTCATATGATTCCTTCTTCTTTATCTACTACCTGCAAGCAGACCAGCACGTTTATTCGTATCAGTTTATTCATCAATTTTCATCATTCATCAATACAGTAACATTATCATCGTTGGACTATTCAAAAATAAGTAGAAACCAACATCAATACGTAAGTTACAAATATACATACATCATCTTATTTGTGCCGGTCACTTGCGGTAAACCATTTAAGAACTTTCCATTTTGGTCGTCCATTTTGGGATAAAATCTGAATTACAACCATCATTGAACCATCATTAATTAATTCCAACATCCATATTTTCATACATTAAATGTAATTTTCATTCGCTCTTGTAAAGCATTAAATGTACATATTTTCTTATTATCGTCATCAACGTATATATAGCAAGATACGATATCTACATTTCATCTTCAAATACTTAAATCAATATTGTTAGTGTTAAGCATTACTTTGTTAATAAAGTGAATTATAGACTTAAACACTCGCAAGTCATCATTGATTTAAACATTGGTCCTTGCGAGCCAAATTTTGTACCAGTGGCAACGCAACAAAAAGAAAGCGCAACACTGTTCGTGTAGTAGGACCTCTATAGATATCTTCATTCGAACTTTATCCATTCGTGTGTGCAAAAGAAAATTTAAGTAAGCTTCCGTCTTTTTTAATTTAACTACTTTATAAAGTAACTAGCTCACCCGGCAAACTTCGTTCTGCCCAAAATAGACTTTACTATTAAGTTCATTTAAAAAAAAGATATCCAACTGAATGATAAACTATGTATCTATTCCAATCTAAGTTGATATTCGCCACACACTAAATCATTTGCACCAAATCACTCAGATATAGATAATCTACACATTCGCAACTGTTCATTTCGTAAATGTAAACTATTTACCACGAAAAGCTACCGCTACCACTTCAATTACTAAATTAGAAATAATATTGTATTCTGTCAAATGAAATGACCGCCTTCTACCCACAAATTTATTTTCACTGAGCATGAAAGGCCAAAATCGCCTAGGCGGTTAGATGGCTATTTTAAGAAAGTAAGTGAGAGATTGGTCTAGTATATAGGCGAAATTGTACCAAAAGCGACAGCGTAGTACTTCGGTACTTTCTTGAGCCAAATTGTATCGAAAAAGTACAATTGTATGGAAAAACCCAACCCTGACTGTGATTATTACTTCACCGACTAACATAACTGCTCAACGTTAGAAGCAGTACCAAACAATAAAAGTTTTTTTTTGCTATAACATTGTTATGTAAGCTTGCATTATGTTAAATCCTATACACTGGTATTCTGCTATGCTTACTTCAGTTTCGTAGCATAACTGCCTTTATCTTCTAGTCAGCCATGTGGTTTTTATAATTTCATAAAATTAAAAAGTGAAATAGTAATGGTATTCATATAATCGTAGAAGTTTACGAAGTGTGTATTTTTATAAGTTTACACACCCCGTTATATGAACGCACCTGTAAATAGCCTCGGAAAGTTGTCAGTCAGCGATGGTTAGATGTGTTCACTAAACACAAAATGATGTTATTCTTAACAAAAAAAACATATAAAATTATAGAAATTGTGCAAATTTATTTTATTTTACCTCTTCCATATTTTTATTTTTCTTTTGGCGGCTGACAGCTGATTCAATGAGTTTGAGCATTGAGTTTACGAGCATTTACGCACCGAAATTAGTTGATAAATTTACGAAGTTTGCGTAAACTTCTTTCTATACAAATTTTGACAGTTCATTTACGCACTTCGTAAATTTACGCGTTTATGAGCTTTACACGCTGTATACACGATTACATGAATACCATTAGTGAGAATTTAACATTTTTCGAAATAATGTCACATATGTCATATACGCTCATCAATACCTTTCATTTGAAACCCATATCGTACTAACACTTTCTGGGGGCATACTGGTCCACATTCGGACCAATATCTCGGAAACAGGACCCCCTAGGTGAAACAAAACCACTATGTTAGAACACACATCAATTCCGTTAATTTGAAACCCATATCGTACAAACACTTTCTGGAGTGACCCCTGGTCCACATTTGGGCCAATATCTCGGGAACGAGACCCCCTAGGGGAAAGAAAACCACTCCATGTTACAACACTCATCAGCACCTTTCATTTGATAACCATATCGTATAAACATGATCAAGGGTAACCCCGGTCCACATTTTGCCGGATATCTCGAAAACCCGGAAAATTTTAGAATGTTTTTTTAGCATGTCGAGCACACAGAGATCTTCCGTTCAAAATTTCATCAAAATCGGTTCTGCTGTTCTTGAGTTTTGCGAACAGAAAAAAAAAACGGCTTTCAAAATATAAATAGTATAGATAGATTATAAGGTAATGTTAAGTTTTTTGGGCAATCACCGATAACTCAGTTATCGAT
Source organism: Sphenella marginata (assembly GCA_951509765.1). Taxonomy (NCBI): domain Eukaryota; kingdom Metazoa; phylum Arthropoda; class Insecta; order Diptera; family Tephritidae; genus Sphenella; species Sphenella marginata. The sequence continues at coordinate 11,048,753 of OX608078.1, forward strand.
AAATTCATCGAAATATATCGAAGTCCAAATGAAACCTGGAGCTATCTCCTTTCGTTTGATACCCATATTGTAGGGTAATATAGAGGTTTTCGGGCAGTCGCATTTTGACCGATAACTCAGTTATCGATCAATTTATCGAAATATATTTCAAGTACAAAGGAAACCTGGGGCCTTCCCCTTTCGTTTGATATCAATATTGTAGGTCTAGTTTAAGGTTTTTGAGCAATCACATTTTCACCGATAACTCAGTTATCGATCAATTTATCGAAACCTATCGTAGTCCAAATGAAACCTGCTGCCTTCTTTCGTTTTATACCCATATTATAGAGTAATGTAAAGTTTTTTGGGCAATCACCGATAACTCAGTTACCGATAAATTTATCGAAATATATCGAAGCCCAAATGAAACCTGGAGCTATCTCCTTTCGTTTGATAGCCATATTGTAGGGTAATATAGAAATTTTCGAGCAATCGCATTTTGACCGATAACTCAGTTATCGATCAATTTATCGAAATATATTGAAGTACAAATGAAACCTGGGGCATTCTCCTTTCCTTTGATAGCCATATTGTAGGTCAATTTTAAGGTTTTTGTGCAATAACATTTTCACCGATAACTCAGTTATCGATAAATTTATCGAAACCTATCGAAGTCCAAATGAAACCTGGAGCTATCCCCTTTCGTTTGATACCCATATTGCCGGGTAATATTAAGGTTTTCGGGCAATCGAATTTTGCCCGATAACTTAGTTATCGATCAATTTATCGAAATATATCAAAGCTAAATTGAAACCTGGGGCCTTCCCCTTTCGTTTGATACCCATATTGTAGGTCAAGTTTAAGGTTTTTGGGCAATCACATTTTCACCGATAATTCAGTTATCGATAAACTTATCGAAATATATCGTAGTCCAAATGAAACCTGGAGCTATCTCCTTTCGTTTGATACCCATATTGTAGGGCAATTTTAAGGTTTTTGTGCAATAACATTTTCACCGATAACTCAGTTATCGATACATTTATCGAAACCTATCGAAGTCCAAATGCAACCTGGAGCTATCCCCTTTCGTTTGATACCCATATTGCAGGGTAATATTAAGTTTTCGGGCAATCCAATTTTGACCGATAACTTAGTTATCGATCAATTTATCGAAATATATCGAAGCGAAAATGAAATCTGGGGCCTTCTCCTTTCGGTTGATACCCATATTGTACGATCTTTCTATACCTTTATGCGAAATATCATAATTATAGGTTCAATATGCTTAGAGTTATATGGAATAAAAAAAATTTCGAAAAGAAACGGTCCCTAGCACTGTCGGAAACCCCAAAATTAAAAAAAAAAATAGCCTATAGCTCCTTCCAGACTATAACCTGTAGGCGTGCCAAATTTCAACAAAATCCGTCTAGCCATTCTCACGTTTTTAGCAGCAAACGTCTGGACATCCAAACATCGCTACATTCACATTTATAATAATAGTAGGATAACAATTCTAAAGTCGCGAGTTTACGAGTACTATATAGTCTTTTCTACAAATTAACTAACAATCAACTACAATAAAGTACTACATCATACAAGCGGCAAAAAAGGAGCACCTCTTTGGAGCGCCGGCATTTTCACCAATATTTTGGTAAACTACACACGCATATACGAATTAATATGAGAACATCAATTATTCGCACGTATTAATTGTATTTGCAATCACGGATTTTGGATTTGATATCGGTCAGACATAACGGTTTCCGTTATATTTGCATATACGGGCATATATATATATATACTAGCTGACCCGGCAAACTTCGTTCTGCCCAAAATAGACTTTACTATTAAGTTCATTTAAAAAAAGATATCCAACTGAATGATAAACTATGTATCTATTCCAATCTAAGTTGATATTCGCCGACACACTAAATCATTTGCACCAAATCACTCAGATATTGATAATCTACACATTCGCAACTGTTTATTTCGTAAATGTAAACTATTTACCACGAAAAGCTACCGCTACCACTTCAATTACTAAATTAGAAATAATATTGTAAGCTGTCAAATGAAATGACCGCCTTCTACCCACAAATTTATTTTCACTGAGTATGAAAGGCCAAAATCGCCTAGGCGGTTAGATGGCTATTTTAAGAAAGTAAGTGAGAGATTCGTCTAGTATATAGGCGAAATTGTACCAAAAGCGACAGCGTAGTACTTCGGTACTTTCTTGAGCCAAATTGTATCGAAAAAGTACAATTGTATGGGAAAACCCAACCCTGACTTTGATTATTACTTCACCGACTAACATAACTGCTCAACGTTAGAAGCAGTACCAAACAATAACAGTTTTTTTTTTGCTATAACATAGTTATGTAAGCTTGCATTATGTTAAATCCTATACACTGGTATTCTGCTATGCTTACTTCAGTTTCGTAGCATAACTGCCTTTATCTTCTAGTCAGCCATGTGGTTTTTATAATTTCATAAAATTAAAAAGTGAAATTGTAATGGTATTCATATAATCGTAGAAGTTTACGAAGTGTGTATTTTTATAAGTTTACACACCCCGTTATATGAACGCACCTGTAAATAGCCTTGGAAAGTTGTCAGTCAGCGATGGTTAGATGTGTTCACTAAACACAAAATGAGTAATAACTTTACAAAAAAAACATATAAAATTATAGAAATTGTTCAAATTTATTTTATTTTACCTCTTCCATATTTTAATTTTTCTTTTGGCGGCTGACAGCTGATTCAATGAGTTTGAGCATTGAGTTTACGAGCATTTACGCACCGAAATTAGTTGATAAATTTACGAAGTTTGAGTAAACTTCTTTCTATACAAATTTTGACAGTTCATTTACGCACTTCGTAAATTTACGCGTTTATGAGCTTTACACGCTGTATACACGATTACATGAATACCATTAGTGAGAATTTAACATTTTTCGAAATAATGTCACATATGTCATATACGGTTCTACTTTTAGAGCCGTTTTACATAGAACACTCATCAATACCTTTCATTTGACTAACACTACACTTTCTGGGGGCATCCTGGTCCACATTCGGACCAATATATCGGAAGTAGGACCCCCTAGGTGAAACAAAACCACTCCATGTTAGAACACACATCAATTCCGTTAATTTGAAACCCATATCGTACAAACACTTTCTGGAGTGATCCCTGGTCCACATTTGGGCCAATATCTCGGGAACGAGACCCCCTAGGGGAAAGAAAACCACTCCATGTTACAACACTCATCAGTACCTTTCATTTGATGCCCATACAGTTATCGATAAATTTATCGAAATATATCGAAGTCCAAATGAAACCTGGAGCTATCCCCTCTCGTTTGATACCCATATTGCAGGGTAATATTAAGTTTTCGGGCAATCCAATTTTGACCGATAACTTAGTTATCGATCAATTTATCGAAATATATCGAAGCGAAAATGAAACCTGGGGCCTTCCCCTTTCGGTTGATACCCATATTGTACGATCTTTCTATACCTTTATGCGAAATATCATAAGTATAGGTTCAATATGCTTAGAGTTATATGGAATAAAAAAAATTTCGAAAAGAAACGGTCCCTAGCATTGTCGGAACCCCCAAAATTAAAAAAAAAATATAGTCTATAGCTCCTTCCAGACTATAACCTGTAGGCGTGCCAAATTTTTTTTTTAGGGAACAAAAGCAAACGTCTGGACATCCAAACATCCAAACATCGCTACATTCACATTTATAATATTAGTAGGAAGTAGGATATATATATATATATATCGATATATGTATATATTTGTATGTGGAATAGAATCCCGCTATTTTTCAAATCATACGATTCAATTCCAACCATTCCTCGGTACCACTTTCCGTGTGTTTTTCACACTCTACCAGTGTACATATACATACATAGGTATACCCAGTTGTTGCAAAATTGCAACTCAAAATCTTCATGCAATTTTGAAGTAGCATATACCTTGTATGAATAATATTTTCATCAACAATCGTTTTTAAAGACCTATCTATAAAATCTCCCGTAATTGTCAATAGCCACCTTGGGCTGTTTTGCCATAAAGCAATTCGTGCATATGCACAGAAATAGCAAAATACATATTTATGTATACCCAGTTACTTGCAGTCACATAGAATAATATAATTTTCTCAATACATTTTGCTAACCGATTACTATTATCAAATTAAATACTTTTGGCACATGCTGGTATAATCTTCTTAGAGTTTGCATTTCTTTCCAACTCGTATCTATGTACATATGAACGTTGCGGTATATGAAGTGCGCAAATTAGGAAACAGAAAATTGCGTAAGAACGATTGGAGAATTGTTACCAGTAAAAAAAAATCATTGAATTTATTATCGAATTGCTTGCGTTAATCCGCGATTACAACTACATCGAATTTATGGTCAACAAAATAATAAAGCTTGTATATTATATTTGAAATCATATCGCACCCTAAATCAAAAACAGTCACAACTCAAAATTTTTTTAGGTCGATTTCTTGGCATAGATTGCCTAATAAAAAGTAGTGCAGACAGTACATACAATATTTTTCTTTTTGACTATTATCGTTACTCTTCAAAGAGCGCAGTGATGTCAAGTTTTTAAAAATCAAATCACTTTTGTGCCATCCAGAAGCAATTAGCTGAAAGTTACTCGGATTTTGAGTTGTGACTCTTTTTGATTTAGTGTGCGATATGTTTATTTGCGTTTAAACACGTTTATATCTATCATCATACGTATATTTCTAACATCACACGTATATTTTTCGGTGTCTCTGGAAATCTCTTCTTCTTACCTTTGGGAATCTCATCTTATTATCAGTGTCTTGCGAACGGCTACAGTGTAAAAGTGGTCAAGTCAATCTAACAAAATTTTTGGTTTTAAGGGTTTGATCGGAGCTTGTATCTTTAGTGGTTTAAATTTAATTCAACTTCAGAATAGTAAATCGTCTTCTTCTTATCAAATATTATGTGTCGTGCACAAGTATAGCTTATTTGCATCATATACATAGCTTCCAGAATTTTATCTGTTTACGGTTTAACTATGGCACTCTCTACAGCAATCATGGCGAAGTTTATCTTCGATTCTAATAACGTAGTCAAGTTTTGTACCAACTTTCCAAAGGAGCATCCATATGATCAAACGGACTCCTTACTAGATGTGAAGATGCAAGATCTCAACTCCCGGTGGGATATGTTGAGAATTTCTTATGAGAAAGTTTGTATTGCGAAGGAGTCTGTAGTTTCGGCGGAATTCAAAGAGGAAGCCCATAATAAATTTCAACTTTGCACCGACTCCTTCTATATCTGTAAATCACACATTTTAGATCACCTTAAACTTCATCAAGCCAATTCAGCCGAAGCAATCGGCACCTCCCGTCAGTCCTATTCTGTTAACCCAAATTCTGTACCCTGCATTAAAGTACCTCCTTGTGACACCGAGGTATTTTACGGTAGTTATGAGGAATGGCCATCCTTTCGTGATATGTTCACGGCTATCTACCTCAATCACCCAAAATTGACTCCCACGCAAAAGCTATTCCACCTTCGAAAGAAGACAAGAGGCAAAGCAGGCGCTATTGTTAAACAACACACCTTGTGTGATGAGAATTTTCCTTTAGCTTGGGAAGCGTTAAGGGCTCGATTCGAAAACACAAGAATCTTAATAGATAAACAACTGAAAACGATTTCAATATAGCTCCAGTCACAACGGAAAGTAGAGAAGGCATACAAAAGGTGCAGAATACCATCAAGGTTTGCCTCGTAATACTCAAATCACAGGGAATTTCTATATCTGATTGGGACCCAATCCTCATCCATCTGTGTTCATCGAAGCTCCCAGAGGAATCACTCTCGCTCTGGGAGCAATCCCTAGAGTCCCGAAAGGAACTTCCAAAGTGGTCCCAAAATGGACCAATTCCTAACTGGTCGGTAAAAGCAGCAGGCCACGGCCTCCTTTTAAATGGAGAAATTGAGCAAGAAGCCAAAGAAGAGCTCGAACCCGAACCCACAATCGAAGACGAATAAATTGGCGTCCCAGAACCCGACTATAATGAGGTGCGAATAAAGCAGCTGGCGCTGATGGTTTGCCTGCTGAGCTATTCAAGCATGGCGGCGAGGAGCTGGTAAGGCGTATGCACCAGCTTCTGTGCAGAATATGGTTGGATGAATGCATGCCCGAAGATTGGAATCTAAGTGTTCTGTGCCCAATACACAAGAAAGGTGATCCTGCAAACTGCACCAACTACCGCGGAATCAGCCTTTTGAATATCGCATATAAGGTCTTGTCAAGCGTATTGTGCGAACGATTGAAGCCTGACGTGAACAGACTGATTGGACCTTATCAGTGTGGCTTCAGACCTGGAAAATCTATCATCGACCAGATTTTTACAATACGTCAAATCCTGGAGAAAACCCGTGAGAAAAGAATCGACACACACCACCTCTTTGTTGATTTTAAAGCCGCTTTCGATAGCACGAAAAGGAGCTGCCTATATGCCGCTATGTCTGAATTTGGTTTCCCCGTAAAACTCATACGGCTTTGCAAAATGACATTGAGCAACACCACCAGCTCAGTCAGAATTGGGAAGGACTTCTCCGAGCCGTTTCAAATTAAACGAGGTTTCAGACAAGGTGACCCCCTATCGTGAGATTTCTTCAATTTGATCTTGGAGAAAATAATACAATCTGCAGAACTTAACCGCGCTGGAACAATATTCTATAAAAGCGTGCAACTGTTAGCATATGCAGACGACATTGACATTATCGGCCTTAACAACCGCGCCGTAACCCCTGTGTACTCCAAACTAGAAAAAGAAGCGGAAAAAATGGGTTTGGTGGTGAACGAAGGCAAAACGAAGTACATGCTGTCATCAAGCAAAGAGTCAGCGCTTTCGCGCCTTGGCACCCACGCCACTTCTGGCAGCAAAAAGTTCGAAATAGTGAAGAACTTCGTTTACCTTGGATCCAGCATAAACTCCAACAATAATGCCAGCCTAGAAATCCAACGAAGAATTGCTCTTTCAAATAAATGCTAGTTTGGACTGAGTAGGAAATTGAAAAGTAAAGTCCTCTCTCGACGCACGAAAATCACACTCGACAAATCACTCATCCCTCCTGTCCTGCTATATGGTGCAGAGGCGTGGACACTAACAACATCTGACGAGGCTGCATTGGGAGTATTCGAGAGAAAAGTTCTGCGAAAGATTTATGGGCCTCTACGCGTTGGCGACGGCGAGTACCGAAGAAGATTTAATGATGAGTTGTATGAGCTTTACGCAGACGTCGACATAGTACAGCGCATTAAAACACAGCGGCTTCGCTGGCTAGGCCACGTCGTGCGAATGAACGAAGACGCTCCAGCCCAGAAGGTATACTTATCGGCATCCGCCGGTGGGAGCAGAGGAAGAGGAAGACCACCACTCCGATGGAAGGACCAAGTGGAGACCGACTTGCGATCTCGTGGGGTCGCCAATTGGTGCCAGTTTGGCGCAAAGAAGAAATGACTGGCGAGCTATGTTGGACGGTCAAAATCGCTCAGGCGGTACCAAATTCGTGAAACAAGTCGGTTTTTGCCCCAACTGCTTCGCATACAATCACTCTGTCGCCAATTGCCCAAGTACCTTTCGATGTCTGCACTGCAAAAAAACCATCATACCATGTTACATCCAGCAATGACAAATCAGCCCGAATCAAAGGCATCCGGTAGAACTTTCAGTACCACACCCTCCAAAAATGCAACCCAACTGTTGCAAACGGAGTCCTCTCAGCAATCCCGGCATCCCATCTTTGTCCTCACCGAAGGCAATTGGGAAGAGTCTCCATCATCCTCCAAGATTTCTAGTTCTAACATCCAAGCGAATTTCTCGGGGAATCATGAGAAAACGCTACTTCCAACAGCCCAAGTGCAAATCGAACACGCGGGTTCTACCTTCACGTTACGGGCCTTAATTGACCAAGGTTCACAAAAAACGTTGGTATCAGAAAAGATACAAAATCGCCTCCATTTTCCTACCTACAAAGAAAACTTTTCAGTGACGGGAATGGGCGGAAAGTTCATCGAAAATGCGAACCTAGTCTGCCAACTGATTCTGGTATCCAAACGCTACAATACCCGTATCCACACCAACGCCATCGTCCTAAAGCAACTTACCAGTTGTCTACCATCGTTTAAAATACCAAACCCTGATTTGTCGGAAATTAAGGACCTTGATCTTGCGGATCCATTCTTTTGCACCCCTGGGCAGATTGATCTAGTTATAGGCAGCACCCTAATTCCACAAATTATACTCCTTTGAGTCAAACATCACGTCCTTGGTAGTCTTCTTGCGCAACACTCCATTTTCGGCTGGTACTTAAGTGGACCATTAGCCTCCACGGAGTGTTCTAGTTTCCACACATACGTGACTGAAATTTCCAACGAGGATCTTAACGATCAACTAAAGCGCTTCTGGGAACTAGAAGCAATGCCTGAATCACATACTTTGTCAGCTGAAGAAATCACTTGCGAAGATTTCTACCAAAAGACAACTGACCGTCAAAGCGATGGACGATACGTAGTGCGTTTGCCGTTCAAGTCTGAGTTTCCCACCCTCCTCACCCTAGGTCCATCTCGATCACAAGCCATGAAGCAGGCGATTGGAATGGAACATAGGCTTAGTAAACAGTGTTGCCATTTTAGCCGTTTTCCGGCTAGATCTAGCCGTTTTTTTTTCCATTTAGCCGGGAAAATTTGAATCTAGCCGCTAGCCGTTTTTTAATATTTTTTTTAGCCGTTTTAGCCGTTTTTAGTTTTTTTGCCAATGTAACAAACAATTACATTTGAATGAATGGGAAGTCGTGGGTTCCACTGTAGAATTTTGGACACAAGTTCGGGAGTATAAAAATGCTTTAGGGGAAAATCCTTTTGCTGCTCTTGCTATATTTGTGTTTGAATTTTTAGTATTGCCTTTTTAGTATTGCCACCATGAAAAAACAAAGCAGCGTAATAGAATTACTGAAAAAATGCTAAATTCAATTTTGTATGTAAGATATGGACTCAAAAGGGAAAATAAGTGCTGTCATGACTTCATAATAACTAGAGATCTCGTTACGCTTATGAATAACTCTAGCATTTATGATAGTTCAGAGCAAGATATAGAAAATTGTGATATAGAAATATTGTAAAATGTATGTATATATGTACATTTCCCACAAATTTATTAATTTTTTTTTTTTCATTTTATGCCATGAAAGTATATGTTATTGAAAATATATTCGTTACCTGATGCGTTATTTTATTGCGACTTTTCATTAAGTCACATTATTTTTAAAACAGTAAGCTCTGCTTAAAATTTTGCTCGTTGTACCTTTTATATAAGCACATCTATGTAATAGATATAACAAATATATGTAAATGTAAGCTTTAAATTGAGGCTATTTTAAAAAATACAGATTTGAATTGTTGAACTATTATAGCTCTGTATATTAGGATGCAAAGCATCTGTATAAGAAACTTTTTTTTATTGTTATGAAATTGGAGGCATTTCTCAAGTAAACCTTAAAATTCATCTAACTTTTTAAACAAAATTTTTGTTTAGAGTGAACTTTTATATTTAAGGCTAGATGAGAAACACTCCTTTACATTGTAAAATATTTATATCATTTGTTTTAATGACAAAACAACGAATAAAACATGTGAAAATTTGACTTAAAACTGTTAGCTTTAGCGGTACAAACAAAGAGTACAAATAACTTAATCACCCCTATTCTGCATTTCGACTTGGATCGAAAATTTCTCCGCTTGGCAACTTTGGTATTCTGCGTTTCAATTCCGCTACGTTCAACTTCGAAACTTCCAATTCTGCTAATTCTGCACTTCGATCGTAGCTCCGTTTTTCTACGTTGGAATTTTGTTGGCGTATAAATGCTTGTTTTTTATTTTGCAAACAATTTACGATTAATTCCCGCGATTTTTTGTTGAAATTCTTGAAATTTAAGTAAAACACGTATGTAAAAGTTGTAAAACGCTCGCTATATTTTGTTTTTGTGCTCTAATGATGTTTTTTGATATGTTTGCAGGGTAATTATTTGCGACTGGTGGCGAGTACTAATATTTGTCCAAAAATGTAGGGAGGGATATCAAAAGACGCTTTTCGATGCCAGGAATGTGAATCCGCCTACGGAGATCTAATATTTTTGGACGCGCATTAGCATCGGCACCGGTTGTAAACAATTACAAATTGGACTAGCATTCAAAACACCAAACAATATTACTAACAAAATTAAAACTAAGGTAATGGCTTTGACTTTGCCATTATATCCAAACGTGCACCGGCGGCCACTCCACAGCACCCACTCATACTCTGTAAACTTCTTTGTCAGTTCCGGGGCGGCCAATGTCTTCCTCCAGCGAAAAGTACCACCTGATGTCAGACTTAACACTGACATGTGTAATGTTTGCTCGGCGTATGGTGTGGCCCTACGATGCGACGCCAACCATCTGTGTACCTGGTCGGCAAAGCGCACTCTTCTAGCACTAGCTCTATGGAAAATACCAGCTACCTACTGACGATGTGGTAACATCCACCAACAGTGTCCTCTTGCTTTTTGTTGGTCCTTCGTTGTCTGCTACAATCAGTCAATTGATCTATAAAATTTCACTCAATTTATTCAATAATGCTCAAACATATACAATTAAGGCCCGTTTTCATAAAAGCCGGTTAGCGCTTTATCGGAATTTAATCGGTGATTTGGCGAAAATTCGTTTTCACCATGCCCGGTTTTCTTGGATCAGCCGATTAAACACCGATTAACTTGATCGGCGATGGATGGCCGGTTAACTGCTGATTGAGCAAATTTTGACGTCTGTCAGCTGTGTAGAAAATAAAATTTGCGTGGATTTGTGTAATTGAAGTGCATCATAAATTGATTTCAAAGTTCCCTGTGTCATTCAGCAATATTATTAAACAAAATAAAAAAGCGGAAGCAATTGGTAAGTCCTTATATATTTATTACATACCAAAACGTTTTTGGTATTTGCATTTAATCAATATTATAGGTGAATTCGAGCATTCAATCACTGCCGCAGTACTTCCAAAAAGGTATAATTTTAATCCAAAACTGAAGAGAATCGGCACGCTTTTTTTCTGAGATATGTTCCAGAATGGAATTAGAGCATATTCAAGAAAACTAGAATTTTTCACAAGTTACAGTTTAAAAATAATAGAGTTTTTCATTTGACTATACCTGCAGTACTGCGGCAGTGATTGAATTCTCGAATTCACCTATAATATTGATTAAATGCAAATACCAAAAGCGTTTCGGTGTGTAATAAATATATAAGGACTTACCAACTCTCCAAAGAGGTTTTCACTAATAAGTTTGATTTATCCGGTGGTGTAGAAGAGGCTACGCGCAAAGGCAGCAGCTCCGGCGCTGTTATGGAATCTATGAAGAATCATGGTAAGGGCATCTACTCGGGTATCTTCTCGGGAAAATTGAATCCAGCTTTAGAAGATCGTTATGGACGTCCCAAACGCGATTTCTCTACAGTTAAACATATATTGAATGATTTGTTGAGCGCCACACAGCAGTATAGTCGTGGTGCGCGCATAAGCTTTGAGGCACCAAGCACATCAGCTTCGTCGGCCACAAGTGGTGTTGCTGGCACGTCGAGTACAGGTTAGTTAAAATTTTTTGGCTTATAAAGTTTGACTTAGTAATCCATATTTCATTTACTTTCAGCTCACCGCGAAACACCATCATCATCATCCCCATCAGAGCAGAGCAAGCAAAGGCGTGAGGCAAGCAAATTGAAGGGCGCCCCATATGCCACACGTGGAGCTGTTGGTGCACCAACCACTAAAGCAGCGCAACTGCCACTAACGCCAGCAACTCATGGAAGTCGGACGCATCTCAGGCCAAGTATCACATAGCAAACAACATTTCGACCAGTTTCTGAATAACTTAAACAATTGTGTCAACAAGGAGCTTATAGATTTGGCAGCAATTGAATTCCTGCTAAATTTCAATACAAAGAACAATCGGAAAAAGCTGACGAAATCAATTTTTACAGTACAGATGTATGTATTTTTCTTGCCTAAAAAGTATCACTTTTATAATGCATTTATATTCCTATTAAAGAACACGTTTGGATTTACTGCCCTTTCTTTCACGCTTTGTTGCCATTGTTAACCTATGCAATACTGATACCCACTATCGAATCAAAAATTAAAATTGTACGCTTCATTGGTGAAATGGTTAAGTTTGGACTATGCAAGACATTCGATGCTCTCAGCTGGTTAAAAATGCTATTACGCGACTTTCAGCATCATCAAATCGAAATAGCATGCGCTTTCATTGAAGTCGTACAATTGCCGTGACTCACGTCTGCTCACCAACGTGTCAGTCATCCATGAATATATTCGACATTTAATATTCGAGGAATTGTGTAAACAAAACATAAATGTTACGACGCATTAATTGGGATGATCCCACTGTAAGCAGTTATGCTATAAAATGCATGTCTAAAGCATATTTACTACGTTTTCCACTCATACGCTGTTTGGCGGATTTGAGCATGAGTTTATATCAGGAGCGTGCCTAAAAACAATGGTTATCGACAATGTATTCGAAGAAGAGGCAGGCAAAATCATAGAGACTTACAAACAATTTGAAAAACGTTCGCCGGAATGGATTATGGAACGGGTTGAATCAAGTCCACATCAGGTTTGTCTGAAATAGTTTTACCTTAACTCTTGATTCTGATTAAATATTTATTTTAGCTGGTTTCTGCTTTGACTAGCATTAAGCCCGTGAACAAAACCGATGCCGTAACACTGCTACAGAATTTTGGAAAATTGGAGAACCTCATAAATGCTAGCGAAGAACGACTATCGCTTGTAATTGGGCAGGGGCCTCGAACAGCTGCAAAGCTTTACAAAACTCGGCATGAACATTTTCTTACCAAGTAAACAAGTTATTAACTGGCAATTTATATTTATTGAATAAAATTATTTGCAAAAATGGAATATCTTCTAAGCTTACCTATTCTGTGATTGAATGTTGAATGATCTGAATTTGATATTGTTACATATTGTTTCCATAGCTTAACACAGCTTCAATTAAACAAAATCCAATCGAATTTTCTGAACATTCTCTTCTGCTTTGTTATTTAACGAATAAATCAGAATATGTGAATTATATTGGATTATTGACTGTTTGCAACAGTACACTCAGCCAACGAGTACAAGATTTCCAATCCCTTCAATATTCCACGGTATTATCGGCTCGTAAACTTAAAACAAGGCACTTCTACCTTAGTATACATACTAAAATACCTTTCCTAAAATATTCAGGTTTATTTCAAATTAACATACCAACATCTTTTAAAGAAACTCAATGAAATGATACAATATTTTAATCAAACTTGATTTTATTAAATTAATTGAAGATACCATAATTTAATTGTACCATCATCGCTACACTACACAAAATAATTTACACGAAGGAACCCTCCTACTTATATCAAAGGCTTAACTTTCTGCATTCGACTCGGTCTGTGGCTCTCACACACGTTATATATCGTTTGCGAACGTCTGAACTCCAATTCTTCATCACCTCGGTACGTCATTGGAACTCTCTACCAAACCGATTTAGGACTATAAGCAATGCACTGCTTTTCAAGAAAAGTTTAATATACCGCTCCTAGTTTTTACTCTCGTTGACAACTTTACTTACATTCCTACTTGCCCTTTTCTATCTTTTTTTCTTTTTTCTATTATTATTTTCTCTTAAATCATCTCCTCAACTTGTCCTTAACTCTTTAACTACTCTTCGAACTCTTCTTATTAGATTAAGCTCTTTTAGACTAAGTTTTATTTTAATATTGTTTTTTCTTTTTATAATTGTTATTATGTACTTAATTTTACTCATGACTGGTACTGTAAAATAATTTTGTAAAAATTGTTGTGCCAGGAAAATATTCAAAAATAAATACAAATACAAATAAGTTGACCTTCATGTGCTGGATTCCATTTAACGGCATTGACGTCTTGTGTGTGCGCCTTATCCTTCGATGGAATCATGGTTGGTTCATTCTTTTTTGAATTTGCATCTTTTTTTATATATGCGTATTGCATCATCTCCACAACCAGTAGCGATTAGTCCAATTTTTTTGCACCATGACACATCATAAATAGTTCGCGAATGGTCGCCAGATAAGGTACAAACACATTTCCAAACTGTTTTATCTTCTGGTGTGTAATATACCTTCCTCATTATGATAAGCACGCCATATTTTCAGTCTTATCATCACTGCAAGAAACCAAACGTTACCATCTGCATCGAAATCGATGCTCCACACCGTATGAGAATCTAATGTAGCCGTTGTGTACCAATCGTTATCTGTGGCATTTTCAGCATACATTTTTATTGTATTACCATAGGAAGCTGATGCCATCCTGGTTATGTGAATTGAGTACAGCAGCACAATCGAATTAATCAGGGTAGGGCTAAGTAGCGCTACAACAACAACAACATCGAATTCATCATCACTAGACAATTCCCAAATCCATACCGATTTGTCCCGCGAGCATGTGGCTAAAAGGCTGCCGGAACTTGACCAACATGCACTTTTTACTTAATTTTCATGTCCCTCCAATGTAGCAACGCACTCAAATTCTCCTAAACAAAATAATTTAGATTAGGAAATTAACTTTTGTTCATCGTAACACATACCAGTTGCCTTCGACCATATCGCTGTTGTACCATCAAAGCTTGGTACCAACAAAGCATGATAGCCAAATGATGTACCCTCTGGTATGGGTGCGTTGAAACCTGGAATTTTTAAATTCGGATATGATGGTGGTGGACCATATCGTTGCTGTGCAATCAACCATGGTGGTGGAATTTTATGGGAATTCGGTCCAACCGGCAAACCAAGACCTATACGCAGCTCTTCAGATGAATGGCCTGATTTTTTCTCTTTTAAACGTGTCTCATACTCTTTACCCTCATAATACAGGTCACCATGTATGGTCATACATGTTTGTTTGCCATTTAAAGAACATTACTAATATATTAATTCAGCCAATTCACTAATTTACTTTCTGTGAAAACGTAAACAAAACGAAAACCAGCTGTTTTGCCAATTCACAATGCAATTTTTTGCTAATTTATTCACAATGATGTGTCTAATCGGCGATAACTTAACCAGGCTTTGGTGAAAACCAAATTGTCGATTCAGAAAATCAGCGATTAAGGAATCACCGATTAGGAATAATTTAACCGGCTTTTATGAAAGCGGGCCTAAGTTTATAAATCATAATAAAGCTTTACTTTTATTTCAAAAGTAATAATTTGTGTAATTTAAATTGCTGTTATGTTTCAATTTCACACATTCCAAGGCCAACAGCTGACTTCGAAAAACTTATAGCTCTTCCTCTTTTTGTTTCGATCCAAGCGTAACTCAGAATGCATATTTACGATCCAAGCGGAGCGTAGAGCGGGAACGTAATTGTTATGCAGAATAGGGGTGAATATTATAAAATATTTATATTATATGTTTTCATGAAAAAAATCGAATAAAACGTGTGAAAAGTTGATTCAAAATTTTTAGCCGTTTTTTCGGCCAAAATTGTAATTTTTCTCGCCGAAATTATATTTTTTAGCCGCTTTTAGCCGTTTTTTTTTCTCGATCTAGCCGGATTGCTCGAAAAAATTCTGGCAACACTGTTAGTAAATATGCAACCCTCAAAGACGAATACCATCGGGTGCTAGAAGAATATCTGACCCTTGACCATATGAAACCGATCCCTCCGGAAGAAATTCACCACAACGGGAAATATTTTTCCTACTACCTTCCTCACCATTCTGTAGTTAAGCCAGACAGTACTTCCACCAAAGTTCGAGTAGTATTTAACGCCTCGAAATCAACTTCATCTGGAATATCACTTAATGATGTACTCCACGTAGGCCCAACCCGGAAACAGATCTTATGTTCGTTATCTTAAATTGGCGTCTGTATAAGTATGTATTCAACGGAGACGTACAGAAGATATACCGCCAAATTCTTTTGCATGAGGACGATCAACAATATCAGAGAATCCTCTTTCGCAGGGACCAAGAGGTAAAACTTACGGATTTTGCACTGAAGACGGTAATTTTGGCACAGGACTCGATGGATTGCTACCCTCTGGCTCAGAAGATCTTGACCAAAGAAACTTATGTAGACGATATCCTGTCAGGGGGACATGATATTCCATCGTGCATCCAAGCACAAACCCAAACTATCAAATATCTGATTTCAGCAGGGTTTCCACTTAAAAAAATTACTGCGAACCATCCCAATCTTCTTAGCCACATTCCTCCCTAAGATTTGTTAGATTCTGATTTTTTAAAGTTTGATTGCTCAAGTTCGACAAAAACTCTCGATATTCGTTGGAACGCATTAAGCGATTGCTTTTCGTATACTATTGAGCCTACCCCACCACCTACCACGAATGCCACGAAAAGGCAAATTTTATCATCTGTTTCGAAACTTTTCGATCCCGCAGGTTGGCTAGCGCCTATTCTAATTCAGGGAAAAATATTATTGCAACAGATATGGCTAGAGGGTACTGAATGGGATGAATGCGTTAAACCACTGTCTCTGCAAAAATGGGTTCAATTCGTATTTGATCTTCCTTATATCGAAACAATTCGAATACCTCGTTGGACTGAGTTTGCCCCTACCCACAAGATCCAAATCCACGGATTTTGTGACGCCTCGGAGAAGGCATACTGTGCAGCCATTTACCTACGAGTTCAATCGGGCAACAAAGTATCGTCACATCTTTTTTTTGCAAAAACAAAGGTAGCGCCTTTGCAAACAGTGAGCCTTCCAAGGTTAGAACTGTGTGGTGCTGTCCTCGTATCCAAATGCATCAAAAATCTAACAAACCAACTTCCTTTAGGTGATTTTAAAACATTCTTATGGTCCGACTCATAAATTGTCCTTGCGTGGCTTGAAAAACCACCATGTACATGGAAGGTGTATGTGGCCAATCGTATATCTCAAATTATCCAAAATGTTGCAAACAGCAAATGGCGACACGTATCTACAAAGCAGAACCCGTCAGATCTAGGCACTCGAGGCTACAGCCCACATGATTTGGCACAACAATCTCTTTGGTGGACCGGACCTGACTGGCTTCTTAAACCCCCGGAGGAATGGCCTACTTCTTCGCCAAAAAACGTTGTTCTTCAAGAAGAAAGGAAAGTCGAAGCTCTACATACCATGGAAACAGATCCTGACAGCTTCGACCGATTTTCATCCTGGCCAAAAGCACTGAGAGTGATATCCTACGTTTTTCGTTTCATCCATCGTACCAAATCCATACAGTCCACTCGGCTAACCAATTATGAATCGACAGTTATCACTCAGTCAGAAATCCACTTTGTTAAAACGCGGCTTATTAAACTTGCCCAAGAAAGACGGTATCCTAATGAATATCTAAAGCTGTCAAACAAAGAATCGATTTCTAAAAAGAGTTCGCTTTTGAATTTGATTCCCTTCCTGGATCCTAATGGCCTTCTCAGAGTAAACGGCCGCTTTGCTATCTCTGATCTCTTATATAATGAAAAACATCCAATAATCCTCCCTGAATGGTCTAGGTTTTGCTACCTTTATCTACAATTTCTTCATAACTTACTGATGCACGCTGAGCATCAGCTAATGATCAGAACCGTAAGACAGGAATATTTCATTCCTCGGTTAAAATCTAAAATCAAATTTTGCATACGCATGTGCAAAACATGCACCATCTTCAAAAAAAACCACCAGGTCGCAAATTATGGCAGCTCTACCACCAGAGCGTTGTAACTTCTCCTTACCATTTTACGTTTGCGTCTTCGTATGTTTTGCAACCAAAGCTATCCACCTAGAAGCATGTTCGGATCTCTCCACTAAGGCCTTTGGCAGACGCGGTCTGCCAAAACGTATCTTCTCCGACAATGGCAATAACTTTGTCGGCGCCAATAGGGCATTTCAAAGGGATTTCAAACAATTCCTTAAAGAATCTTCGGAAGACATAGCTTCAAAATATTCTTTTCACGGCTTCGAATGGCATTTTCTTCCTCCCAACGCTCCGCATATGGGTGGATTTTGGGAAGCAGCTGTCAAAAGCTTCAAACTACGTTCTAAACGCACCGCTGTAAGCCATCACTTTACTTCCGAAGAGCTTTCTATCTTGCTAGCGCGCATCGAATCATTGCTGAACTCCCGACCACTCTCACCTATGTCAGACAATCCAGATGAGTTGCTAGCCTTAACTCCAGGACACTTTCTACGGGGAGCTCCTTTGCTGTATGCGCCCGAACCACAAATCGACAACCTTTCACTACAAAATCGGTGGGAAAAACTTAAAATATTGCATCATCAATTTAGCCAACGATGGAAAGATGAGCACCTTCAGGAACTTCAAAAGGACGCAGCATGGTAGTTTCACCAGACCAGTCGTCAAATTGTGTCCTCTTCCCATCCACACCGAGTTAACTAACACCCAGTTCTAGGTCTAACAATCTAAAAATTCATTTTATTACAATTCATATTCTTTACAGAAGCCGCAACCCCCGTTCGATTTCGCCGTCCGAGGTACATATCATGAGACCACATATAGTTCCACGCAACCCGGATGTGCATCAATGCCTTATTTGTTTCCGTTACCACGCACTAAGGTTCTGTAAAGAATTCCAACTAATGGGAGTGGAGGAGCGTAGAGTGAAAGTTTACTTTCTAGAGTATTGCCCCAATTGCTTGGCGCGCACGCATAATAGGGTCAGGGATTGTCGCTCCGAAGCAAAATGCAAGATTTGCCATCAATTGCATCACACGCTCTTACCCGGTCCATCATCTGACGATGAACCTAACTCCACCGCCTACTTCAAGAGCTAATCCTAGGCCTACGTCAAGAATTCATACAAGGGCTACTCCAAGAACTAATCCACGTCCTACATCATATAGCAGGTCAAACCATCGGATGACATGTTGTGCCGCGAGTTGGATCAAGCCATTAAAGGGTTGCAAAATCTTCGCAATTTAATTGCACCAGTGCAACGGCGGCGGCATGTTTAAGTGACTTGCGTCCACTTAAAGTTGTTGAAGTATTTAGAATAATAAGTGCCTTGCGTCCACTTCCGAACATTCGATTGACTTGCGCTCATGAAACATATCTACATTTCCACCTGTATACATCCCTGCGTTAGTTCGAAAAAGTGCACGGGAGTTGCCATCCAACACTTCCAACTGAACTTACAGGAGTTGCCTTCCAGTGATGTCACTGCATAAAAGCAAGTGTTTTCATATGATTCCTTCTTCTTTATCTACTACCTGCAAGCAGACCAGCACGTTTATTCGTATCAGTTTATTCATCAATTTTCATCATTCATCAATACAGTAACATTATCATCGTTGGACTATTCAAAAATAAGTAGAAACCAACATCAATACGTAAGTTACAAATATACATACATCATCTTATTTGTGCCGGTCACTTGCGGTAAACCATTTAAGAACTTTCCATTTTGGTCGTCCATTTTGGGATAAAATCCACCACCATTAATTAATTCCAACATCCATATTTTCATACATTAAATGTAATTTTCATTCGCTCTTGTAAAGCATTAAATGTACATATTTTCTTACTATCGTCATCAACGTATATTGCTATATACGATATCTACATTTCATCTTCAAATACTTAAATCAATATTGTTAGTGTTAAGCATTACTTTGTTAATAAAGTGAAGTATAGACTTAAACACTCGCAAGTCATCATTGATTTAAACAATTACTATTATTAATCTTTTTTGTTTTTTATTTATATTTTTTCAATGAATGAATTAATAAAACGTTAAACACTATAGTTACTATAGGCTTAAGTTTTAGATTAAGCTGTAAAAATTTAATAATCTAGGCTCAATACAGCTGGAATAATAACAACAGTTGAAGCTAAAATGCATGGCAAGTTTACTCAAATAACAGTGGCGCTATGTTGTGAAACTTCTTTTTCATTGGTTCTCTACCAACTCTTCGCACTCACAGTGAGAGGTGATCACACGAGTCGTAACATATGTACATGACATGTCTGCTAACACAACAACGGCTATGTAGGTATGTATATATGTATGTGGTTGGTTGGTGTGTTTTTCGAACTGGTTTTCTTAAATTAAAATTAATATGTTTTTAAATTATTTTGATTGACTGCCCTTCAGCTTGACCATACATATCCATACTTGTGCTTATATAATTGTTTACACCTTATATGTATAGTTTGGTCGTAATGTGGAACAACTCCTCTCAACCTGTGCAATTATATTTTAGATGATGTATGGGTCTGGGTATCTGTTTCAGCAAATATATTTATCCTAGGATCCAGGCATTCTAAATGACTTTGTTGCCAATTGCGTATCTGAAATTCAAAACTTGGCTTGGATGAACATAATCTGCCATGTCACCTGGTACTGCATTGCAATCCGATTGGACACATCGTTTACAAAGCTTACAGCTGTATTCTCAATAATTTTGAGACTTTTCATTAAAGCCAATTTTTGTGACTTCATTTGATTTCGGTATTCTGTAAGAGAAAATTATAAAAAGTTCACCATTGATATGTGGTGAAAAGAGATATGCATAAATCTTAAGTACAGCATTTTACATCGCCGAATAAAATATTGTTTTGTTAATTAATTATTATTTTTTTAAATATTTATGAATGATTTCAAACTAAAATTTATGTTTTGAAGTTACTTTTATCCTTATATTTTCTGGATGTGACCTGTCTACAACCAGCTGACAAATTAGTGACTCTTTTTTTGTGACTTGAGATGTGAGACAGCTTACTGAATATTAAATTGTCTCAAAATTTAAATTGACCACAAAATATCCCTATTAGCGCCTGTTTACGCGACTTAGGTAGCCACACGTCCCAATCCCAAAACCATACTACAACCCCTTTATATTAACTCATTATACGATTTTTATATATTACTAGCAGGGTACCCGGCGTTGCTCGGGATGTAAGTAGTTAGGGGGCCTTTCAAAATCAATAATATACTTTAAGATTTCATATTTATATACATACATAAAATATAGCTGACCCGGCAAACTTCGTTCTTCCCAAAATAGATTTTTTTATTAATTTTTCACTACTTCATTGTGCATACAACTTCAAAAATATAAAATTTTAGTATTCCGTTTAAGGCTACACGATACACAAAATTTTTAGTTTTCTGTCCCGGAGCATAAGTAAATAGCGAAAAAATTTTCCTACACGGGAACTATTGATATCATTAATCTCCTGATCAATTTTCAGGTCCTAAGTTTAAACACTTTTACGATAACCCCACTTTTATGCGCGAAAATTGTTTTGATATCATTTAGCTCTATACCAATTTCCAGGTTCCTGCCTTAAATACTTTTGGAGATATTTAGCTTGAAAAATTAGTATGGGAGGTGCCACGCCCCCATTTTCGTTAACCCCAATTTTTTTGGAGGTGGTAGGGATCGATCTCGTATAACCCCTCACCAAATTTCAGTGGTGTAACCCGAATACTTCCACAGATACGGAGAATGAAAAATTTTATTTGTGTGGGAGGTGACACGCCCACACTGTCGTTATCCCCAGTTTTTTTTGGAGGTGGTAGGGATCGATTCCATATAACCCCTAACCAAGTTTCAATGATTTAACCTAAATACTTCCAGAGATATCGACTAAGAAGTATTTCATTCGTATGGGAGGTGCCACGCCCACACTGTCGTTATCCCCAGTTTTTTTGGAGGTGGTAGGGATCGATTCCATATAATCTCTCACCAAATTTCAGTGGTCTAACCTAAATACTTCCAAAGATATCGACTAAGAAGTATTTCATTCGTATGGGAGGTGCCACGCCCCCTTTTTCGTTATCCCCAGTTTTTTTGGAGGTGGTAGGGATCGATTGCATATAACCCCTAACCAAGTTTCAATGATCTAACCTAAATACTTCCAGAGATATCGACTAAGAAGTATTTCATTCGTATGGGAGGTGCCACGCCCACACCGTCGTTATCCCCAGTTTTTTTGGAGGTGGTAGGGATCGATTCCATATAACCCCTAACCAAATTTCAGTGGTCTAACCTAAATAGTTCCAAAAATATCGACTAAGAAGTATTTCATTCGTATGGGAGGTGCCACGCCCACTTTTTCGTTATACCCAGTTGTTTTGGAGGTGGTAGGGATCGATCCCATATAACCCCTTACCGAGTTTCAATGGTCTAACATAAATACTTCCGGAGATACGGACAATGGAAAATTCCATTTGTATGGGAGGTGCCACGCCCCCTATATATATCAAAATATTTTTTAGCCTGTGACCATCCCTGGAAGATGTACAGTGGGTGTGTAAAATTTGGTTACGATCGGTTTATAAGTTTAGGACGCAAGTCGATCTATACCTACATACATATATATTTACATAATTTGAATTTTATATATATAGATACATTTATACTATTAGTATGATTGCAATTCTTTTCATTGAATTACTTATATATTATGAATTACATACATCATACTATTCACCTCAACATATGAACACACCCTTAGCTTAAGTATTAAATATGGAATCATATGGGACGTGTGGCAACCCTTGCGTAAATCACCCCACACCAATTCGCCGCATGAAAAACCAGCTGATGTGGGGGCGGCCATCATTATTTATTATTACCAATTGTCTATTTTCTGTATATACACCGGCTTTTGAAAAGTTTATATTTCTATTGTAAATCTTTCATATAAACATCTATTATTATAAAACAACCTAAGTAAAGTTGTGCCAAGTGAATATCGTTGTATTATTCATTGAAATAGAGTGCTAGCTTCGTAAAGTTGAGTTACCTTCAATTACCTTAATTAGTAGCGCGCGCATATAAAAGTGAATTGGACAAATACAACAATTAGAAAGCAAGCGTATAATACCAAGTGTTTGTTTATTTTGTGCCAAGCGACTTGGGTTGGTGCAAACGTCTACAATTACGAGTACGACATCCAGAAAAAAATCAACTACAATCAGGAAATCCATTCCCAATAAAGGAGCGACCCAGGACCCCCGATTGGACTACAAGAGTAGCATTATCTCTTTGTATACACCACCGTGGTGTGGAGGTAGTGTTGTCGGCCTACCACACCGAAGGTCCGGGTTCAAGCCCTGGTACAGGTTGCATCAAAAAGTGGTTTGAAAAAGTTTTTCAAAACGGGGTCGCCCCTCGGCAGTGGTTTGGCAAACTCTCCGAGTGTATTTCTGCCATGAAAGGCTTCTCAGCAAAAATTCATCTGCTTTGTAGATGCCGTTCGGAGTCGGCGAAAAACAGTAGGTCCCGCCAATTTGTAGGAAAAATTTCAAAGCGGCACACCACAAATTGGAAGAGAAGCTTGGCGCAAAAATCTCCTAGGAGGTTGATGATATAACTGTTGTATATCGCGCCATATATATATATATATATATATATATATATATATATACAACAGATATACGCCTGAGAAATCCATTCCCAATAAAGGAGCGACCCAGGACCCCCGATTGGACTACAAGAGTAGCATTATCTCTTTGTATACAACAGATATACGCCTGAGAAATCCATTCCCAATAAAGGAGCGACCCAGGAGCCCCGATTGGACTACAAGAGTAGCATTATCTCTTTGTATACAACAGATATACGCCTGAGTGAGTAACCCTTTGAAATTATACATGGATCTTCGAGCCGGATGGATTCGAACCGGCGACTTCCAAATATCACTAGACGACTAAGCCGTCTAGGGGGGCGAGAATGTGGTTGCCTAACCCAAGGGGGGTTTTTCCAAACGAAACTGAGGAAGCCAATCTCGTGAAATACCTCAGAGCCAACAGTGCTCGCCACCAATGAATATATACAAGGTGTAACAGGTGCTCTGCCCCCCTCGTTCTATATAGAACACATAAATTAAATAAATAATAATAATAATAATTTACTAAAAGGTCGTTTCTAGTAACCCGTGCTTTGGACACCCCAGACCTACCCTAAAACAATAATATAATAAAACTCTCAAATACAAAATTAAATTAAAATTAAAAAACCCAAAGCTTAGACATGGTCCTTCTTCGCCATTGAAGAAACCTGCTCATATACATATATAATATTCTAAAATTATAATCCTTAAATTTCAACATTGATTTCCGCCAAAACCCATAATATTCCCGCCAAATCTTTATATATATATATATCTCGGTGAACCCAAATACCCCTGCAAAAAACCGAAATACTCCGTTCCATAGTCCATAGAGTACACCCTAAGGAGTATCGGAGTACTCCAACACTTATCCTCGCTCATATAAAAAAGGTGGTCCAATTTATATGGCGATGGCCGGTAATTGGATCACCTAATCCGACTCGGAGTACTCCATTTCTTTGCTTTTGAATACTCTATAGATCACCTACATGAGAGTACTCCCAAAATACTCCTATCGGACTACTCTATGGAGTATTCAACGGCAAAGCGAGAGAGGGAGTAGGTGGTCCTCAAAGAGATCACATACTCCCTCTCTCGCTTTACTGCATAGTACTCTATAGAGTAATCTTTTGGCAACATTTTCAAAGTACTCTCACGTAGGTGTTCCATAGACTATTCAGCAGGGTGCTCCGATATGGATTAGGTGATCCAATCGCCGGACATGGGCTTATAAATTGGACCACCTTTTTGTATGAATGAGGATAAATGTTGGAGTACTCCCATACTCCAACGTTTTTTACAGGGACGTTACGGCGAAATTTCACACATATACAGTGTAAGAAATAACACGAAAATCTCTTGCTGTAAATTTTACATATATATGTTCGTTCAAAAGGCAGTGGGCATAAACGCAAAACTTTCATCTCAAAAAAAAAATTATTTTAAATTTCACTGGTTGCTTAAACCAAATTCCCAAAATTTAAAGAATTTCAATTTCGGTGAAACTTGAATTAATAAGCACCGTAAATTAGTGTTGTAAATCCCGAAAAAGTAATTGATAAAATTATAAATTACCGCCCAGTGATTATATCCATTTATACGTATATAACTACCGTGTACAACGCGTATACACCTTTTTGAGACCAATACATCCCCTGAACAGTGGTACAAGACTACTAAAATCCGAAACAAAATTTATTTTGCGTAAATAAAAGAAAAGGTCGATAAAATCTCCCAAAATTGCTAAAGTCAAGTTAAGCAAATCTTATCAAATATCTCGATATTTTGGTCTAGAGTACAGAGTGCCTTTGACGTGGTAGTAGAATCAGATGACCAGGACCTTCCCGATGATTTTAAATCTGCCGCTTTCGGTAAATATCGAGCCTGCCTAATTGCGTATGAGGAGACAAAGGCTCAAATTGGCGATCAACTCCAACTCAAGGAATTTAGTAAACCCGCGCCACAAGCGCCAACCCAACCCCCCTCAGAGACCTCCCATATGAACCTGAAAGTCCCCCCATGTGATACAGAAATTTTGTATGGAGGGTATGATCAATGGCCGTCCTTCCGTGACATGTTCACAGCGACGTATATCAACCACTCTAAACTCTCCAGCGCCCAAAAAACTGTATCACCTCCGTCAAAAGACTAAAGGTAAGGCAGGTCAAATAGAGGAACAATTTCCCCTAAGTGACGACAAATTTGCCCTAGCATGGGAAGCTCTCAAGTCACGATATGAAAACAAAAGAGTCCTGGTTGATAATCAAATCCGAATTCTCATGAATCTAAAAGCGATTCAGTCGGAAAATAGTGAGGATATCCAAAAATTACAATCCTCAGTTAATAACGCCCTCCAAATACTAGCGACACAGCAAGTAGAAACCTCTAGCTGGGATCCCATATTAATATATCTGGTAACGTCAAAGTTACCAGAGAATACAGTTGCCCTGTGTGAGCAATCATTATGCTCCAGAAGAGTCTTTCCGAACTGGTCCCAAATGAACCAGTTTCTGACTACTCGCTACGAGATAGTGGAAAAGGTGGATCAATGGCGCCCAGCCAAACCCCGATATAATCCATCCTCCACAAACTTCTCAAGCCCACTCCCCACTCAGAACACCCCCCAGTTCAGGCAGTCTCAACGCCAAACCCACAGCAACAACCCCCCAACACATACAAAATCCCACGCCACAGAGGAGCAACGATTTTATACCTGCAAATTATGCAAACAACAATCTCATACCCTACAAAGCTGTTTGCGGTATAAAAAGTTGCCAATCTCAGAACGCAGAAATATCGTGCGAGACAATAATATCTGCGAAAATTGTTTAGCCCAAACCCATCTCTTGAAAAACTGCCAAAGCACGAGAACGTGCATGCACTGCCAAGGCCGGCATAACACCACGCTTCACGACACAGCATCTCCCAGTAGTTCTGGAATTCACACAACTAGATCTCAGGTAGCCACAATAGAAGCCAGCAATCCAAGGCTTCAGGACGTAAACCAGGCGGCACCCCATGAAAGCGATCCCTCTACACCCAACACATCCCAAGTACAATCATTCCATGCTGAAAATGATAGCAAAATCATACTCCCTACAGCAATTGTCTTGGTAGAACATAGAGGGGACCTATTCAAGCTTCGAGCCTTAGTCGATCAAGGCTCCGAAAGAAGCTTCATATCCGCCAAAGCTCAAGCAAAACTCCGGCTTCCCTATACCCACTCCCTATTTGACATCTCTGGTATGGGAGGCGGAGTGGTACAAACCTCAAATAAGCTGTGCTCGTTCACCCTAGTCTCAAATGACAGGAAAGTAAAAATAAAAGCCCAGGCAATAGTGCTACCCCGTCTAACTACTTACCTGACACCGACTTCCTCGAATTCGAGAAAAGTAGTATCGCCAAAACTCTGGGAATTCAATGGAATGCGCTCTCGGACAAATTCTCTTATACTGTGGACTCAGATCCAGCCTCAACGGCAACCACCAAGCGGGGGGTTCTCTCCGCTACTGCAAAACTTTTCGACCCCGCAGGGTGGCTGACACCAGTCATGATACAGGCAAAAATCTTAATGCAAGAGTTGCGGCTGGACGGGACTAATTGGGATGAACGAGTCAAACCGATCCGTCTCGTAAAATGGACGCAATTCGCAAAGAATCTGCACTCCATCTCCAATATCAACATACCCCGATGGATTAACTTCAATTTGCCCAGTTAATTTCAAAACGAAGTTCCCTACTCGTGCCTAACCCCTTCCTAGACAAGAGCGGAGTTCCCCGAGTAAATGGTCGACTAGCACATGCAACCCTCACTTATATTGAGCATCATCCCATTATCCTACCTGAAAAGTCGAGCCTCTGTACTCTATATATACGATTCCTCCACGAAATGCTCCTATATGCGGAAGCGCGTCTCATGCAAAAACATTAAGGCCACATAAAAAAGTGAATTTTCCAGTGTAAAGTCTGCACTACTCACAAACAACAAACGCGATCACAAATCATGGCAGCCTTGCCCCCCGAACAATGTCGATTCACTCCCCCCTTCACCACAACTGGTGTAGACTTTGCTGGCCCCTTTCAATTAAAAGCATCTATGCTTAGATCTCAAACCCTCGTAAAGGGCTACGTGGCAGACTTTGTCTGTTTTACCACCAAAGCGGTCCACGAGGATATCCGAACCAGATGATGAGTGACAATGGCAAAACATTTATCGGCGCCAAGCGGGCGACCGAACTCGAATTCGTATCGTTTATGTGAGAAGTCTCGTCAGATATTGTTGAGAAGTACGCCCCCCAAGGAACAAATTGGAAGTTTATACCCCCCGGCGCACCTCACATGGGCGGATTATGGGAATCCGCTGTGAAAAGCTTTAAAACCCATTTCAAAAAGGTAGCCGGAACTCACAATTTTACCTTTGAAGAATTCTCGACTCTATTAATTCGCATAGAATGCGTACTTAATTCATAGAATGCGTACTTAATTCTCACTTCCTTCGAGGAGCACCAATGCTCTCGATCCCCGAACCGAATCACGACGAATCTCTCTATGATAAATAGATGGGAAAGACTGAAAGTTCTGCATCATCAGTTCATCAAACGCTGGAAAACTGACTACCTCACCTATCTGCAAAAGCGTTACCATTGGAAAAACGCCCAAACTCCCCCGAAAATCGGCGATCTTGTCATCATCAAAGAAGACAATTTACCTCCCACTGAGTGGCGACTAGGTCGATTGGAAAATCAACACCCAGGACGAGATGGACACATTCGTGTCGTAGACGCCCGCACCCAGAATGGTATTCTCACCAGACCCCTCACAAAACTATGTTTTCTACCATCAGCCGAGAGTGACGAGGGCTCTAAGAGCCCACTCCCATCTCCCAAAACTCATACAGTCCACTAATCTCGTTCTATCGAAAAATTCATACAGTCCACTAATCTCGCGCTATCGAAAAAGCTCAGGCAACTATTTAGGCATTCCCCCAAACTATGCCCACGCCCAAGCGCATAACTAATATGCATTCATATATTACTCTCCCCTCTACAGATGAATCGTCAACGACCTCCGGTTCCAACCCCACGCCGCTCGTTGGCATCGCAGGTAACCCTGCCCGCAGCCCGCTCGCGCCGTAGCGAACCCGTACCGGATTATCGAAATTGTAGATTGTGTCTGCGTCATCATGCGTTGCTGATGTGCCCAGCGTTCACGGCCATGCATCCACAACAGCGTTTCTAAATCGCTAGGGCACATCAATACTGCACCAACTGCTTAGCGCTATCGCACCGCACCAACCAGTGCACCTCAACCGAGAGCTGTCGGATCTGCGGGCAGCACCATCACACCTTTCTCCATCGGGACACCGGAAGCCGTCAACCCGCATACGTCGCCCCGCCTGTAGTGGAGATACCTCCACCACCACGCCGCCAGGAGCCGCGCCGCCGACCAGCGAGTCTGCGTCGTCGCACTCAACAGCAGCCTTCAAGGGCCAACGGTCGTGCTCCCCTCGCACGTCATCCGCCACGACCAACCAGGTCGGACGAATCCTCATCCAAGAGGCCTTTCGAGCCCTGCAGGAGCTACAGCATACACTAGGCGCTTAGTACGCCTATGGGAGGCAGAATGTTTACGCGACCTAGGTAGCCACACGTCCCAATCCCAAAACCATACTACAACCCCTTTATATTAACTCATTATACCATTTTTATATATTATACATTTATACTATTAGTATGATTGCAATTCTTTTCATTGAATTACTTATATATTATGAATTACATACATCATACTATTCACCTCAACATATGAACACACCCTTAGCTTAAGTATTAAATATGGAATCATTTGGGACGTGTGGCAACCCACACCAATTCGCCGCATGGAAAAACAACTGATGTGGGGGCGGCCATCATTATTTATTATTACCAATTTTCTATTTTCTGTATATACACCGTCTTTTGACAAGTTTATATTTCTATAGCAAATCTTTCATATAAACATCTATTATTATAAAACACCCTGAGTAAAGTTGTGCCAAGTGAATTTTAGCGTTGTATTATTCATTGAAATAAAGTTGAGTTACCTTCAATTACCTTAATTAGTAGCGCGCGACTTATCAGAGTAGATGCTGCTCTGATCAAAAAAATAAATTTAAGTTTGTAACTATTCGCTTTATTGGTTCTTCAGAACTGATTGTCTTAATATTAACAAGTAATATTTATAACTAATTATTGCTTACTCTATATTTTTACATAGCTATACTTATTTGCTTATTTAATTGTTGCTTACATGTATATTTGCTTAACCATCGAATTCGCATTGCATTTATTCATTATTTAGGTCAATAAACAAAATATAAATGCATAAGTGTATTTATTGATATTTCGCAACTTTATTTGTTTCCGCGTTCAATAAGCAAAAAAATATAAATGCATTGGTTGCATTTATTTGTATTTAGCGACTTTATTTATTTCCGCGTCCAATAAGCAAAATAAGAATGCATAGTTGCATTCTTATTTAGTAAAAGTTATTTTTGGTGTATAAATACATGGTGGAGGTGACGTAACTTCTCCCCCCTTGGCTTCAAAATTCTCCTGGATTTTAATTCTGATGTATTTTCCCCATGACTAACGCACGGCGATGGCCGCCTTCGCATGAATGACTTTGTATAGTACAAAAAGGAATGAAGAGTGATCGTTCGGAAATAATCGTGCGTACATGCTAATATAGCTGCCTTTTTCATTTGGTTGTTATGATACATACGTTAGGTGGAAGGAAGGTAAGATAGTGAGTATACGAACCAGCTCAGAATATAACTCCTTCATACCTGAAAATAGCAGCAGACCTCACTTCACAGCTGCCAGTTTCATGTACTCGTCAGTAGCTCTGACCACACGCGTAATTTTTTTTTTATAACATTAGCGCTTACGACCCTTTTTATCACTGAAATCAGTTTAAAAAAATCAGCAAAATTATATTTTTGTAGCGATATTTTTCGCAATCATATTTGTTACTGCTTTTGTATCCGACATATTCCTAAAGATGCTGAATTCGTAGCTGCTCACAGCCTTACTTTGTCATCTGATAACTTCGGCTTCTCCTACTTTAAGCTGCTATAGTAAGGTGGAAAATGAGATACTCAAAAATGTCATGACCAGCTAACACATTTTAGCAGCACCTGCGATGAACCTAACAAAATCATGCATGCTGGAATGAATAACACAAGTAGGACCTAACGAAAATTCCTCGTGGGTAGTAGCATGATGGTTGTTGAGATTATTATAAGTATTACAGTTGAAGGGCTTAGAACCAAAAGGATCTAAGTAAAATCGACGTTGAATTGAGATAATTAAGGTTAAAGTAAATTACTTATTGCAAATTCTGGGTAAATGCATTTGAAATGATTCCTGTCTAAATGAATGCAGGTTAGTCAGCTAATTCAAAGGATGTTTACTGAAGATGGAAAATAACTGTAAATTTACAAAAATTATTGCAAACATTTCCAAAAATTATTGCAATAAAATTTCGAACGTTGATTGCTCGGCTAAAATAAGATTTAAAAATTTTCGGAGTATGTGGTCTTGTAGCCCGTTTAATTTTAGTATAATAAAGTGCTGAACTTAATTTCGTAGGACGTCTATAGTTCTATATAATTTCCTATTCAAATATGAGCTAATATCTAATAAAAAAAATTGCCACAAATCAGCGAGACTTCCTACGAACTTAAGTTTAGCACTTTATTTCACTAAAATTAAACGGGCTACAAGACTGCATACTCGAAAAAATTCTACATGTTTTTTTGGCCGAGTAATCAACTTTCAAAATTTTATTGCAATAATTGTTGGAGCCAAAAGGGTCTAAGTGCGCTGGAATCCAGAAAAAAAATTGCCAAAAATCAGCGAGACTTCCTACGAACTTAAGTTTAGCACTTTATGTCACTAAAATTAAACGGGCTACAAAACTGCATACTCAAAAAAATTCTACATGTTATTTTGGACGAGCAATTTAATTTTATTCTTTTGGCTCCAATCATTAATGCAATATAATTTAGTACGTTTTTGGCCTGCCAAATATATGGCACTACAATGTCCGAAAGGACTCGGATCTCTTTGCCAACAAATAAACACCATATTTCACTATACAAATATGGGTATAACTCAATTTCAAAAAAAATGTCACTTAGATCCTTTTGGTTCTGAGCCCTTCAGTTATTTTCCATCTTCAGTAAACATCCTTTGAATTAGCTGACTAACCTGCATTCATTTAGACAGGAATCATTTCAAATGCATTTACCCAGAATTTACAATAAGTAATTTACTTTAACCTTAATTATCTCAATTCAACGTCGATGTTACTTAGATCCTTTTGGTTCTAAGCCCTTCAATTGAAAAGTGTGAATGACTTACTTTATTATACGTTAGCTCTTTTATTTTTTCTATATTTTGTATGTTACTTAATATTACTTCGTCGAAAGTAGGTTCAACTTTAGTATTGTTGATTTGGATATTACTTGGTATAACAAAATTGTCTTTGAATTCTTTGTTTGTATTATTAAACGTTTGGTTATTTATGTACATATATGTATTTTACAATCATGAAAGGTTAATAAATAATTTCTTTTTAGAAACAAATTTCTATTGTCACAATTACTGGTCAGGTTATAGCCTGGTAGATTTTTTAACAGAATTAAGCCGTTTTCCATAATTTCAGTTAGGTTTTTATACCCAGCGTACTAGTACTAGTACAAGGGTATTATAACTTTGTTGGGATAACGGTTGGTTGTACAGGTATAAAGGAATCGAGATAGATATAGACTTCCATATATCAATATCATCAGGATCGAAAAAAAATTTGAGCCATGTCCGTCCGTCTGTCCGTTAACACGATAACTTGAGCAAATAATGAGATATCTTCACCAAATTCGGCATGCGTACTTATTTTGGTTCAGAATAGATTGGTATTGAAAATGGGTAAAATCGGACCATAACCACGCCCCTTTTTCGATATCGAAAATTTCGAAAAACGTATAAAAGGGTTAATTCAATATCAGAAGCAGCTACAATGATAAAGTTTGGAATATATATTGATTTAGATGTTCTAAGGCCGATGTTCTGAATAACTTCAGAACAGTTAATGCCAGTATAACGAAATTTTGTAGAGTGCATTCTACTGTTGTGCTTAATTCAGATATAGAAAATAAACGAAATCGCTTGGTGACCACGCCTGCTTTTTTATAAAAGTTATATTGAAAGGAGGTGGAAATATTGAAAAGTCCATATCCAATTAACTGATACCGCTATAATAATATAATTTGGTACATACATCAATTTTCATATTCTTTACATTATTTTTGCAAAATTTTGGAAAGTGGGCGTGGCACCGCCCACTTATGAGTCAAGCAATTTTCAAATTCGACTGCTAATAACTTCAGAACGGTGTGAGATAGATTTACGAAACTAGGTACCAGACATGTTATGTTTATGTAGAGTACTACTACAGAAAATAAGAAAAATCGGTGAACTACCGCGCCCACTTTTAGACTAAAGTTCTCTAAACGAGAGTTAGGAAACCGGAATATGCAATATCTGTTTAACTGATAAAGATATAATGCTAAAATTTAGTACACTCATTCACCTGATGATGTTATTAGTGATGTTTAAAGGTTTTTTATTAATAGTTTTGAAAATGGGCGTGGCACCGCCACACAAGTGAATAAACAAAACATCAACATTTCACTATTAACAAGCCACTGTGAAAGTATCATAAAGATCTGCAATGAAAACTGATCTTCAAATAGGGGCAAACAACATAATAAAATCCGTGGGCGTGCCACCACCCACTTTTTTAAATTTATGTAAATATTAATTAATGGACACATATATCCGTATATCAAAAATTTCACAAAATACGTTAAAAGTTATAGGCATGGCACGCCTTCTTTTCCAAAGTTATATATAGGACATGGTATAACCCTTGAAAAGATCGATTGAGTACTTTTGGCTCATGTAAGCGGTTAAAGCTTTATAAGCAAGGGTCGTGGCGCGCCCACCAAATTCGCTATTGTTTAGGCTCGGAATAGATTGGTTTTTAAAATGGGCGAAGTCGGATGAAAACCACGCTCCCTTTTTCTGAAAACTAACGCTGGGTATTTAATGTTCGGTTCACCCGAACTTAGACTTCCTTACTTGTTCTTTATACTTTTGCATGTATTGCTAAAAATGCATAATTTACTCTCTTGTAAGTTGTGTGTATTAAAGTTATGAGTATAATCGAATGTCTTATTGTTGTGATATAATATTTCCTGGGGTTTGAAATCTAGTGCAATGAAATTATCACTACTTACTGGGGTGACTAATGATCTTCCTAGGGAAATTACTTCTGCTGGGACTTTTATAATAAACTAGCAGGGTACCCGGCGTTGCTCGGGATGTAAGTAGTTAGGGGGCCTTTAAAATCAATAATATACTTTAAGATTTCATCTTCTATCTTCTATATATATAAAATTCAAATTATGTAAATAGGTATAGATCGACTTGCGTCCTAAACTTATAAGCCGATCGTAAAAAAATTTTACACACCCACTGTACATCTTCCAGGGATGGTCACAGGCTAAAAAATATTTTGATATATATAGGGGGCGTGGCACCTCCCATACAAATGGAATTTTCCATTGTCCGTATCTCTGGAAGTATTTATGTTAAACCATTGAAACTCGGTAAGGGGCTATATGGGATCGATCCCTACCACCTCCAAAAAAACTGGGGATAACGACAAAGTGGGCGTGGCACCTCCCATACGAATGAAATACTTCTTAGTCGATATCTCTGGAAGTATTTAGGTTAGACCACTGAAATTTGGTGAGAGATTATATGAGATCGATCCCTACCACCTCCAAAAACAACTGGGGATAACGACAAAGTGGGCGTGGCACCTCCCATACGAATGAAATACTTCTTAGTCGATATCTCTGGAAGTATTTAGGTTAGACCACTGAAATTTGGTGAGAGATTATATGAGATCGATCCCTACCACCTCCAAAAACAACTGGGGATAACGAAAAAGGGGGCGTGGCACCTCCCATACCAATGAAATACTTCTTAGTTCATATCTCTGGAAGTATTTAGGTTAGACCACTGAAATTTGGTGAGAGATTATATGAGATCGATCCCTACCACCTCCAAAAAAACTGGGGATAACGAAAAAGGGGGCGTGGCACCTCCCATACCAATGAAATACTTCTTAGTCGATATCTCTGGAAGTATTTTTGTTAGATCATTGAAACTCGGTAAGGGGTTATATGGGATCGATCCCTACCACCTCCAAAAAAACTGTGGATAACGACAAAGTGGGCGTGGCACCTCCCATACGAATGAAAGACTTCTTAGTCGATATCTCTGGAAGTATTTAGGTTAGACCACTGAAATTTGGTGAGAGATTATATGAGATCGATCCCTACCACCTCCAAAAACAACTGGGTATAACGAAAAAGTGGGCGTGGCACCTCCCATACGAATGAAATACTTCTTAGTCGATATCTCTTGAACTATTTAGGTTAGACCACTGAAATTTGGTGAGAGATTATATGAGATCGATCCCTACCACCTCCAAAAAAACTGGCCCGGCAAACTTCGTTCTTCCCGAAATAGATTTTTTTATTAATTTTTCACTACTTCATTGTGCATACAACTTCAAAAATATAAAATTTTAGTATTCCGTTTAAGGCTACACGATACACAAAATTTTTAGTTTTCTGTCCCGGAGCGTAAGTAAATAGCGAAAACATTTTTCCTACATGGGAACTATTGATATCATTAATCAATTTTCAGGTCCTAACTTTAAACGCTTTTACGATAACCCCACTTTTTGCGCCAAAATTGTTTTGATGTCATTTAGCTCTATACCAATTTCCAGGTTCCTGCCTTAAATTCTTTTAGAGATATTTAGCTTGAAAAATTAGTATGGGAGGTGCCACGCCCCCATTTTCGTAACCCCAATTTTTTTGGAGGTGGTAGGGATCGATCTCATATAATCTCTCACCAAATTTCAGTGGTCTAACCTAAATACTTCCAGAGATATCGACTAAGAAGTATTTCATTCGTATGGAAGGTGCCACGCCCACTTTGTCGTTATCCCCAGTTTTTTTGGAGGTGGTAGGGATCGATCCCATATAACCCCTTACCGAGTTTCAATGATCTAACAAAAATACTTCCAGAGATATCGACTAAGAAGTATTTCATTCGTATGGGAGGTGCCCTCCCACTTTTTCGTTATACCCAGTTGTTTTGGAGGTGGTAGGGATCGATCCCATATAACCCCTTACCGAGTTTCAATGGTCTAACATAAATACTTCCAGAGATACGGACAATGTAAAATTCCATTTGTATGGGAGGTGCCACGCCCCCTATATATATCAAAATATTTTTTAGCCTGTGACCATCCCTGGAAGATGTACAGTGGGTGTGTAAAATTTGGTTACGATCGGTTTATAAGTTTAGGACGCAAGTCGATCTATACCTATTTACATAATTTGAATTTTATATATATAGAAGATAGCAGTTTACTTTCTTCATACTGTGCGGAAGTTAATTCAATGTGTTGGAGCTTGAAACTATCGATTTCTAATTGCCTTATTTCTTGCTCTGTGAGGATGTTGCTGGTCATTATGCCAAATCTGGAGGACGCAATATTGTTGAGAATGTGTTCTATATTATTTTCCAGAATTTTGACTTTTAGAAGTGTGCCTAAGTAATTTAGCTGTTTAAATAGGTTGTCATTTCTTATATTTCCGCTTTCAAATTTCTCGATGATATTTCGTCTGTAATTTTCTACTGCTAGTTTAAGTTGACTAAGGGTTTTACTAAAACTATTATTAATTCTAATATTCTTGTTTAGGTTTTCTATTTCGTTATGGTTGTTCTCGTCAATAATTCTGAGGTGTTCCTCTATTTCCACTCTGTCATTGTCGTCCATTGTACCTGTAAGGAGTTTTAGTCCGATTCCTAGTGCATTAAATAACCCTCTTTTCTGCCTGTGAGGTAAAATTGTCAGAAGTTTAGTTCTTACTCTGTTCAATTCTTGTTCTAAAAGTAATCTATTGTCTAATTTCGAAATTAAAATTCTTTAAAATAATATAGAACACATCCTCAACAATATTGCGTCCTCCAGATTTGGCATAATGACCACCAACATCCTCACAGAGCAAGAAATAAGGGAATTAGAAATCGATATTTTCAAGCTCCAACACATTGAATTAACTTCCGCACAGTATGAAGAAAGTAAACTGCTATTTATTATAAAAGTCTTACCAGAAGTAATTTCCCTAGAAAGATCATTAGTCACCCCAGTAAGTAGTGATAATTTCATTGCACTAGATTTCAAACCCCAGGAAATATTATATCACAACAATAACCCATTCGATTATACACATAACTTTAATACACACAACTTACAAGAGAGTAAATTATGCATTTTTAGCAATACATGCATAAGTATAAAGAAAAACCTAACTGAAATTATAGAATTCGAAAACGGCTTAATTCTGTTAACAAATCTACCAGGCTATAACCTGACCAGTAATTGTGACAATAGAAATTTGTTTCTAAAAAGAAATTATTTATTAACCTTTCATGATTGTAAAATACATATAAATAACCAAACGTTTAATAATACAAACAAAGAATTCAAAGACAATTTTGTTATACAAAGTAATATCCAAATCAACAATACTAAAGTTGAACCTACCTTCGACGAAATAATATTAAGTAACATACAAAATATAGAAAAAATAAAAGAGCTAACGTATAATAAAGTAAGTCATTCACACTTTTCAATTGTAATACTTATAATAATCTCAACAACGATCATTCTACTACTTTCCGTCACCACCCTTGCAAGTTACGTCACCTCCACCGTCTACTTACCCAGCAAACATTAAGGTTAGAGGACGATTAGAAAACGACTCGAATTCTAATGTTATTCTCTAACGTAGATTGTTAGAGGACGCTTTGTGAAACTGTCGCGAGTTATAGCATTCTCGACAAAAAGGGGACTTAGTTCTCGATATCGAGAAAAAGGTTAGATATCGATTCGAATTCTAACGTGAAATTCTAATGGGATTCTAATGAGAAATTTCTAACTGAAATGAAATGAAATCCAATTGTTCTTTTTTAATTCTATTTCGATAAATTTATTGCTTTAAATATGTTTGACATGTTTTAAGCTTAAATATCTAATGGGAATAAAATTCAATGTTTTTATACCTTAGTTTATAAATACAATACTTGACAATACACGCATCTTCGCTATTCGAGTGTTTCTCTAATCGTCCTCTAGCCTAGTTCTCTAACGTGATTTTCGATTAGAGATACATTAGAGAACTACATTAGAATTCTAATGTAAAACTACAGTATTTCTCTAACGTTAGAGGCTGTGTTTGCTGGGTATACACCAACAAAAATTTTACTAAATAAGAATGCAACTATGCATTCTTATTTTGCTTATTGAACGCGGAAATAAATAAAGTTGCGAAATAACTATCAATAAATACAACTAATGCATTTACATATATTTTGTTTATTGACCTAAATAATGAATAAATGCAATAGGTGCGAATTCGATGGTTAAGCAAATAGACATGTAAGCAACAATTAAATAAGCAAATAAGTATAGCTATGTAAAAATATAGAGTAAGCAATCACCCCTATTCTGCATTACAATTACGTTCCCGCTCTACGCTCCGCTTGGATCGTAAATATGCATTCTGAGTTACGCTTGGATCGAAAGAAAAAGAGGAAGAGCTATAAGTTTTTCGAAGTCAGCTGTTTGCCTTGGAATGTGTGAAATTGAAACATAACAAAGCAATTTAAATTACACAAATTATTACTTTTGAAATAAAAGTAAAGCTTTATTATGATTTATAAACTTAATTGTATATGTCAGAGCATTATTGAATAAATTGAGTGAAATTTTATAGATCAATTGACAGATTGTAGCAGACAACGAAGGACCAACAAAAAGCAAGAGGACACTGTTGGTGGATGTTACCACATCGTCAGTAGGTAGCTGGTATTTTCCATAGAGCTAGTGCTAGAAGAGTGCGCTTTGTCGACCAGGTACACAGATGGTTGGCGTCGCATCGTGGGGCCACACCATACGCCGAGCAAACATTAAACATGTCAGGGTTAAGTCTGACCGCAGGTGGTACTTTTCGCTGTAGGAAGACATCGGCCGCCCCGGAACTGACAAAGCAGTTTACAGAGTATGAGTGGGTGGTGTGGAGTGGCCGCCGGTGCACGTTTGGATATAATGCCAAAGTCAAAGCCATTACCTTAGTTTTAATTTCGTTAGTAATATTGTTTGGTGTTTTGAATGCTAGTCCAATTTGTAATTGTTTACAACCGGTGCCGATGCTAATGCGCGTCCAAAAGTATTAGATCTCCGTAGGCGGATTCACATTCCTGGCATCGGGAACGCGTCTTTTAATACCCCTCCCTACATTTTCGGACAAATATTTGCACTTGGCACCGGTAGAAAACAATTACCCTGCAAACATATCAAAAAACATCATAAGAGCACAAAAACAAAATATAGCGATCGTTTTACAACTTTTACATACGTGTTTTACTTAAATTTTAAGAATTTCAACAAAAAATCGCGGAAATTAATCGTAAATTGTTTGCAAAATAAAAAACAAGCACTTATCCGCCAACAAAATTCCAACGTAGAAAAACGGAGCTACGATCGAAGTGCAGAATTAGCAGAATTGGAAGTTTCGAAGTTGAACGTAGCGGAATTGAAACGCAGAATACCAAAGTTGCCAAGCGGAGAAATTTTCGATCCAAGTCGAAATGCAGAATAGGGGTGAATAATTAGTTATAAATATTAGTTGTTAATATTAAGACAATCAGTTCTGAAGAACCAATAAAGCGAATAGTTACAAACTTAAATTTATTTTTTTTGATCAGAGTAGCATCTACTCTGATAAGTGGCGCAGTCAACGGCGAACCGCGAAGTTAAAAAGGAGTCTTATAAAAGATCCTGCAAACGCAAAACCGCGAAGCTAAAAAGTTGCCTTATAATAGATCCTGTAAACGTAAATAATAAACTGTAAAAACTACTGTGTGAAAGAAAAATTTCAATAACCATGGAAGGACCAAACAACATTACGATACCCGTATCAGAGCTCCTGAAAGAAGCAAGCAGGATAAAATAATATAGAGGAACAAAAGATTATGATCTCACATCTTTTATAAAGGAAGTAGAAATTTTTCTGCCACTCTTCGAGAACACTCCAGTGCAAGAGTACGTATTCCAGAGATGTGTCATTAATAAAATACAAGGGGAAGCACTAAATGTCGTCAGAGGAATAGGAAACAATCCGTCGTGGGACATCATAAAACGAGAACTAACAAAAAACTTCGGGATAAGAGAGTCGTACCACCAACTATACTATAGAGCGATAAGTGCAAGAAATAGTAATGTAAGTCACTATTATAACTACCTAAAAATATTCTCGACAATTTAAATACAAAATTTGAGCAAGACAACAATAGAGCA
The DNA here is from genome assembly GCA_951509765.1 of Sphenella marginata. Taxonomy (NCBI): domain Eukaryota; kingdom Metazoa; phylum Arthropoda; class Insecta; order Diptera; family Tephritidae; genus Sphenella; species Sphenella marginata. The sequence goes on from OX608078.1 coordinate 11,088,792, forward strand.
GCAGAATTCTGCCCAACCGTTAACGAGTCTATGATTTTGAAAACATTCTTAAATAACATTCCAGCGCACTTAGCAAATATAATACATAGCAGGAATATAAAATCACTTAGGGAAGCATACTATACCTTAGAAGAAACAGGATTGGTAAAATCAGTAAAAAAATCTGAAAATATAGGGTCAAGAAATATAGCCCAAAATCTAGGACAGCCCAATCGCAATAGTAATCCCCCAGAAAGCAAGCAAGACCAACCAAAGCCAACAACCTCAGGATTAAGTAAACAATATCCGTCAGGACAATCACGACAAAGTTACCACAATCAAAGATCTACACAATCTCGTCGATACGAGCTAATGGAAGTGGATCATTTGCAGGAGGATATAGGATCAAATGAACATGAGGTAAATTTTCTATTGGCTACGAACAAGGAAATATTCCTTTTTATGTAGTCAATTTAAGCTTATCCGATCTAGTGAGTATTTAGTGCAAATTAAACAAAGTTCATTCCACTATTATGCTCAACGTTTCGCCAACTTCCTTGGCTTCCTCAGGAGCGATTCTATTTATTGAATATACAAAATATACATTTATAAAAAATACAAAAACAACATTAATAGTTAATATGAACACAAGGAGACTTTTTACGTACATAAATACAATTGTTTTTGGTAATAAACGATACCATCTACCGTGGTACACTTGTCATACTAAAGCTAAATTATTAGATACATGAAAGATAAGTGTGTACCTTGTTTTTTCTCTTGGTTCTTTATCAATAATTTTCGTGTTAGCAAAGTCAGCTGCAGGATTCGAATTTGCACCCACGTGTGCAGCACACTTGTATATTTTTCGCTCTTACACATGTGCTATGTGCTACCAGAAATATTTTTTAGCACACAGCTCATGTGTGTGCCGATTTGAGTTAGGCACATGCACACGTGTGTGCTTTTATATAAAATATCTATGCACGAACTATCGTGCTGTGTGTAGAAAAAACTTTCACTTCAACACGCACTTGTGTATTTCAAAAACAAAACACACAGATTTTTTTCTGCCATATATAAAATCAATAGAAAAATTTGAGAGCAAATAAAATAAAAAAACACACGCATGAGTATGTGCTTTTATATTTTCAATACAAAACACACACGCGTGCAAGTGCTTTATTTCAAACTGCACACACGCGTGCGGTGTGCTTAGTATTTTTTATTTAAAGCACAGCGCATGTGCATGAGCAATTAGTTTTGTGAGCATTTGTTTGCACGCGTGTGTGTGCTGTGTGCGTGCGTGCAAATTCGAACCCTGTCAGCTGTGTGGTCACATGCTATTGCATGTTGAGATAAAGCTGTGCTTTGCTTCTGCTTTATAATGTCGGCACTGTGCTCGGCAAGTCGTACATTAAGCTGGCGCCGAGTCGTGCCTATATATATTTTGTTGCAGTTTTCTTGGCGTTTTCCTTTGCAATTAATTTGGTAAACTACATTGTTTTTTTGTTCCTTGCTTATTGGGGTTTTTGTTCTTCTGTAAAACATCTTGACAGTGTATGGTTTGATTTGTAAGCTATGGTGATGTTGTATTTTTTGATAATGTGCTGTGCTAAGTTTTCTGTTAGCCTGGGAATATGAGTGACACTGTGGTATTGCTTTGTTTCGTTGTTTGTTGTTGTTGCATGATGATTGTGGGGGTTTTGCATTTGATGGATTTTTTGTTGTATTAAGTCTGAGATTAAGTGGTTAGGATAGTTATTTATTTTTAGTGTAGTTTTAATTTTTTCTATATTAGTTGCATGAAACTTGCTATCGCTTATTGTTAGAATTTTGTGTATGAGATTTTTGGCCGTATTGATTTTGTATTTTCGGGGCTGTGATGACAAAAAATTAATTAGGCGCCCCGACGCTGTTGGTTTAGAATACCAGTCTAATAGTATTTGGTTGTTACATTTATGAATACGCGCATCTAAGAAGGGGATGTTGTTGTTTTGCTCCATTTCCATGGTGAACTGTAGTCTATTGTGGTACTTGTTTAGCATATTTAATATTGTATGAGTGTCATCTCTTTTGACAATAGCGAATATATCATCTACATACGTATTTTACTAAGAATTTTACGCCTTTTTGTTATTTTCTGAGCTCCGAGTATGTATTATTTAAAAGATCGTCCATAATTATGTCGGCGATCGTGGGAGAGAGAGGGTTTCCCATCGGCATTCCAAAGGATTGAGTGTATATTTTATCGTTGCATATAAAATAATTATTATCTTTTAGGCAGAATTCTAAAATATTTTGAAATTGGTTCTTTGATATGTGTGTGCTTGTTTGGACTTCATCCCATTTGTTCATTATTATCTTTATGGCCAGAGTGGTTGAAATATTGGTGAAAAGAGAGATGACATCAAAGGACACTAGAACATCATCATCGCTTATCTTCATATTTTTAAGTCTATCTTTTAGTTCAAATACGTTATACCCAGCGTACTAGTACTAGTACAAGGGTATTATAACTTTGTTGGGATAACGGTTGGTTGCACAGGTATAAAGGAATCGAGATAGATATAGACTTCCATATATCAATATCATCAGGATCGAAAAAAAATTTGATTGAGCCATGTTCGTCCGTCTGTCCGTCCGTCTGTCCGTTAACACGATAACTTGAGCAAATAATGAGATATCTTCACCAAATTCGGCATGCGTACTTATTTTGGTTCAGAATAGATTGGTATTGAAAATGGGTAAAATCGGACCATAACCAGGCCCCTTTTTCGATATCGAAAATTTCGAAAAACGTATAAAACGGGTTAATTCAATATCAGAAGCAGCTACAATGATAAAATTTGCAATATATATTGATTTAGATGTTCTAAGGCCGATTTTATAAAATTTTTTGAAAAGGGGCGTGGCAGCGCCCACTTATATTTGAAGAAATTTTCAAATTTTGACTCTGAATAACTTCAGAACAGTTAATGCTAGTATAACGAAATTTTGTAGAGTGCATTCTACTGTTGTGCTTAATTCAGATATAGAAAATAAACGAAATCGCTTGGCGACCACGCCTACTTTTTTATAAAAGTTATATTGAAAGGAGGTGGAAATATTGAAAAGTCCATATCCAATTAACTGTATTGTATTTGTATTGTATTTGTATATTAATTCTTTATTATCTTATGAGATTTACAAATTGTACATTATTTTCTTAAACAAATAAGTCTACGCTTACATATAATAATTATAATAAGATAATAGTTAATGGCGCTGAGTGTCCAATTAACAGGACAGAGATAATGCCATTTCCTTGTATAACATGATTAGAAGTTGAATATTGTGGGGTGCAAAATTATATAAAGAATTATAAAAATAAAGTAATGTGGATTAAACAAAAACCAACTCAAATAAATTTACTGTACAGAGTTTTTTTAAAAGTTAATAGAAAAATGTTTTATATATAGAAGTTACGATATACCGCTATAATAATATAATTTGGTACATACATCAATTTTCATATTCTTTACATTATTTTTGCAATATTTTGGAAAGTGGGCGTGGCACCGCCCACTTATGAGTCAAGCAATTTTCAAATTCGACTGCTAATAACTTCAGAACGGTGTGAGATAGATTTACGAAACTAGGTACCAGACATGTTATGTTTATGTAGAGTACTACTACAGAAAATAAGAAAAATCGGTGAACTACCGCGCCCACTTTTAGACTAAAGTTCTCTAAACGAGAGTTAGGAAACCGGAATATGCAATATCTGTTTAACTGATAAAGATATAATGCTAAAATTTAGTACACTCATTCACCTGATGATGTTATTAGTGATGCTTAAAGGTTTTTTATTAATAGTTTAGAAAATGGGCGTGGCACCGCCACACAAGTGAATAAACAAAACATCAACGTTTCACTATTAACAAGCCACTGTGAAAGTATCATAAAGATCTGCAATGAAAACTGATCTTCAAATAGGGGCAAACAACATAATAAAATCCTTGGGCGTGCCACCACTTCCCCTTCAGTGTTGGTCGCCTTGTCGTGGAGAAGGGGCTTAAGTATCGTATTGGGATCGGTCCTGGTGGATGGGTCCTAATGCGAGACGAACTAAGAGGAATACCTTTTATTCCCTACAGCAGCAGGCGGCGTGTACGTGTACGCACCAACGGTTGATGCAGGGAATGCTAGGATATCCGCGCCAACGCCACCCTAAGCCCAAGGTGTGAAGGCACCGTGCCGACGGGCTGAATGGTCAGCGGGTGTTTATCGAATAGCTGACCGCGTACGGTTCCCTCCGATGCCCGGGCAAGGTCGGTTGTATAAGCGGACGAACCCCTTCCCTACTACTCGTGGGACTTACATGGACTTAAACTTAAAAAAAACAAAAGACAGAGAGGATGAGGAGGAGAGCGTTCTGGGAACGCTTTCGGAGGACGATCTCCTGGCAAGTAGCCAGGGGAGCGTCAAAACCAAGGAGGACAAGGGTACCAGCCACAGTACCCCTGTTCTTCCAGGCCAAATGACAACCAGAAAAGAGGGAAGCGCACCAGTCACAGTGGCTCCCAAAAAGAAGAGGTCGAGGAAGTCCTCTGGCACCATCGAGAAGGCTAGGTACCAGAGGGCCCTCTATATCCTCAGCAAGATCCGCAGAAATGAGGAGAGCGGTGAGGTCCATGCGCGAGATGCAGAGGACAGGGTGAGGTATGAGGCTGTGGTCAAGGACTACGAGGCCGCCCTCGCAACCAAGCCCGCTGCTCAACCACAAGAGCAACAACCGAAAGTACGAGAGTCGGCCAAGCGAAATCGGTCACATGAAGTGAACGAGCGTGATGGCAAAAGGGGCAGATACGGCCAACAAAGTGAGGGCCCCTCCACTAGTGCTGCAGCGAGGCACACCTACAGTGAGGTGGTCAGGGACCCCTCCAGGTAGCGCTGGTAGATGCTGTAAACAATAATGGGAGGCGAGTGTTGGCGGTCTGGACCTCCATTGAGGGACGACTATCTGAGATGGTCGTCGAGCACCTCATGGAGAATCGAACCCCAGTACCGATATACGATTGCGACGAGATCTGCCGAGGCTGCAGGGTAGTCAAGTGCGCGGACGGGTTCTCCCGGGAGTTTCTAGAGCGATGCGTTGCTAAGATCAGCGGCGCATATGATGGCCTTACGCTTAAGATCATCAACGCTTCGGAAATTCCCAGAAGGCCCCGGGCGCGCATTTGGTTACTCAAAATGAAGTTGGATGAAGGGGGCATCATCCACTGCCTTAAGGTGCAGAACGTGGGCGTCCCGATGGACGACTGGGAAATTTTGAAAATAGAGGACCAGCAGAGAAATAGCCAGCCGGTGCTACTGCTGATAAATAACGAGTCCCTGGGGGAACTCGTAAAACGGGGAAATAAACTAACGTTTGGCGTCAGGACCGCCAAACTGAAAATTTTCCCAGCGGCAGTTGCGCCGGACAACAATTTGGAAGAGATAGACGACGCCGACAAGCTCCTGGGGGAGCTTAGCCTGGCGGTGCCAGCCGGTGCTGGTTCCGAGTCCGATGATTAGGGTGGCGCAAATAAACCTGCAGCACGCAAAAATAGCCTCGGATAACCTTCTAGTCCTCCTAAGGGAGGAGGACATAGACATCTGCTTGGTGCAGGAGCCTTGGGTATGGCGGTCTAAAGTTAAGGGCCTCCATACCAGAAACTATAACCTGTTCTACACCCACGGAGAAGGTAAACCGAGAGCGTGCATCCTCGTTAGGGATACCAGTAATGCTTTCTTCTTGCCTAATTTCAGCACATACGACACGGCAGTGGTCAGGATGGAATCGAAGGGCGGACGCAGTATAACGTTCGCCTCGGGTTACATGGCTCATGAACGGCCCGCACCTCCCGAGGAGGTGCAGCATCTAACAGAGATACTTACAGCCAAGGAAGAGGTCATCATAGGCAGTGATGCAAACGCGAGGCATTCGCTGTGGGGCAGCAGTGAGATAAACGAATGATCCTCTTTGAAATAGGAGAGGGAGATAAAGAAACCATATAGAAATCCTAGACGGACTTCTTGGGGTCTATTTGAGAAGATAGTCAATGATAGGCTCAGCAGGAACAAGATACCCATTCAATCAGCAGACTCTCTAGACGACCGAGTTAGGTCTCTGGAAAGTAGTTTTCGGGTTGCCTACAAGGCTTCCTGTCCACCATCAAGGAGTAAGAAGACCTTTCCCCCATGGTGGAACAAAGACCTTAGCGAACTAAGGTCAAGAATGAGGAAGGTTTTCAACGATTGTCATACTAGGGGAGACTTTCAGCAGTTCAGGATCTCCCAAAGGGAATATAAGAAAGCCGTGCGGATCGCAAGGGCGAAATCCTGGCAGGAACACTGTGAATCTATTGAGTCCACGAAGGACTCAGCAAGACTCGGGAGAATCCTTGCCAGGGAGCACTCAAACAAAACCTTCGTGAAACGCGCAGATGGCACGTGGGCCGGATCAGCGGAGGAAACCCTTGATATTCTGATAGAGGCTCACTTTCCCGACGGTACCGTGGAGGCGGAGCAGAGTAGGGAACGGGTGCAACAGGAGGCACCTGGTATGTCTATAGACAAACTTCTAGCAGAAGACAAAATTGCCTGGGCGATAAGCAGCTTCTCACCATATAAGTCACCGGGAGTAGACGGTATACTCCCGATTATGATGCAGAAGACTCAGACATCTTTGGTTAAGGAACTGAAGGAGATCTTCGCTGCGTGCATCATCCATAACCACATTCCGGACACATAAGTCTGGAAGAAGGGGGCACGAGCTGGCCAAAGATTTCCGGCCAATAAGTCTCACGTTCTTCGTGCTGAAAACTTTTGAGAGGCTTTTGGACTTACACATACGGAAACTCCTGGAGGGGCCTGTCCTTTCAGTGGCGCAGCATGCGTACATAAGGGGCAGATCTACGGAGTCTTCGCTGCACGAAGTAGTGCGGACAGTGGAGAAATCCCTTCAATTTAAAGAATTTACGCTAGCGGCGTTTGTCGATGTGGAAGGCGCTTTCAATAATGTAAGAGCCGAAGCAATAACATCAGCGCTAGTGGGGGTGGGGGTGGAGGAGCCAATCAGGAATTGGATCTCGTCCCTGCTTAGGAAGCGTGAGATATCAGCAGAGCTAGGGGGAGCAAAGGCTAGTAGGCAGGTATGTAGAGGTACACCACAGGGAGGGGTCCTCTCACCTCTACTTTGGATCATTACCATGAACGATGTCCTCTTAAAACTTAATACAAATGGAGTAAAGATTGTGGCGTACGCCGACGACGTGGCGATCCTAGTTTCGGGTCCCTTCCCTTCCGTAATGAGCGAGATTATGGAAAGAACGTTGGCAAAACTCAGTAGGTGGGCACAGGAAAGTGGCCTTAGGCTGAATCCGGATAAAACGGAGCTTCTTCTCTTCACGAAGAAGTACAAGCCACCTACCTTCGAACTCCCTAGGCTAAATGGCCAACAGCTAACCCTGTCTCCCAGCACTAAGTATTTGGGGCTAATAATTGATTGTAAGTTAAATTGGAAAGCGTGCATCGAGGAGCGGGTGAGGAAAGCCTGTATCGCTTTCTACGCCTGCAAATCAATGTTTGGCAAGAAGTGGGGTCTAAGGCCGAAGATAGTGCTGTGGATGTACGAAGCGGTAGTCAGACCGGTGCTGACCTACGGTTCGGTGGTGTGGTGGGAAGCTCTTCGGAAGAACTATAATCTCACTAGCTTGCGAAAGGTTCAGCGCACAGCGTGTGTTGGCACCACCGGGGCTTTACGCACCTGCCCCACTGCGGCATTGGATCCTATTTTGAACCTGCTCCCAATTGAATTGCACATATTATGCATATCGGCACAATCCGCACTGAGGCTCCGGGAGTCTGGGTGCTGGAAGGATACTCAGCAAGGGCACAGCAGTATCCTTAACGATCTCCCAGCGGGAGTAGTTAACAATTCAACAGATCATTACCCTCACAAACTGAAGTTTGAGAGCAATGCCATCACAGCATTTCCAAGTAGGAATGAATGGAGGAGGGGCGAGATAATAAGTGATAGGGGTATACAAATCTTCACAGACGGCTCCAAGATGGACTCGGGTGTGGGGGCTGGTATATTCTCGGGAAGCCTGGATATTTCTGCTGCATTCAGGCTCCCTTCGTATTGCAGCGTTTTTCAAGCGGAGGTTCTTGCGATTTGCCAGGCATGCAAAGCGCTCGAGCAAAGAAACATAATTGGTAAGGCTACTATCTTCTCGGATAGCCAGGCGGCGATAAAGGCAATCGCATCGCCGCATACTACTTCAAGCGCAGTGCATGCATGTAAGCAAGCCTTGGCAGCGCTGGCCGATAATCTGGAAATATCCATTATCTGGGTCCCGGGTCATAGGGGAATCGAGGGTAATGAGAAGGCTGATGAACTGGCACGTAGGGGCTCATCAGGGGAAGAAGTAAGCAAACTTGAGACGGGTGTACCCCTAGCAGTAGCAAAGGGAGACATCCATAAGTATTACCTAAGTGAGGCACAGCGTAGGTGGAGGGGCATCGCTACGTGTGCAATATCAAGAGCCACCTGGCCGGAGTATGACCAGAGGAGAACAAGGAGTCTTCTAGGCAGGTCCAGGGCGGATACGTACAAACTTATAGCGGTCTGCACAGGTCACTGGCCGATTGGCACGCATGCGGAAAAAATGGGTATTCCGCATAACGACCACTGCAGAAGTTGTAATGACACCACTACCAAAGAGACCGTTGAGCACTTCCTGTGTAAATGCCCGGCTCTAGCTAGAACACTATTAAAATCTTTCGGGACCCCCTTTTTGGAAAACCTAGGGAGGGTATCTGAAATAGGGATTCCTAGCATTCTGGAATTTATAAACAACTCTGGTTGGTTGTAGAGAAATATCCGCATTATTGTTAGTAGGTTCGACGAGTCCTTATGGCATCAAAACGGCTTCTAAGAAAGCTACTTGGGCGACCTTTTCCAGATCGCAGCCATTTTACCTACCTACCACCACCCACTTTTTTAAAATTATGTAAATATTAATTAATGGACACATATATCCGTGTATCAAAAATTTCACAAAATACGTTAAAAGTTATAGGCATGGCACGCCTTCTTTTCCAAAGTTATATATAGGACATGGTATAACCCTTGAAAAGATCGATTGAGTACTTTTGGCTCATGTAAGCGGTTAAAGCTTTATAAGCAAGGGGCGTGGCGCGCCCACCAAATTCGCTATTGTTTAGGCTCGGAATAGATTGGTTTTTAAAATGGGCGAAGTCGGATGAAAACCACGTTCAATTTTTCTGAAAACTAACGCTGGGTATTTAATGTTCGGTTCAACCGAACTTAGACTTCCTTACTTGTTTATATTATACTCTTCCGAAATTAGAGTCTTTAAAGTTTTTCCTATGTATTTGGGCAACTGGTAACACGGGACGTTTACGGAGGACGCTATGCCGCGTAGCGGGACATCAGGTTTGTGTGGTTTTGGCAATCCATACAATCTTGGTGCTATTGCCGTTGCGCTTGTTAGTTGATGCTTTTCTCTCGGTGTTATCTGCTTTTTCTTATAAAGATCATCAACAATATTATTGTTTCTCCTTTGTAGTTTGTTTGTTGGGTCGACTCTGATCACTTTGTACGTGTTCTTGTCTCCTAGTATTTGTTGTATCTTATGAGTGTAGTCCGCTTTGTATAATATGACCGTTTTGTTACCTTTGTCCTCGTCAGTCACGATTATGTCATCTTTGTGTTGGCGTAGAAAGGATTTGGTCTTGTTGTATACTTCCAGTATAAATTTTTCGGCCGAGTTATGTCTAACATGTCGCTCGAATTGAAGGATTTGATTGCCCAGCTTGTTTCTGGCTACATCTTTGTCGTTTTCGTTGTCAAGCCCTTGTATTATCTGTTCTACTTCTGCTATTAAGTGGACCGGTGAGAAATTTGTTTTAGTTGTTGGTAGTGTGAACTTTTTTCCGAGCGAAAGAAGCCACATTAACTCTTCGGGGAACTCAATGTTTGTTTTATTGACGAACCACTCTCTATTCATGCCGATTCCAAGTTTACGTATTTGCTCGTGTTTTAATCTTTCTGTTTTTGACTTTAGGGTTCCGTTAGTAGAATTAAGCATAGGCAAACACAAATTAATTTGTTTAATCGATACAGGATCCTCAACAACCCTACTAGATAAAGACGCACTCCCCAATTACAAAAGGATGAAACTAGATAAACCTATAATATTTAATACATTGAATGGGCAAAGTTACACAGAATACGAAGTTATTTCTGAAATACCCAAGGAATTCGACAACCCAAATTTAATGGCTTGGAAAATTACCACATTTAAAAATAAAAGATTTCAGGGACTCATAGGCCAAAACATTCTAACAAAACTTGGAGCAATAGTTAACCTAGAAGAAAATTATCTTGAAATAAATAATAAAATCACATTTCTAAACGCATACAAGTAAGAAAACATTCACACACTATAAAGCCAAGAAACCGACTTAGGTTCGGAAGTACTAAACAAACTTTTGAGGACTGACATGAACAAGGAGGAACAGGACGAACTAAGAAAAATTGTTGAACACAACCGGGACCTATTTTTTAAAGAAGGCGAACCCTTAAGCCATAATCATGAGGTGAAACACGAAATTGTCACCACAACTAATAATGCTGTATATTCTAAAATATATAGGTATCCGAAAATTCACGAAGAAGAAATCAACAAACAAATCGACGAAATGTTGAAACAAAATATAATCATAGAAAGTACGTCCCCATATAACTCACCATTGTGGATTGTCCTAAAAAGATCGACAATTCAGGTAAACAAAAGTGGAGGATCGTCATTGATTATAGGAAACTAAACGAAGTCACAGTAAGTGATAAGTTTCCAATTCCGAATATTCAAAATATTCTGGATAAATTGGGCAAAGCCCAATACTTCACAACACTCGACCTAGCCAAAGGTTTCCACCAAGTGCTAGTCCAAGGAAGACGATAGAAAAAAACCGTATTTTCTACACCTTTAGGCCATTACGAGTTTGTTCGAATGCCATTCAGACTGAAAAATTCACCGGCCATATTCCAAAGGCTGATAAACTTGGTCTTGAGGGAATACATAAACAAAATATGTATAGTCTACCTAGACGACATTCTAATTTTTAGTACAAGTCTAAAAGAGCACATTAGTAGTGTGACCAAAGTCTTAGATAAACTAAGACAACACAACCTCAAAATACAAATAGACAAATGCAATTTCTTCACGAAAGAAACAGAGTACCTAGGCCATATCCTCTCACCAGAAGGAATTAAGCCCAACCCAAAGAAAATTGAAACCATTCAACACTTAAAATTACCAGAAAATCAAAAACAAATCAAGCAGTCTCTAGGGATAACCGGCTACTATAGGAAATTCATAAAAGACTACGCTAAAGTAGCCCACGGACTCACAAAATACCTCAAGAAAAACACAAAAGTCAATAAAAACGACCCACTTTATATAGAGGCATTTCTTAAACTAAAACGATTTCTTACAAATCCACCAATTCTTAGCTATCCAGATTATTCGAAGAAATTTAAATTGGTAACTGATGCAAGCACCTTTGCAATAGGAGCAGTGCTCATGCAGAATGACCGCCCTATTAGTTACGCAAGCAGAACCTTAAACGACCACGAAAAAAGGTATGCAACTGTAGAAAAGGAACTACTCGCCATAGTTTGGGGAGTTACCTACTACAGACCATATTTTTATTTATTTATGTATTTTAAGTCGACGCTAAAAACAGGGGTCGACTGTAGAAATATCAACATGGTTTACAAAACAATATTACAATAGTGAATACAAATACTTATATAAAATGTATAAAAGAGAAAAATTAATTAATAGAACTGAGAAAAGCATTTCATTTATGCGGCTAACTGGATGGTTGAAGAGGCCGTGTCTCCAATCCACCCTCACAGTCAAACAATATATCCATTAAAGTTGCACGAAGAAGTCTGAAGAAACTACTGGATGGTTGAAGAGGCCGAGTCTCCAATCCACCTTCTCGTTCGGTTGATTTAATTGCTAAGGTTGAGTGTATTCTAAGGAATCTGAGAAAAAACTGGTGGTTGGAGAGGCCGTGTCTCCAATCCACCCTCTCTTTCATCAACTACTTAGATTGTATTATTAACGGGTGAATCCTTTATTGTTTATCGGCGGACGGTAAGGAAATCAAGTATTGCTTTAGATAAATGGCCAACAGAACATTCTAAGCTGATACAACTATATAATTTGTTGTAGTGTAAACACCAAACATTCAGAGGATTGTTTCTGGCAAAGTTTTGACGATAAATGGGTATTTGAAATGGTACAAAGTGCCTCGACGTCCTAGCAGGAACGGCGAAATTTAGCCGACTAACAAGATCAGATGAGTCGATTTGGCCGATAATCAGCTTGTGGAGGAACATTACCCCTAATAAGGTTCTGCGATTTTCTAGGGTAGGTAAACTAATGAGCAGAAGCCTATTACTATATGGAGGCAGGTGTATATCTGGGTTCCAGGGGAGACAACGCAAGGCAAATATCAAAAATTGCTTTTGTACTGACTCAATCCGCGTTATATGCTCTCGGTACACGGGGCACCAGACACATGAATAATACTCAAGTATTGGGCGCACCAGCGATGTGTAAAGGACTTTCGTGAGGTACGGGTCATCAAATTCTTTAGCCCACCTTTTAACAAATCCAAGCACGCCTATGGCCTTGTTCGTGATCGATAAGATATGCATATTAAAACTCAGCTTATGATCAAATAGGACACCCAGATCAACCGCTCCAAGGCGCGCCGTTTAGTGTGTAGGATGCTAAAAATGGCTTCACTCGATGAAATGTCATTTGATTACATTTCGAGCTATTCAAGTTTAATAGATTGACTGTACACCAGTTCCGGAACGCTTCCAAATCAGCTTGAAGGAGATCAACCCGAAATGGTTGGGTGGGGGAAAATGAGTAACACAGCTTTACATCATCCGCGTACATAAGAGTGCGGGAATAGGAGATAATTTGAGGTAGATCATTAATGAATAGGGTAAAAAGCAAGGGGCCTAAATGACTACCCTGAGGCACCCCGGAGGCTACGTTGATCGACTTAGACATAATATTCTTGAACAAAACCTGTTGAGACCTGTTCATTAGATAATCTTCAAGCCATACCAATAAATGATTTGGAAAACCCAATAAATAGAGTTTATGGATTAGAAGCTCATGGTTGACAGAGTCGAATGCTTTACTGAAATCGGTGTATATTACATCAGTTTGCAAACAATTTACGAATCCATCCATAACAAATGTGGTGAACTCAAGTAGGTTCGTAGTGGTTGATCTACGACGCACAAAACCATGTTGACACGGTGATAATAAAGAGCTACAAAGATTTTGCAGTTGGTGAGTGATTATTTGTTCAAGGGTTTTAGGAGTAGCTGAAAGCTTAGCTATTGCCCTGTAGTTCTCTCTAGTTGACCTACTCCCTTTTTTGTGCAAGGGTATGATAAATGATTGCTTCCATACAGCGGGGAATGACGCAGAATCAAGAGATAGTTTAAATAATTTAAGGACCGGGTCAGATAAAGCTACAGCATAGTACTTTAGCACACAACTGGGGACACCATCTGGTCCTGGGGAAAATGTAGGTTTCAATGCTAAAAGGCTTAGTAGAACGGTATTTTTAACCATAACAGGATTGAGGATGCAGTTGGATTCTGCTAATTTGAAAGGATAGGGAAATTGTTGGAACCTATTAGAGGAATAAGTTGACTTAAAGAAATCAGCAAATAACTCCGCAATGTCCTGATCCGAACTGGCTTTCTTACTTCCATAGGAGAAGCAAGATGGAAATCCGGAGGTCTTCCGTTTTGAATTAACGAAGTTGTAAAATCTTTTCGGGTTATTGAAAAATTGAGTTTTGCAATCTGTTAAGTAATCCTTATAGCACTGCTGATTGAGCAGCTGAAAATTGGAGCGAGCAACCAAATATTTCGAATAGGTGTCAGATGAGCCAGATCTTATAAAACGTTTATGTAGTCTGGACTTAATATTGCTGAGTCTAGCAAGCTGTTTGGAGAACCAGGGCGGCTTATTCGTCCCAACACTAGTATAACGGAGAGGGACACAGTTGTCGAAAATTCCATGCAGCGAGCTGTAGAATATGGAAACAGCTGTCTCGATATCTTTACAGGCATAGAGATTCGACCAGTCATGGGAAGCTAACATATCGTTGAGCTTTATGAAGTTCGCTTTAGAGAAGCAGCGAGAGCGGGATCGCTGTTTTCCCATCCTTATGCCAAGACTACTAGGTTGCGCCATATCCAATGCTATCTCGAGCGTAGGATGGAATGAATCTTCAGGGACAGATAACGGTGGAACCCTGTTAAGTGTGACACCTACAGAATCATCCACAAACACCAGATCAAGAATCTTGTTATTACAGTTAGACACATTGTTGATCTGTAGAAGCGAGGTATCCAACATGGAATTGAGGAAATCATGTTGTGAGATCGGGGTTAGAAAGTTTGAATCGCTTGAGCTAACCCAGCCAACTGAAGGTAAGTTAAAATCTCCAAGAACTAGAAGACGATCACTATTACGCAACTGAGATTGCAAATCACTAATAGCAGAAAAATGCAGAGTATAAACGTGCATATCTCTATGGAAAAGAGTCTGACCTCTCAACAGACCACCAGCCACTAGTCTGGCTATATCATAAGCACAAAGGTAAGGACATTAACGCAAGGCTACAACGTTGGCTACTAGAACTTGGCGAATACAATATAAATATAAGCTACATAAAAGGTAAAGAGAATAGAGTTGGAGATTTTCTTAGCAGGATTAATAACGAGACAGGAAAAATTCATATGACAGAAGAAAACTACAATCACACGAGTACATGTGCAACAATTCACTCACAAGAAGAAGAACAAAATGACCACATCCCCATACTAGAGACAGTCGTGAACCGATTTTCAACACAAGTTATCCTAACAGACCATAAAACTAGAGAAATTGAAATAGTAACTAAATAACAAAAGGAAAATCTACATTAACACACATGATATATCTTTAAATTTTATGACTGACATATTCAGAAGATATCTGAAGAGCGGAAAGATTGGAATATTTTCCGAACTTCCAGACAGTGTATATAACAAAGTACAACTAAAACGTATAGAACTTTTTGGATCAAGCCTAAAATTCGTGAATTGTCGCACCACGCTAAAGATATGACTAGTATCGACGAGACGTACAATCAAATACACAAATACCACAAATTCGAGGCTGGACATAGTAGTATAACCGAAACTTACGACTCCATAAAAAAAAAGATATATTTTAATAACCTTAAAGAGGTAGTGCAAAAATATATCAACAACTGTGACATTCGTAACAAAGCTAAATACGACAGATGTCCACCAAAACCAAAATATCATATCACAGAAACACCAACAGATATAAACGAAATTATACACATTGATGTCTATACAATTAAAAAACATAGCTTTATTACATTCATTGATAAATTTTCAAAACAAGCAACAGCCTTATTCCTAGAGGACAGAAACAGTCAGACTATTATCGAGAAACTCAGGCTATTATTTTCCATGAGAAACAAACCCTCCAAATTTATAACTGACAATGAAATGAACTCAATGAACATTAAGGACTTCCTACGACAGGAAAATATCGACGAACATTTTACCAGACCAAATAGCCACACCTGCCGCTCAGATATAGAAAGACTTCATAGCACAATCTCTGAGAAATTTAAAGTGCAAGAAGCTGAAAAATCCGTCTTGAGGGAATACATAAACAAAATATGTGTAGTCTACCTAGACGACATTCTAATTTTTAGTACAAGTCTAAAAGAGCACATTAGTAGTGTGACCAAAGTCTTAGATAAACTAGCCTCAAAATACAAATGCAGTTTCTTCACGAAAGAAACAGAGTACCTAGGCCATATCGTCTCACCAGAAGGAATTAAGCCCAACCCAAAGAAAATTTAAACCATTCACCACTTAAAATTACCAGTAGGTAGGTAGGTAAAATGGCTGCGATCTGGAAAAGGTCGCTCAAGTAGCTTTCTTAGAAGCCGTTTTGATGCCATAAGGACTCGTCGAAACTACTAATAGTAATGCGGATGTTTCTCTACAACCAACCAGAGTTGTTTATAAATTCGAGAATGCTAGGGATCCCTATTTCGGATACCCTCCCTAGATTTTCCAAAAAAGGGGTCCCGAAAGATTTTAATCGTGATCTAGCTAGAGCCGGGCATTTACACAGGAAGTGCTCAACGGTCTCTTTGGTAGTGGTGTCATTACAACTTCTGCAGTGGTCGTTATGCGGAATACCCATTTTTTCCGCATGCGTGCCAATCGGCCAGTGACCTGTGCAGATCGCTATAAGTTTGTACGTATCCGCCCTGCCTAGGAGACTCATTGTTCTCCTCTGGTCATACTCCGGCCAGGTGGCCCTTGATATTGCACATGTAGCGATGCCCCTCCACCTACGCTGTGCGTCACTTTGGTAACACTTATGGATGTCTCCCTTTGCTACTGCTAGGGGTACACCCGTCTCGAGTTTGCTTGCTTCTTCCCCTGATGAGCCCCTACGTGCCAGTTCATCAGCCTTCTCATTACTCCAATTCCCCTATGACCCGGGACCCAGATAATGGATATTTCCAGATTATCGGCTAGCGCTGCCAATGCTTGCTTACATGCATGCACTGCGCTTGAAGTAGTATGCGGCGATGCGATTGCCTTTATCGCCGCCTGGCTATCCGAGAAGATAGTAGCCTTACCACTTATGTTTCTTTGCTCGAGCGCTTTGCATGCCTGGCAAATCGCAAGAACCTCTGCTTGAAAAACGCTGCAATACGAAGGGAGCCTGAATGCAGCAGAGATATCCAGGCTTCCCGAGAATATACCAGCCCCCACATCCGAGTCCATCCTGGAGCCGTCTGTCAAGATTTGTATACCCCTATCACTGATTATCTCGCCCCTCCTCCATTCATTCCTGCTTGGAAATGCTGTGATTGCATTGCTCTCAAACTTCAGTTTGTGAGGAAAATAATCTGTTGAGTTGCTAACTACTCCCGCTGGGAGATCGCTAAGGATACTGCTGTGCCCTTGCTGAGTATCCTTCCAGCACCCAGACTCCCGGAGCCTCAGTGAGGATTGTGCAGATATGCATAATATGTGCAAGTCAATTGGGAGCAGGTTCAAAATAGCATCCAAAGCCGCAGTGGGGCAGGTGCGTAAAGCACCGGTGGTGCCAACACACGCTGCGCGCTGAACCTTTTGCAAGCTAGTGAGATTATAGTTCTTCCGAAGAGCTTCCCACCACACCACCGAACCGTAAGTCAGCACCGGTCTGATTACCGCTTCGTACATCCACAGCACTATCTTCGGCTTTAGACCCCACTTCTTGCCAAACATTGATTTGCAGGCGTAGCAAGCGATACAGGCCTTCCTCACCCGCTCCTCGATGCACGCTTTCCAATTTAACTTGCAATCAATTATTAGCCCCAAATACTTAGTGCTGGGAGACAGGGTTAGCTGTTGGCCATTTAGCCTAGGGAGTTTGAAGGTAGGTGGCTTGTACTTCCTCGTGAAGAGAAGAAGCTCCGTTTTATCCGGATTCAGCCTAAGGCCACTTTCCTGTGTCCACCTACTGAGTTTTGCCAACGTTCTCTCCATAATCTCGCTCATTACGGAAGGGAAGGGACCCGAAACTAGGATCGCCACGTCGTCGGCGTACGCCACAATCTTTACTCCATTTGTATTAAGTTTTAAGAGGATATCGTTCATGGTAATGATCCAATGTAGAGGTGAGAGGACCCCCGCTGTGGTGTACCTCTACATACCTGCCTACTAGCCTTTGCTCTCCCTAGCTCTGCTGATATCGCACGCTTCTTAAGCAGGGACGAGATCCAATTCCTGATTGGCTGCTCCACCCCCGCCCCCACTAGCGCTGATGTTATTGCTTCGGCTCTTACATTATTGAAAGCGCCTTCCACATCGACAAACGCCGCTAGTGTAAATTCTTTAAATTGAAGGGATTTCTCCACTGTCCGCACTACTTCGTGCAGCGCAGACTCCGTAGATCTGCCCCTTATGTACGCATGCTGCGCCACTGAAAGGACAGGCCCCTCCAGGAGTTCCCGTATGTGTAAGTCCAATAGCGTCTCAAATGTTTTAGCACGAAGGATGTGAGACTTATTGGCCGGAAATCTTTGGCCAGCTCGTGCCCCCTTCTTCCAGACTTCGGAATGAAAACCACCCTTGTTTTCCTCCATGTGTCCCGCATGTGGTTCTGGATGATGCACGCAGCGAAGATCTCCTTCAATTCCTTAACCAAAGATGTCTGAGTCTTCTGCATCATAACCGGGAGTATACCGTCTACTCCCGGTGACTTATATGGTGAGAAGCTGCTTATCGCCCAGGCAATTTTGTCTTCTGCTAGAAGTTTGTATATAAGTATACCAGGTGCCTCCTGTTGCACCCGTTCCCTATTCTGCTCCGCATCTCCGTCAACGTCCGGAAAGTGAGCTTCTATCAGAATGGCAAGGGTTTCCGCCGCTGATCCGGCCCACGTGCCATCTGCGCGTTTCACAAAGGTTTTGTTTGAGTGCTCCCTGGCAAGGATTTTCCCGAGCCTTGCTGAGTCCTTCGTGGACTCAATAGACTCGCAGTGCTCCTGCCCGGATTTTGCCCTTGCAATCCGCACTGCTTTCTTATATTCCCTCTGGGAGATTCTATACTGCTGAAAATCTCCCCTAGTGTGGCAGTCATTGAAAACTTTCCTCATTTTTGATCTTAGTTCGCTAAGGTTTTTGTCCCACCATGGGGGGAAGTCTTCTTACTCCTTGATTGTGGACAGGAAGCATTGTAGGCAACCCGAAAACTACTTTCTAGAGACCTAACTCGGTCGTCCAGAGAATCTGGCGATTGAATGGGTATTTTGTTCCTACTGAGCCTATCACTGACTATCTTTTCGAATAGACCCCAAGACGTCCGCCTAGGATTTCTATAAGGTCTCTTTATCTCTCTCTCCCAGTCTATTTCAAAGAGGACCATGCGATGATCCGACAGGGAGATCTTTTGCGAAACCTCCCAGTTTCTTACCAGAAGTTCATGAAAGTCAGATGATATTGTTATATCGAGGAGTTCTTCCCACCCTGCGAAGTTCTCCGAACCGGGAAACAGAAAGGTGGGAGAGCTGCCCTTGTTACATAAACGTAGATTATTAGATAATAAGAATTCAAAAAGGGACTCAACCCGCTCGTTTGTCTCGCTGCTGCCCGACAGCGAATGCCTTGAGTTAGCGACACAGCCGATGACGATCTCTTCTTTACATGCTAGTTCCTCCGCTAATTGTTTCACCTCCTCGGGAGGTGCGGGCCGCTCGTGAGCCATGTATGCGGAGGCGAACGTTAAGCTCCGTCCGCCTTTTGACTCTATCCTGACCACTGCGGTGTAGTATGTGCTGAAAATAGGTAAGAAGAAAGCATTAATGGTATCCCTAACGAGGATACACGCTGTCGGTTTACCTTCTCCATGTGTGTAAAACAGGTTGTAATTTCTGGTATGCAGGCCCTTGACTCTTGACCGTCATACCCAAGGCTCCTGCACCAGGCAGATATCTATGTCCTCCTCCCTTAGGAGGACCAGAAGGTTATCCGAGGCAATTTTGGCGTGCTGCAGGTTTATTTGCGCCACCCTAATTATCGGACCGGGTGGGCGCACCGGCTGGCACCGCCAGGCTAAGCTCCCCCAGGAGCTTATCGGCGTCGTCAATCTCCTCCAAGTTGTTGTCGGGTGCTACTGCCGCCGGGAAAATTTTCAGTTTGGCGGTCCTGACGCCAAACGTTAGCTTGTTTCCCCGCTTTTAAAGTTCCCCCAGGGACTCGTTATTTATCAGCAGTAGCACCGGCTGACTATTCTTCTGCTGATCTTCTATTTTCAGGATTTCCCAGTCGTCCATCGGGACGCCCACGTTCTGCACCTTAAGGCAGTGGATGATGCTCCCCTCATAAAACTTCATTCTGGGTAACCAAATGCGCGCCCGGGGCCTTCTGGGAATTTCCGAAGCGTTGATGATCTTAAGCGTAAGGCAATCATATGCGCCGCTGATCTTAGCAACGCATCGCTCTAGAAACTCCCGGGAGAACCCGTCCGCGCACTTGACTACCCTGCAGCCTCGGCAGATCTCATCGCAATTGTATGTCGGCACTGGGGTTCGATTCCCCATGAGGTGCTCGACGACCATCTCAGATAGCCGTCCCTCAATGGAGGTCCAGACCGCCAACACCAGCCTCCCATTATTGCTTGCAGCATCTACTAGCGCTGCCTGGAGGTGGTCCCTGATCACCTCACTGTAGGTGTGCCTCGCTGCAGCACTAGTGGAGGGGCCCTCATTTTGTTGGCCGTATCTGCCCCTTTTGCCATCACGCTCGTTCACTTCATGTGACCGATTTCGCTTGGCCGACTGTCGTAATTTCGGTTGTTGCTGTTGTGGTTGAGCAGCTGGTTTGGTTGCGAGGGCGGTCTCGTAGTCCTTGACCACAGCCTCATACCTCACCCTGTCCTCGGCATCTCGCGCGTGGACTTCACCGCTCTCCTCATTTCTGCAGATCTTGCTGAGTATGTAGAGGGCCCTCTGGTACCTAGCTTTCTCGATGGTGCCAGAGGACTTCCTCGACCTCTTCTTTTTGGGAGCCACTGTGGCTGGTGCGCTTCCCTCTTTGTTGGTTGTCATTTGGCTTGGAAGAACAGGGGTACTGTTGCTGGTACCCTTGTCCTCCTTGGTTTTGACGCCCCCCTGATTACTTGCCAGTAGATCGTCCCCGAAAGCGTTCCCAGAACGCTCTCCTCCTCATCATCTCTGTCTTTGTTTGTTTTTATGTTTGTTTGTTTTAAGTCCATGTAAGTCCCACGAGTAGTATGGAAGGGGTTCGTCCGCCCCGGTAGAGCCAATGTACCGGGGTAAGGCACTTATACAACCGAACTTGGCCGGGCATCGGAGGGGACCGTACGCGGTCAAATATTCGATAAAAACCCGCTGACCATTCAGCCCGTCGGACCGGTGCCTTCACACCTTGGGCTAAGGGTGGCGTTGGCGCGGATATCCTAGCATTCCCTGCATCAACCGTTGGTGAGTACACGTACACGCCGCCTGTTGCTGTAGGAAATAAAAGGTATTCCTTTTAGTTCGTCTCGCATTAGGACCCATCCACCAGGAGTGATCCCAATACGATACTTAAGCCCCTTCTCCACGACAAGGCGACCAGCACTGAAGGGGTAAAATTACCAGAAACTCAAAAACAAATAAAGCAGTTTCTAGGGATAACCGGCTACAATAGTCTTCATAAAAGACTACGCTAAAATAGCCCACGGACTCACAAAATACCTGAAGAAAAACACAAAAGTCAATAAAAAAGACCCACTTTATATAGATGCATTTCTTAAACTAAAACGATTTCTTACAAATCCACCAATTCTTAGCTATCCAGATTATTCGAAAAAATTTAAATAGGTAACTGATGCAAGCGACTTTGCAATAGGAGCAGTGCTCATGCAGAATGACCGCCCTATTAGTTACGCAAGCAGAACCTTAAACGACTACGAAAAAAGGTATGCAACTGTAGAAAAGGAACTACTCGCCATAGTTTGGGGAGTTACCTACTACAGACCATATCTCTATGGAAAAGAGTTTGACCTCTCAACAGACCACCAGCCACTAGTCTCGCTATATCATAAGCATAAAGGTAAGGACATTAACGCAAGGCCTGAACTTGGGGAATACAATATATATATAAACTACATAAAAGGGAAAGAGAATAGAGTTGCAGATTTTCTTAGCAGGATTAATAACGAGACAGGAGAAATTCACATGACAGAAGAAAACGACAATAACATGAGTACATGTGCAACAATTCACTCACAAGAAGAAGAACAAAATGACCACATCCCCATACTAGAGACATTCGTGAACCGATTTTCAACACAAACTATCCTAACAGACCATAAAACTAGAGAAATTGAAATAGTAAATAACAAAGGAAAATCTACATTAATACACATGATATATCTTCAAATTTTATGACTGACATATTCAGAAGATATCTGAAGAGCGGAAAGATTGGAATATTTTCCGAACTTCCAGACAGTACAACTAAAACTTATAGAACTTTTTGGATAAAGCCTAAAATTCGTGAAATGTACGCACCACGCTAAAGATATGACTAGTATCGACGAGACGTACAATCAAATACCACAAATTCGGGGCTGGACATAGTGGTATAACCAAAACTTACGACTCCATAAAAAAAAGATATATTTTAATAACCTTAAAGAGGTAGTGCAAAAATATATCAATAACTGTGACATTTGTAACAAAGCTAAATACGACAGATGTCCACCAAAACCAAAATATCATATCACAGAAAAACCAACAGATATAAACCAAATTATACACATTGATGTCTATACAATTAAAAAACATAGCTTTATTACATTCATTGATAAATTTTCAAAACAAGCAACAGCCTTATTCCTAGAGGGCAGAAACAGTCAGACTATTATCGAGAAACTCAGGCTATTCTGGAGAAACAAACCCTCCAAAATTATAACTGACAATGAAATGAACTTAATAAACATTAAGGACTTCCTACGACAGGAAAATATCGACGTACATTTTACCAGACCAACTAGCCACACCGGCAACTCAGATATAGAAAGACTTCATAGCACAATCTCTGAGAAATTTAGAGTGCAAGAAGCTGATAAATCCGAGTTGTCAACTCAGGAAAAAGTGTTCAAAAGTATAGAATTCTATAACAAATCGATACACAGCGCAACTAAAGAGAAACCTCAAGACATAGCTGAAGGAAAAGTGAATAAGATTACCATTAGGGATAGGTTAGACCAAATACAGAATTAAATTATAAATAAGAGAAACGAGAAAAGAGAGACATATACACAAGACCAGCAGGTAACATAAACACGAACCTAGATACAATAAATCTAAATTAGAAAATATCCATCCAACAAACACTAAGCGAAAAAAGAAATTTTCAGGTACAATTAATAGTGATGCTGTCGCTGCTAGCATGGACAATAACAACGGCAACCCTGACCCTATAACCAATTGACTGCGAAAACGGATATGCCGAGATATAACTTGACGACGTTGAAATGATACAAAATTATCACAAAATTATTCACATACTAGATATTAGTAACATCTTTGACATTACAAACACACTACAACAGAACATAAGATCATCGAAATTAGACAATAGATTACTAATAGATTACTTAATAGATTAATAATCTGCAGCATCTACTAGCGCTGCCTGGAGGTGGTCCCTGATCACCTCACTGTAGGTGTGCCTCGCTGCAGCACTAGTGGAGGGGCCCTCATTTTGTTGGCCGTATCTGCCCCTTTTGCCATCACGCTCGTTCACTTCATGTGACCGATTTCGCTTGGCCGACTGTCGTAATTTCGGTTGTTGCTGTTGTGGTTGAGCAGCTGGTTTGGTTGCGAGGGCGGTCTCGTAGTCCTTGACCACAGCCTCATACCTCACCCTGTCCTCGGCATCTCGCGCGTGGACTTCACCGCTCTCCTCATTTCTGCAGAACTTGCTGAGTATGTAGAGGGCCCTCTGGTACCTAGCTTTCTCGATGGTGCCAGAGGACTTCCTCGACCTCTTCTTTTTGGGAGCCACTGTGGCTGGTGCGCTTCCCTCTTTGTTGGTTGTCATTTGGCTTGGAAGAACAGGGGTACTGTTGCTGGTACCCTTGTCCTCCTTGGTTTTGACGCCCCCCTGATTACTTGCCAGTAGATCGTCCCCGAAAGCGTTCCCAGAACGCTCTCCTCCTCATCATCTCTGTCTTTGTTTGTTTTTATGTTTGTTTGTTTTAAGTCCATGTAAGTCCCACGAGTAGTATGGAAGGGGTTCGTCCGCCCCGGTAGAGCCAATGTACCGGGGTAAGGCACTTATACAACCGAACTTGGCCGGGCATCGGAGGGGACCGTACGCGGTCAAATATTCGATAAAAACCCGCTGACCATTCAGCCCGTCGGACCGGTGCCTTCACACCTTGGGCTAAGGGTGGCGTTGGCGCGGATATCCTAGCATTCCCTGCATCAACCGTTGGTGAGTACACGTACACGCCGCCTGTTGCTGTAGGAAATAAAAGGTATTCCTTTTAGTTCGTCTCGCATTAGGACCCATCCACCAGGAGTGATCCCAATACGATACTTAAGCCCCTTCTCCACGACAAGGCGACCAGCACTGAAGGGGTAAAATTACCAGAAACTCAAAAACAAATAAAGCAGTTTCTAGGGATAACCGGCTACAATAGTCTTCATAAAAGACTACGCTAAAATAGCCCACGGACTCACAAAATACCTGAAGAAAAACACAAAAGTCAATAAAAAAGACCCACTTTATATAGATGCATTTCTTAAACTAAAACGATTTCTTACAAATCCACCAATTCTTAGCTATCCAGATTATTCGAAAAAATTTAAATAGGTAACTGATGCAAGCGACTTTGCAATAGGAGCAGTGCTCATGCAGAATGACCGCCCAATAGTTACGCAAGCAGAACCTTAAACGACCACGAAAAAAGGTATGCAACTGTAGAAAAGGAACTACTCGCCATAGTTTGGGGAGTTACCTACTACAGACCATATCTCTATGGAAAAGAGTTTGACCTCTCAACAGACCACCAGCCACTAGTCTGGCTATATCATAAGCATAAAGGTAAGGACATTAACGCAAGGCCTGAACTTGGCGAATACAATATATATATAAACTACATAAAAGGGAAAGAGAATAGAGTTGCAGATTTTCTTAGCAGGATTAATAACGAGACAGGAGAAATTCACATGACAGAAGAAAACGACAATAACATGAGTACATGTGCAACAATTCACTCACAAGAAGAAGAACAAAATGACCACATCCCCATACTAGAGACATTCGTGAACCGATTTTCAACACAAACTATCCTAACAGACCATAAAACTAGAGAAATTGAAATAGTAAATAACAAAGGAAAATCTACATTAACACACATGATATATCTTCAAATTTTATGACTGACATATTCAGAAGATATCTGAAGAGCGGAAAGATTGGAATATTTTCCGAACTTCCAGACAGTATATATAACAAAGTACAACTAAAACTTATAGAACTTTTTGGATCAAGCCTAAAATTCGTGAAATGTACGCACCACGCTAAAGATATGACTAGTATCGACGAGACGTACAATCAAATACTCAAATACCACAAATTCGAGGCTGGACAGAGTGGTATAACCGAAACTTACGACTCCATAAAAAAAAGATATATTTTAATAACCTTAAAGAGGTAGTGCAAAAATATATCAACAACTGTGACATTTGTAACAAAGCTAAGTACGACAGATGTCCACCAAAACCAAAATATCATATCACGGAAACACCAACAGATATACACCAAATTATACACATTGATGTCTATACAATTAAAAAACATAGCTTTATTACATTCATTGATAAATTTTCAAAACAAGCAACAGCCTTATTCCTAGAGGGCAGAAACAGTCAGACTATTATCGAGAAACTCAGGCTATTCTGGAGAAACAAACCCTCCAAAATTATAACTGACAATGAAATGAACTTAATAAACATTAAGGACTTCCTACGACAGGAAAATATCGACGTACATTTTACCAGACCAACTAGCCACACCGGCAACTCAGATATAGAAAGACTTCATAGCACAATCTCTGAGAAATTTAGAGTGCAAGAAGCTGATAAATCCGAGTTGTCAACTCAGGAAAAAGTGTTCAAAAGTATAGAATTCTATAACAAATCGATACACAGCGCAACTAAAGAGAAACCTCAAGACATAGCTGAAGGAAAAGTGAATAAGATTACCATTAGGGATAGGTTAGACCAAATACAGAATTAAATTATAAATAAGAGAAACGAGAAAAGAGAGACATATACACAAGACCAGCAGGAAGGTTACATCAAAAACTACAAAGCACTGACAATAGGAATTTCTTTGCATTTAATATTCGCGACTGCCGGTGCGATTTTCAAACCGAAACTATAACAATTTGAATTTGACAGGTTAGCTTCGTAGGGTTGCGTAATCGACTAATCAGCGATGTAATTATTCGGACGTAAGTAAGTGTAGCTGGTTATTGAATGTGACAAACGGCGACACGCTTTTAGATTCTACAGTCGACTCGGTAATTTTATCCTTCATTAATGTTATAAGAAATGTTCTGTTTATCGATATTTCTTGCTCTTATTACATTGCTTTGCTAGTTTTTGCAAATGTACTTTTTTTTTTGTAATTTCTTGAAAAATACGGGCCCTTCGAAAACTCCGGGCCCGGGGGAAAATACCACCGACCCCCCCCCTCTCTCGTCGGGCCTGATAACTCACCATTGTGCATTGTCCCTAAAAAGATCGACAATTCAGGTAAAAAAAGTGGAGGATCGTCATTGATTATAGAAAACTAGAAGGACCCGGCAGGCGTTGTTCTGCCCAAATTTAGGGAAAAAATCGCACGATAAATAAAGGAGTTTGGAATATTTCTGTCCCTGGTCCACTTCCCGGGAAAAAAATTACCCCATTAGCAAAAGTAAAATACTACCTTTGTACCAAATTTGAAGACGTGCAAGTCAAGGAAGACGATGGAAAAAAAACCGCATTTTCTACACCTTTAGGCCATTAGGAGTTTGTTCGAATGCTATTCGGACTGAAAAACTCACCTGCCACATTCCAAAGGCTGATAAACTCGGTCTTGAGGGAATACATAAACAAAATATGTGTAGTTTCCCTAGACGACATTCTAATTTTTAGTACAAGCTGTTTAAATAGGTTGTCATTTCTTATATTTCCGGTTTCAAATTTCTCGATGATATTTCGTCTGTCATTTTCTACTGCTAGTTTTAGTTGACTAAGGGTTTTATTAAAACTATTATTAATTCTAATATTCTTGTTTAGGTTTTCTATTTCGTTATGGTTGTTCTCGTCAATAATTCTGAGGTGTTCCTCTATTTCCACTCTGTCATTGTCGTCCATTGTACCTGTAAGGAGTTTTAGTCCGATTCCTAGTGCATTAACTAACCCTCATTTCTGCCTGTGAGGTAAAATTGTCAGAAGTTTAGTTCTTACTCTGTTCAATTCTTGTTCTAAAAGTAATCTATTGTCTAATTTCGATGATCTTATGTTCTGTTGTAATGTGTTTGTAATGTCAAAGATGTTACTAATATCTAGTATGTGAATAATTTTGTGATAATTTTGTATCATTTCAACGTCGTCAAGTTATATCTCGGCATATCCGTTTTCGCAGTCAATTGGTTATAGGGTCAGGGTTGCCGTTGTTATTGTCCATGCTAGCAGCGACAGCATCAGTATTAATTGTACCTGAAAATTTCTTTTTTCGCTTAGTGTTTGTTGGATGGATATTTTCTAATTTAGATTTATTGTATCTAGGTTCGTGTTTATGTCTCAGTGCTTTGTAGTTTTTGATGTAACCTTCCTGCTGGTCTTGTGTATATGTCTCTCTTTTCTCGTTTCTCTTATTTATAATTTTATTCTTTATTTGGTCTAACCTATCCCTAATGGTAATCTGATTCACTTTTCCTTCACCTATGCCTTGAGGTTTCTCTTTAGTTGCGCTGTGTATAGATTTGTTATAGAATTCTATGCTTTTCAACACTTTTTCCTGAGTTGACAACTCGGATTTTTCACTCTAAATTTCTCAGAGATTGTGCTATGAAGTATTTCTATATCTGAGTTGCCGGTGTGGCTATTTGGTCTGGTAAAATGTACGTCGATATTTTCCTGCCGTAGGAAGTCCTTAATGTTTATTGAGTTCATTTCATTGTCAGTTATAATATTAGAGGGTTTGTTTCTCATGGAAAAGAATAGCCTGAGTTTCTCGATAATAGTCTGACTGTTTCTGTCCTCTAGGAATAAGGCTGTTGCTTGTTTTGAAAATTTATCAATGAATGTAATAAAGCTATGTTTTTTAATTGTATAGACATCAATGTGTATAATTTCGTTTATATCTGTTGGTGTTTCTGTGATATGATATTTTGGTTTTGGTGGACATCTGTCGTATTTAGCTTTGTTACAAATGTCACAGTTATTGATATATTTTTGCACTACCTCTTTAAGGTTATTAAAATATATCTTTTTTTTATGGAGTCGTAAGTTTTGGTTATACCACTATGTCCAGCCCCGAATTTGTGGTATTTGATTGTACGTCTCGTCGATACTAGTCATATCTTTAGCGTGGTGCGACAATTCACGAATTTTAGGCTTTATCCAAAAAGTTCTATAAGTTTTAGTTGTACTTTGTTATATACACTGTCTGGAAGTTCGGAAAATATTCCAATCTTTCCGCTCGTCAGATATCTTCTGAATATGTCAGTCATAAAATTTAAAGATATATCATGTGTGTTAATGTAGATTTTCCTTTTGTTATATACTATTTCAATTTCTCTAATTTTATGGTCTGTTAGGATAATTTGTGTGGAAAATCGGTTCACGACTGTCTCTAGTATGGGGATGTGGTCATTTTGTTCTTCTTCTTGTGAGTGAATTGTTGCACATGTACTCGTGTGATTGTAGTTTTCTTCTGTCATGTGAATTTCTCCTGTCTCGTTATTAATCCTGCTAAGAAAACCTTCAACTCTATTCTCTTTACCTTTTATGTAGTTTATATTTATATTGTATTCACCAAGTTCTAGTAGCCAACGTTGTAGCCTTGCGTTAATGTCCTTACCTTTATGCTTATGATATAGCCAGACTAGTGGCTGGTGGTCTGTTGAGAGGTCAAACTCTTTTCCATAGAGATATGGTCTGTAGTAGGTAACTCCCCAAACTATGGCGAGTAGTTCCTTTTCTACAGTTGCATACCTTTTTTCGTGGTCGTTTAAGGTTCTTCTTGCGTAACTAATAGGGCGGTCATTCTGCATGAGCACTGCTCCTATTGCAAAGTCGCTTGCATCAGTTACCAATTTAAATTTCTTCGAATAATCTGGATAGCTAAGAATTGGTGGATTTGTAAGAAATCGTTTTAGTTTAAGAAATGCATCTATATAAAGTGGGTCTTTTTTATTGAGTTTTGTGTTTTTCTTCAGGTATTTTGTGAGTCCGTGGGCTACTTTAGCGTAGTCTTTTATGAATTTCCTATAGTAGCCGGTTATCCCTAGAAACTGCTTTATTTGTTTTTGAGTTGGGCTTAATTCCTTCTGGTGGCCTAGGTACTCTGTTTCTTTCGTGAAGAAATTGCATTTGTCTATTTGTATTTTGAGGTTGTGTTGTCTTAGTTTATCTAAGACTTTGGTCACACTACTAATGTGCTCTTTTAGACTTATACTAAAAATTAGAATGTCGTCTAGGTAGACTACACATATTTTGTTTATGTATTCCCTCAAGACCAAGTTTATCAGCCTTTGGAATGTGACAGGTGAGTTTTTCAGCCCGAATGGCATTCGAACAAACTCGTAATGGCCTAAATGTGTAGACAATGCGGTTTTTTTTCTATCGTCTTCCTTGACTAGCACTTGGTGGAAACCTTTGGCTAGGTCGAGTGTTGTGCTTTGCCCAGTTTATCCAGAATATTTTCAATATTCGGAATTGGAAACTTATCACTTACTGTGACTTCGTTTAGTTTTCTATAATCAATGACGATCCTCCACTTTTTTTTACCTGAATTGTCGATCTTTTTAGGGACAATCCACAATGGTGAGTTATATGGGGACGTACTTTCTATGATTATATTTTGTTTCAACATTTCGTCGATTTGTTTGTTGATTTCTTCTTCGTGAATTTTCGGATACCTACATATATATTTTAGAAGATACAGCATTATTAGTTGTGGTGACAATTTCGTGTTTCACCTCATGATTATGGCTTAAGGGTTCGCCTTCTTTAAAAAATAGGTCCCTGTTGTGTTCAACAATTTTTCTTAGTTCGTCCTGTTCTTCCTTGTTCATGTCAGCCCTCAAAAGTTTGTTTAGTACTTCCGAACCTAATTCGTTTTCTTGGCTTTCTAGAGTATGAATATTTTCGTACTTGTATGGGCAAGCGTTTAGAAATGTGATTTTATTTTTATTTATTTCAAGATAATTTTCTTCTAGGTAAACTATTGCTCCAAGTTAAGTTAGAATGTTTTGGCCTATGAGTCCCTGCTTTCTGGGGGATTACTATTGCGGTTGGGCTGTCCTAGATCTAAGGCTGTGCTATATTTCTTGACCCTATATTTTCAGATTTTTTTACTGATTTTACCAATCCTGTTTCTTCTGAGGTATAGTATGCTTCCCTAAGTGATTTTATATTCCTGCTATGTATTATACTTGCTAAGTGCGCTGGAATGTTATTTAAGAATGTTTTCAAAATCATAGACTCGTTAACGGTTGGGCAGAATTGGTCTATTGTTGTCTTGCTTAAATTTTGTATTTAAATTGTCGAGAATATTTTTAAGGTAGTTATAATAGTGACTTACATTACTATTTCTTGCACTTATCGCTCTATAGTATAGTTGGTGGTACGACTCTCTTATCCCGAAGTTTTTTGTTAGTTCTCGTTTTATGATGTCCCATGACGGATTGTTTCCTATTCCTCTGACGACATTTAGTGCTTCCCCTTGTATTTTATTAATGACACATCTCTGGAATACGTACTCTTGCACTGGAGTGTTCTCGAAGAGTGGCAGAAAAATTTCTACTTCCTTTATAAAAGATGTGAGATCATAATCTTTTGTTCCTCTATATTCTTTTATCCTGCTTGCTTCTTTCAGGAGCTCTGATACGGGTATCGTAATGTTGTTTGGTCCTTCCATGGTTATTGAAATCTTTCTTTCACACAATAGTGTTTACAGTTTATTATTTACGTTTACAGGATCTTTTATAAGACTCCTTTTTAGCTTCGCGGTTTTGCGTTTGCAGGATCTTTTATAAGACTCCTTTTTAACTTCGCGGTTCGCCGTTAACTGCGCCACTTATCAGAGTAGATGCTACTCTGATCAAAAAAAATAAATTTAAGTTTGTAACTATTAGCTTTATTGGTTCTTCAGAACTGATTGTCTTAATATTAACAAGTGATATTTATAACTAATTATTGCTTACTCAATATTTTTACATAGCTATATTTATTTGCTTATTTAGTTGTTGCTTACATGTCTATTTGCTTAACCATCGAATTCGCACCTCTTGGATTTATTCATTATTTAGGTCAATAAACAAAATATAAATGCATTAGTTGTAAATATTTATTGATATTTCGCAACTTTATTTGTTTCCGAGTTCAATAAGCAAAAAAATATAAATGCATTGGTTGCATTTATTTGTATTTAGCGACTTTATTTATTTCCGCGTTCAATAAGCAAAATAAGAATGCATAGTTGCATTCTTATTTAGTAAAAGTTATTGTTGGTGTATAAGTAGACGGTGGAGGTGACGTAACTCGCGCATATAAAAGTGAATTGGACAAATACAACAATTGGAAAGCAAGCGTATAATACCAAGTGTTTGTTTATTTTGTGCCAAGCGACTCGGGTTGGTGCAAACGTCTACAATTACGAGTACGACATCCAGAAAAAAATCAACTACAATCAGAAAATGCATTCCCAATAAAGGAGCGACCCAGGACCCCCGATTGGACTACAAGAGTAGCATTACGCAGATATACGCCTGAGAAATCCATTCCCAATAAAGGAGCGACCCAGGACCCCCGATTGGACTACAAGAGTAGCATTATCTCTTTGTATACAACAGATATACGCCTGAGTGAGTAACCCTTCAAAATTATACAGCGCCTATAGACAGTTTATAGAATTCGCCTATTTAAGTCTTCAGTGGAAAAGTGGTCTTAACATTCAAACGATTTTGGCTACATTCACGAAAATATTAACACTAAAAAATATGAATTATCTAACAAAAATTAGTTCGTTTTTGGTTGAAAATGAGCTATGAAAAGGAAATGGCACCAACACAGTTTATGTCAAGTGGTGACAGTGGCGGTGAAAAAGAAGAAGTAGAACTAACCTTAAATGTAAATTTGTACCATGGGGTAAACTAGCGATATGAAAGCTTTTTCAGTTTCAATTTGTTTCAAAGCTTAAGGCTAAGGTTAACTTTTTCGAAACTTCAGGAAAAAACTGTCAATTCAACTTAAAAGTGAAATGCCAAATGTTTAAAATAACTCGATAAAAATAATTTTTCTGTTATTTGCTTTTCAACTTGAAACATTTCCAAATCTTTTCAGAAAAGATTTTATAGGAGAATTACGATTAAAATCGAAAATTACGACTGGATCTTAACCAATTATTGTAACGTGTTAGCAATTGGTTTAAGTTGCAGCATTCAATGTATAATTATAACTTTTTCATTTACGTATTTTACTGCAAATCAAAAAAATATGGAAAATATGTTTTGAATAATGTTTTAGAAAAAAGGCTTTATTTTCAAACGTTTTGTAAATGAAAAAACGGAATTCGGGGGTTCACACTGAGAGAAGTTATTGGTAGTCGCTAATCAATTATCAGAGCAAGTTCTGAGAGGTCACAACTAAATTCATGCAACGGTACACTCATTTGGCGCTTTAAGAAACACGCGCAAAACTATTAGACTTTCTCTGCATAAGATCAACTTAGCATCTCAACTACATAGCAAGTTAACAACAGCAAGAGTGATTCGAACTCAAGTCTGTTGAAATTGTTGTATTAGCGCTACTTAGCCCTACATAGGTAGTCAGTATCATCAAACTCTTCTAACGGAAGTTCTAGAAACTTAGCGGCTTCGACAGGGGTGGACCAGTGGGATATGGGTGTTAGAAGAGTGGGCTCTGTTGAAGTTGGTGTAAGTGCGATTTTCAGCGGTGACAAAGTCGGTGGCGCGATCGATAGAGAGCATTATGGGTAGGTGGTCTGAGGCAAGTGTCACCATCGGTCGCCAGTCAACGCAGTTTATAAGGCCTGCGCTGACTATGGTGATGTCTGGCGAGCTAGAGCTCTTTACCGCCACTCTAGTGTGGGCAACCCCCATAACCGCGCAGGGAAATAACAGCCCTTGGTCGGGAAAACCCCGTGCGTGCAAATTCGAACCCTGAGAGAAAGTAACAATTAAATTGTACTTATACTAGTCAGGGGATACAAGTTTAAAAGTAAAAGCCCGGTATGCTGTTGAAAAGAAAATGCTCAAGAAATATTTTCAATTATTTCTTGACCATGAAATTGTCATGAATAGCCAAGAAATTTTGACGTTCCGTTTTGCATTTTAATTAATTGCAATTTGCCGCTTTTTATATGAATTTCAATCTTATTTTATTATATTTTTTGTTTTTTTTTTTCCAAAGCTTCAGTTTTTCTTCAAGAAATAAAGCGACAACTGTTTACTTCTTGCCAAAGCAAGAGTTGCGCAGGTCGCTTCTTTGGAAAAATTTTCCAGAAATTAGCAGTAGAAAAGTAGAAGAGATTCTGACACAAAAAATTTTTCTTAAGCGTTTCGGCTCTACTCAATATCCACTCTACTATTGAAGTAACTCCTGAAGAAATCCTAAACAAAATTTCAAAACAAACAATAAAAATAAATATTGTTTTGTAAACGGCTAAAAGCTTTAGCCTAGATTTAATACTTTTTGGGGCTACATATACACCTAGACCAGTATGTCTGCGTTCAAAGTGTTGTTTGGAATTTCCAGTAAGATTAACTTCCTTTGACTAATTTTATTATTTTTGAATGAAAGTATGTGTAAAAACACAATAAAAATACTGCAGCTCAAAGTTAAGAACTTTGTGGAAAATTCATGAAGATTCAAGAAAACTCGAAAAATTTTCATCGAAATTTCTAACTCTTTAGTAAAACTTTTTAGATTTTTCTCGAGTATACAATTTTGTGGCCCGTTCAATTAAAGTGATAAAGATACCAATCTTAAGGTGCTAGAAGAATTACTCGATTTTTGGCAACTTTTTTTTCTAGCCGACCAAGTGCATAATCTTCCATATAAATTTATAACCGTAATATTTTTATATTGATTGAATATGAATTTTCATGAATTTCCCACAAAGTTCTTAACTTTGATTTGCAGTATTTTTATTGTGTATTTACACATACTTTCATTCCAAAATAAAGAAATTAGTCTAAAGAAGTTAATTTTACTGGACATTCCCAAAAAACCCTTTGAACGCACACATGCTAGTCTCGGTGTATGACCAATACAAATTTGGTTCAGAATTAAATTTACGCCGGTTGTCATAGAAATGCGCCTAATAAAAATTATTTAAATTTAAACCGAAAATGTTGTTAACAATTTTTTATGTTTTTTTAAAAAATGTTAGGACTCGAAGCGACGCGTCGCGACGTGCCCCAAATCAGTGCGCAATGCTCTATCTACTGAGCTACGGCGCACTCATGAATTTTGTGTGAAAAGTACACATATAGCAAATATATGTATGTGACGAGGATACGACATCCATCGAAATAGAGGTCAATGGTATGGTCTGTACATTGACCTCGATGTACATGGCACATGATAGACCAGCACCTACGCAGGCGGTGCGTATGGTCCTAGAGAAGGCTGAGGGGCACATCATCGTTGGAGGCGATGCCAACGCTCACAACCCAGCGTGGGGCAGCTCCGATGTAAACGAAAGGGGGGAGTTGCTCTTTGATTTTATATTACAACAGGATATCTGTGTATGCAATAGGGGCCAGGAGCCCACGTTTATTACTAAAAGTAGAAGGGAGGTTCTGGACGTTACGATCTGCTCGAGAAGCGCGGAAGGCATGGTCGGAAAATGGTAATGGGAAAAGGTACACAGAGGAACTGGACAAGTACCTTTCCGACCATTATCCCGAAGAACCAAGGGATACTAAAGAAATAGATGACATGGTGGACAAGTTCACCAAGGCATGCCAATTGGCTTTAGATAAAGCTAGGCTAGGGGTAAGCAAAAACCACCCCGAGCTGAATAGGTATAGGAAGCTATGCAGACAGGCTTTTAATAGTGCTAAAGGCTCTGAGGAAGCCTCAAATTGGGAGGCGTATAAGGTGCACCTGAGGAAATACAAAGGGGAACTCAGGAAAGCTAAAAGAACCTCCTGGAGGGATTTTTGTAGTGGGATAGAATCTGTATCAGAAGGTTCTAGGTTAGGTACGGAAGATCCTATCAAAATCACCGCGCAGTGAACTGGGGTGTTTGAAAAGACCGGATGGGTCATGGACTTACCCGGGGGAAGAAACTTTGCAACTCCTCCTTGGTACCCATTTTCCACACGCGGAAAACGAGTATAGGTACCTTATAGATGCGGATCAGGGAGTATTTGACCCAGGGCAGTACCTCACTAAGGAAAGAATTGTATGGACCATCGGATCATTTAAGCCGTTCAATCTACGGAGCAGGTATATATAGCAGGGTACCCGGCGTTGCTCGGGATGTAAGTAGTTAGGGGGCCTTTCAAAATCAATAATATACTTTAAGATTTCATATTTATATAATATAGCTGACCCGGCAAACTTCTTTCTTCCCAAAATAGATTTTTTTTTATTAATTTTTCACTACTTCATTTTGCATGCAACTTCAAATATATAAAATTTTAGTATTCCGTCTAAGGCTACACGATACACAAAATTTTTAGTTTTCTGTCCCGGAGCGTAGTAAATATCGAAAAAAATTTTCCTACACGGGAACTATTGATATCATTAATCTCCTGATCAATTTTCAGGTCCTAACTTTAAACGCTTTTACGATAACCCCTCTTTTATGCGCAAAAATTGTTTTGATATCATTTAGCTCTATACCAATTTCCAGGTTCCTGCCTTAAATACTTTTAGAGATATTTAGCTTGAAAAATTAAATTAATTAATCGTATAACCCCTCACCAAATTTCAGTGGTGTAACCCGAATACTGAGAGAGATACGGAAAATGAAAAATTCCATTTGTATGGGAGGTGCCATGCCCACTTTTTCGTTACGCCCAGTTGTTTTGGAGGTGGTAGGGATCGATCCCATATAACCCCTCACGAAGTTTCAATGATCTAACCTAAATACTTCCAGAGATATCGACTAAGAAGTATTTCATTCGTATGGGAGGTGCCACGCCCACTTTTTCGTTATACCCAGTTGTTTTGGAGGTGGTAGGGATCGGTCTCATATAATCTCTCACCAAATTTCAGTGGTCTAACCTAAATACTTCCAGATATATCGACTAAGAAGTATTTCATTCGTATGGGAGGTGCCACGCCCACTTTGTCGTTATCCCCAGTTTTTTTGGAGGTGGTAGGGAACGATTCCATATAACCCCTCACCAAATTTCAGTGGTCTAACCTAAATAGTTCCAGAGATATCGACTAAGAAGTATTTCATTCGTATGGGAGGTGCCACGCCCACTTTTTCGTTATACCCAGTTGTTTTGGAGGTGGTAGGGATCGGTCTCATATAATCTCTCACCAAATTTCAGTGGTCTAACCTAAATACTTCCAGATATATCGACTAAGAAGTATTTCATTCGTATGGGAGGTGCCACGCCCACTTTGTCGTTATCCCCAGTTTTTTTGGAGGTGGTAGGGAACGATTCCATATAACCCCTCACCAAATTTCAGTGGTCTAACCTAAATACTTCCAGAGATATCGACTAAGAAGTATTTCATTCGTATGGGAGGTGCCACGCCCCCTTTTTCTTTATCCCCAGTTTTTTTTTTGGAGGTGGTAGGGATCGATTCCATATAACCCCTAACCAAGTTTCAATGATCTAACCTAAATACTTCCAGAGATACGGACAATGGAAAATTCCATTTGTATGGGAGGTGCCCCGCCCCCTATATATATCAAAATATTTTTTAGCCTGTGACCATCCCTGGAAGATGTACAGTGGGTGTGTAAAATTTGGTTACGATCGGTTTATAAGTTTAGGACGCAAGTCGATCTATACCTACATACATACATATACATATATTTACATAATTTGAATTTTATATATATAGATACGACTTGTGTTGTATTTTTGTTTATCCCAGTTAAGTTTTAAATCTAAATCGCAAAAAATTGAGAATTTTTGTAGGTAATTGAAAGGTTTATAATTTATTACCAAAAAGTTTTAAAAATTGTGTAAACCAATGAATGGTTTAAAATTTATTCTCAAATTTTTAGCCGTGTAAAAAGAGGAAAATTTCAAATAAATAAAAGTATAAATATGTAATATGTAAAAATATAAATATGTATGTGACCAATTTTCCGGCTGCTAACGTTACATTCGCATGGAGTTTTTATTTAGTTTATACGAAATAATAACAAAAATGTTAGAAACGTCCAAGGTTTTGCTACATATACTATCAGGTAGGCCTTCATTTTAAGAGTGAAATTAGTTTGATGGTTACCATACCGTAAAAGTTATAAGCGCGTGAAACGCACTGTTATCGTTACATCATTGGGAAGTGAGATCAAGATACAGTTCATGTTTGGTTTAATTTCTGCGAACTTGCTGTCGGTCTGACTGTCCTCATGTTTGTGAGCGGGTCACTTAAAATTGGAATGATGGAATTGAATGGAACTTTCGATAGCTCGACCAGTGTTCATACAAAAATATGAACACACAACTCTGCCACTCTAAAATAAGTATATTTATACAGTCCACTAGAATTTCATGATAGTATTGTCATACATACATACTTACAAAACAAACAGGATAAGGTACCTAAACCTATCACACACACACACATATGTACACACATACAGTCCACTAGAAGGAAAGATAAGCATACAAAACATATGGTTTCTTATCTTGTCCTAATATTTAAGCAATACCCTTGAAACAGTCTAGACAATCGATCGTTAAACCCAGACGATCGGTGATTAAGACACAGCAAAACAATAGATAAAATGTACTTAGGCTAACATTAAAATCAGTCCCTTTTACATAAACACACGCACTTGTATAGTAGATTAAGGAACATAATTTTAAGATTTAGTATATAAGCAACTGTAAAATAGTTGAAGAGGCAGAACTATAATAAATTCTCAATCAGCAACACCATCAAGCTGCTCTTTTTATTGAAGATTTTAGTTTCCCCCCACCAGAGGTAAGGGACTTTAATTCTCAACATTTGGTCAATCGAGCCTAAAAAAAGAGCTCAAGCGTAAGTACTGTAAGTTTCAAAGAAAAAAGAGCGTTACTTAGCAGTATCAAAACCTATTTATGTGAGCCGGAGCAGCAAAGATTGTCCGCGTTAAATAAAAAAGGTTTATTTTTGTAAGCCGGACTAGCAAAGACTGTCCGCATTAAAAAAGCGTTTTCGTGACTAAACAGCGAAAAGTGTAAAAAAAAGCGTTTTCGTGGCTAAACAGCGAAAAGTGTAAAAAAAAAGCGTTTTCGTGACTAAACAGCGAAAAGTGTAAAAAAAAGCCTTCTCGTGGCTAAACAGCGAGAAGTGCGTGTGGGTTTTTTAAAAAATATATATAGATATTAAATGTGTCAGCGTTTCTCGTGGCTACAACAGCGAGAAGTGGTAAAAACGTGCGTTTAAAGAAAAACGGAAGAGAACTCTAAGTGTACAAGCGTTTCACGCGGCTGGAACAGCGTGAAGTGTGCTAAAAAAGAAGAACTCTAATAAGCGTTTCTCGTGGCTGGAACAGCGAGAAGTGTTAAAAAGAAGACTGAAAACAAAAATCAATTTTTAAGCATTCATCATGGAAACTCTGCTACAAAGACAGCGCCAGTTGGGCGCACTTGCTGAAGACGAACAACAAAAAATAGAAGGCGGAAAAATAAGAAAAGCCGCATGTCCTGAACATATTAAACACATCCAAACAATTATAACGGAATTTAATGCTAACCATGCCAAAATTGTGGCCAAAAATAGTCCAGAAGCGGCCGAATACTTTAGCAAAGAGTATTACGAACATATTCTTAAGCTTCTGGAACAGTGCATTCAGCAGTTAAAAATACAAAGTGAAGCAGAAGAATCTACAGCATCAGGTGGCTCGACATCAGCAGCATCAGATGGCGCAGCATCAGCAGCATCAGGTGGCTTATTGACAACAGGCCATAAACAATTTACACCTCAGTACATACAACCAGATAATAGTGCGGAGGTACAAATGAGATTTAAACGTCGAGGAGAAAAACTAAGAAAGACCATCAAAGAAATACAAAAGAATAGTTTGCTTTCGGTCGAAGAAGTAAGAGAGCTCAAGACGAAGCTTCAAATACAATTCGAATATGTAGAAGAAGCGTTTTCTGAAACTCGTAGAATCAAGTTAGAAAATATAAATAAAGACGCAATAGAAGAATACATGGAAGACCTCCAAGAAAACTATAGTATTTATATTGAAAAATTGACTAATAAGTTAAAAGGAACCATGTCAACACAGACTGTGTCTGCCACAATGAAGTTGCAGGAAATTAAGATTCCAATATTTTATGGCGACATGAAACAATGGTCATCATTTCGGGATCTTTTCCAAGGTTTAGTGCACAATTCAAAGCACTTCACTGAAGTAGAAAAAATGTTTAGATTGAAATCAGCATTAGCAGGGGAAGCTGGAAGATTAATTCAGCATTTACCAGTAACCGAATGCAACTACGAAGCCGCGTGGAAAATACTCCACGAAAGATACGAAAACAGGAGGTTGCAATTCACAACACAAGTGGACCGACTTCTGGATCAACCAACAGCAAATGGGGAAAGTGCGGCCAGTATGAAGCAGCTCTTGGATACCACCAAAGAATGCATCTATGCTCTAAAAGGGCTTAATTTGAATTTAGCCGATGAACAAGCTATTATAGCTCGAATAGTTGTTCGCAAACTGGACAAAGAAAGTCTCCGGTTATATGAGCAGAATGTCAAGAAAACTAGAGACATACAAAGCCTAGATGATGTGTTTGGTTTTTTGGAGCAACAATATCAAGCTCTAGAAGCGATAAGAGACAAAAAGACCACTAAATGGAGCAATCAAAAGCCACCACAACGAACACCCACATTCCATACGGCTGCGCAAAAGACCTGTATATATTGCAAATTTTCTGGGTATCAAATTGTGGAATGCAGAAAATTCCAGGCATTGACTACCATGAGTCGTAGGAATTTCATAGTAAACAATAAGCTATGCAACATTTGCCTCGATCACGTATATGATGGCAATTGTAAGAACAAAAAGAAATGCAGTAAGTGTGGAAGAAATCATCATAATTTACTGCATTACAATGAGTTCCAAAAGGAGAAAGGAGCAGGTGAAGAAAATATAAAAAAATCATCAGCTATGATGACACAAAACTCCGAAACATCAATACTCTTAGCAACAGCACAAATACGAGTAAAAGCAGCAAATGGAGAGTACGTGATTATGCGAGCACTTATTGATCAAGGATCACAAAAGACTACCATTTCCGAGGAAGCGGCTCAGATACTACGGTTACCAAAAAGAAGAGAAGTAACTGAGCTGCAAGGGCTAGGGAATACTACGGTAGGAGTCTCCAAATTTAGAGTAAATATTCAAATTAAACCGAGATTCCTAAGCAATGAAATATACGATGTCGAAGCACTAATTTTACCAAGATTAGCAAGTGCACAACCAGATAAAACGTTTAACTGGGATATAGAACAATGGAGAAACTATACCTTAGCTGATCCCTACTTCAATAAATCAGATCGGATCGACGTCGTTATTGGAGGAGACGTATATGCTGATATATTAGAGGAAGGCATATTCAAGAAAGATAGAATACTAGGCCAAGCCACGAAATTAGGGTGGATATTGTCCGGAGTTCTACAGCACCCAAGAAAGAGTGGCAGAATCATAGCAGCGGTGACTACAACATTGGAGAGGTTTTGGGAGATCGAAGACACCACATCTCCAGAAAATAAAACAGATGAAGATGAATGTCTAGATATTTTTGACAAAACGACAACAAGAGATGAAAATAATAGATTTGTCGTCAGTCTGCCCTTCAAAAAAGGAAAGGAATTAGGTGACTCTCGCAAACAAGCAATGGCGAGATTTCTAAATCTTGAGAAAAGATTTGCTTCAAATGACGAACTGAGAAAGCAATATACTCAATTTATGAAAGAGTATTTAGAAATGGGACACATGAAAAAAGCAAGTGAAAATGATTGCGGGAAATACTATTTGCCACATCAAGCCGTAATTCGAGAAGACAGTCTCACAACTAAGCTACGAGTAGTTTTTGATGCATCTGCGAAAACTACAAACGGTACCAGCTTAAATGACATCCTGTTCATAGGGCCAAGGCTCCAAAAAGATATATTCGATATCATTATTAAATGGAGGCTTTGGCAATTTGTGGTAATAAGCGATTTAGAAAAGATGTATAGGCAAATTAAAGTAGCAGAAGCTGACCAAGATTATCAGCGCATATTGTGGAGAGACACGAGAGAAAAGCCGATAAAAGAGTACAAATTGCAAACAGTTACATACGGAACAGCATCCGCTCCTTTTCTTGCAACAAGAACATTACAAGAAATCGCCAAACTCTGCGAGCCCTGCAATAGCTTGCTTTCAAACATCATCAAAAACGATTTCTACATGGACGATTTAATGACAGGAGCAGACTCAATAAAAGAATGTAAAGCCATTCAAGTCGAAATATCAAAACATCTACAAAAATATGGATTTCACTTAAGAAAATGGATGTCTAATAATAGTGAAATTATAGCAGCAATTTCCCCAAACGGCGAAAAGGAGGTAATACAAATAGCAGAAGAAGAAACAATTAAAACTTTGGGTATACAATGGGACCCGACCAAAGATACGTTTGGATTCAATATAAATTTGTCGCCGAAAAAGCTAGTAACAAAAAGACAAGCCTTATCTGATTTGGCGAGAATTTTCGATCCGGTGGGTTGGCTGTCACCTATGACCGTTTTAGCAAAGTTGTTTATACAAAAACTTTGGTTGATGAAACTCAACTGGGATGAGTTACTTGACGAGAATTTGGCAAAAGAATGGCAAGAGTTTATGCAACACGTACCAGATATAAAAAGAGTAAAAATTCCTAGATGGTTTGAAACAAAAAATGACGTTGAAATTGAACTTCATGGGTTTGCAGATGCATCTGAAAAAGCTTACGCAGCAGTTGTATATGCTAAAGTTGGATCAGTTATAACGATAATTGCTGGTAAAACTAAAGTAAATCCAATTAAAAACAAAAAGACGCTACCAAAGCTGGAATTATGTGCGGCTCACCTTCTTGCTATATTACTGCAAAGGATAAAGACAATTATCAATAGAGAAAGTAAAATATTTGCTTGGAGTGATTCGACTATAACCTTAGCATGGATAAATAATTCCCGAAATAAAGACAAGTTCATTAAAACCAGAGTAGAACAAATCAAATTATATGCTCCCACAGCGATATGGCGACACGTCGGAACCAAGGACAATCCAGCTGATGTTGCATCCAGAGGAATATTTGCAAACAAACTTGTAGAGCACGAACTATGGTGGAAAGGCCCCAAATGGTTACAAGGAGAGGAAAATCAGTGGCCAATGCAGAGTATATTCAAAATTGATGCCTTATATGTCTCAACTTCAAAAGGATCAAATTTTTTGGATGAGGTAACA
Source organism: Sphenella marginata (assembly GCA_951509765.1). Classification (NCBI taxonomy): domain Eukaryota; kingdom Metazoa; phylum Arthropoda; class Insecta; order Diptera; family Tephritidae; genus Sphenella; species Sphenella marginata. Next base: position 11,131,425 of record OX608078.1, read on the forward strand.
CTGAAGTATTCTAGTTTAACGAAATTAACAAGGGTTGTTGCTTATATATTGCGATTTATAAAACGAATACGAGGACAAAAATATCCTTCATACTTGATAAAATCAGAACTTAAAGAAGCTGAACAGATAATAATAAAACATCAACAAAGGTTACAATTTAGAGAGGAAATTCAGAGCTTGGAGACTAAAAAAGAAGTTAGTAATAAAAGTCATATCGCAAGCTTAAACCCAATCCTAGACAACAATGGAATTCTTCGAGTAGGTGGTAGATTGGAGAATACAAAATTTCAATTTAATCAGAAGCACCCGATAATATTAAATAAATCACATTTATCAACATTAATTATTGAAAACGGTCACAAAACAACCTTACATGGAGGAAACAAGTTAATGGAATCCATGATCAGAAGGAATTATTGGATAATTGGATTAAAAAATTCAATAAAGAAAACTATAAGAGCTTGTAATCGGTGCATACGTTACCGCAAGGAAACAGCTAAACAAATAATGGGCAATCTTCCAGAATTTCGAGTATCGCTGTCGATCCCATTCACACACGTTGGTATAGACTATGCAGGTCCAATGTATATGAGATGTTCGAAAGGAAGAGGGCAAAAAGCATTTAAAGGCTATATAGCTGTATTTGTATGTATGGCAACAAAAGCCATTCATTTAGAGGCAGTGAGTGATTTAACAACTGAAGCTTTTCTAGCTGCTTTGAAACGATTTTTTGCTAGAAGAGGTAAAAGTCAGCATATATACTCAGACAATGGAACAAATTTTGTCGGAGCATGCAGAAAATTAGACTTGGACTTCAAAAAGGCAGTAAAAAATAATTCAACGATAGCCCCCATATTAGAAGCAGACAAAGTTCAATGGCATTTCGGGCCGCCGGCAGCTCCTCACTTCGGAGGAATTTGGGAAGCTGGCGTCAAGTCTGTAAAATATCACTTAAAAAGAGTGATAGGCGAAAGTAAATTGACATTCGAAGAGATGACTACGTTACTATCACAGATTGAAGCAGTGCTAAATTCGCGACCTCTTTGTGCTATTGATAGCGAAAGCGATATAGATGTTTTAACCCCTGGGCATTTTTTAATAGGATGCCCACTAATAGACTGTCCTGAAGCAGATGATGACACAACGAGAGATTCATTAGACAGATGGAAATTGATCCAAAAAATGAAAAGAGATTTTTGGAAACGGTGGGAAAGCGAATATGTCACAATGTTGCAACAAAGAATGAAATGGAAAACAAAATCCGACAATCTAGTAGACGGTCAAATAGTCATTATTAAAAATGAGGAAACCCATCCGGCAAAATGGCCATTAGGCAAAGTTTTAAAAACTCATCCTGGAAGCGATGGAAAAACCAGAGTTGTAACTCTAAAATTACAAAATGGGATAATCAAACGACCCATTCATAAACTATGCCCGCTAGAAACAACAGACAAAAGCAATACAGAAGAGCGAAATCAAGCTACTAGTCTGTTGACAACAAGAACATCAAAAAAGACAGCAACTACAGGGGGCCAGACAATAACAAAAACAATGATGATGTGGTTCTTTACATTTCTTATGCTAGCAGTGCAAGTAAAAGCATTAACCATAAAGGATACAGCGAGAACAGGTGCTTCAGTAGCTGAACTAAGAAACAATACAACAATATACTTGGATCCAATTGGCAAAATAGACGTAATAAATTCAAAATGGAACTTAATCGTTTATTACGAGTTAGGCTCCTATTACGAACGAATGGATAAAATAAACGAATTTATTAACAGACTTGAACATCAATGCCAAATATTGACCGATTATGAAGAGGCTTGTGTAATGATTACCACAACTTTGAAGCATAAATATAGTAACCTGAAGTCAAATAACGAGCTGTTCATGAAGCAAGGAAATAGAAAAAGACGTGCACCATTCGAATTCGTTGGCTCACTTTACCATATTTTATTTGGAATCATGGATGCTGACGACCGCAAAAGCATGGAATCAAATATTAAAAACATTTTTGAAAATCAAAAGGATATTGCAAAGTTATTTAAGAAACAGACATCCATAGTTGATTCTACAATAAATATATTAAAAAAGACAACCGATGAAGTGAACAAGAATTTTCAAAAGATGAATCAACAGCTCAATAAATTTTATCATGAATTAGTTCAAAATCAAAACGCCGAACGAATGACTTTAATGTTTCAAATATCAACCATTCAAATAAGAATAATTATGGACGAATGTGAAGAAATTCAAACTTCGATAATTAACTTATTAATTGACATAAATCATGGTCGAATAAATCCAAAACTATTAAAACCATCACAGCTTACTAATGAAATATCCTTGATTAAAAGTCAACTACCACACAAATTAGTACTACCTGGAAAACAGCATGGTAACGAATTAAAGGAAATCTATGAGTCTATGACTGCTAAAGGATTAATTATGGATTCTCGGCTCGTAATTAACATAGAAATTCCCTTAATGTCATTTGAGCCATCAGACGCGTACAAATTAAATCCGCTGCCAATAAAATACAAAGGCAACATGATCTTCCCTGATATAAAAGCAGAATATTTAATATACAAGTTTGATTCAAATCAATATGTGTTAATAAACCAAGTTGATCTAAATACGTGTTCAATTAACTCAGAAGATCATTACCAATGTCCAGGGAATTGGGCTTGGAAGTCAGCAACGGACAATTCATGAAAATGGAGTAAGTGGATTCAAGCCCGCTACAGATGAAAACATTTGGATTAAACTATCCTCTCAAAATCGCTGGCTTTACAAGATATTTAGTAACGCAATAATACATCTAGAATGTGATACCAATCAACACATGAGAATGGAAATCCCTAAACAAGGCGTTATCACAATAAGAGAAGGATGTACAGTTCGACATGAAGGAGTGACTCTAACCGCATCTCATCAGATACAATCTACAATCAAGGAAGAATTACTATCCTCGTCTTAAATAAAGGACATTGAGAACATTCCAGAACTGCGAATTAAACCGTTTTTTTTAATTAACAACACTAAAGACATCCTTAAACTTAAAAGGCAAATAGAAGATCTCAAAAAAGAAAACATCAAATTAAAAGGTATCAATTTTCACCAGATAAGTGGTCATACTTCACTGTCTTTAATCGTAATAATAGGACTTATTATCATTGTATTATATTTAAGATCGAAATGTGAAACAAAAACAGCTGTAGCTGTTTCATTCGAACTTCCAGCTAGAAATAATGTTAATTAAACAAATTATTAGAAAACATATTTAGTATTGCCCTTTGGCAGAATGTTCATACAAAAATATGAACACACAACTCTGCCACTCTAAAATAAGTATATTTATACAGTCCACTAGAATTTCATGATAGTATTGTCATACATACATACTTACAAAACAAACAGGATAAGGTACCTAAACCTATCACACACACACACATACAGTCCACTAGAAGGAAAGATAAGCATACAAAACATATGGTTTCTTATCTTGTCCTAATATTTAAGCAATACCCTTGAAACAGTCTAGACAATCGATCGTTAAACCCAGACGATCGGTGATTAAGACACAGCAAAACAATAGATAAAATGTACTTAGGCTAACATTAAAATCAGTCCCTTTTACATAAACACACGCACTTGTATAGTAGATTAAGGAACATAATTTTAAGATTTAGTATATAAGCAACTGTAAAATAGTTGAAGAGGCAGAACTATAATAAATTCTCAATCAGCAACACCATCAAGCTGTTCTTTTTATTGAAGATTTTAGTTTCCCCCCACCAGAGGTAAGGGACTTTAATTCTCAACAACCAGTTTTGGAGTTATCGACCAATATGTGGACCAAGGGCGATCCAAAATGTGTTAGTACAATATGGTTATCAAATAAAAGGTGCTGATGAGTGCTGCAAAAAGTAATTCTATTTATTTTTATGATATCTCTGGTCACAAGCAATGATCGCTTATATTGCTGATTATATATGTATATTTTAATTCGTTACAAATAAAAGTATATGAAATAGTTATAATTATTTTTATATGTACCTACCCTTGTTTGGATGTAGGAAAAGTACTAATTTTGCCATTTATTGCCTTAATTTGGTGGGCGTTTGAATTTTGCCTTCAAGGCCCACTCCCATCAAACTCTTAGGCCCCCCTGGGCACTCTCGAAAATTGTGCTCAATCTCAGGTGTGTAACTAATATGCATTTATACATTATGCTCTCTGCTTGAGATGGATCGTCCGGATCCAACACCACCCTGATTATTGGCATCGCAGGAGACCCTGACTGCAGCCCGTCCGCGCGGTAGCTAACTTGTATCGGATTATCTTAATCGCCAAGGCACATCCGTATTGCACCTAATATCTAAAACCAATTAATTGTACATAAAATAATAATAATAATATCACATCATCATGATATGGTATTCTATTTACTAACCTCAACATATGACATCACCCTTAGGTTTAATGGAGGGGACGTGTATCAACCATTGTCGGGTAAATCATCCCACACCAATTCGCCGCAAGACGAAGAGCCGCCCGGCCATGATTTACACCGGTTTTTTTTGCATGCACAGAAAATACGTTTTCTATTTTTTTTCGTGTACAAAGTTCAATCCCAAAGAATGCTAAAATAATATATACATACATACATACCTATCATCGCTGTTTTGGCAAAACCACTCATCGGCCAAATGCAAAACCTCCCAAATCGCAGAAGTGGCAAAATTGAGATTTTTTAACCCTTGGCTCTAGGCATCGAGGTTCATCAAAAAAATTAATAAATTTCGCATTCCAGCCATAATTTTTCAAGAAAACAGTATACAAAACCGTCTATATAGTATCAGGTCCAATATTCGATTTCGAGTTTTCGATTTGCGTGTCCTAAAATACTGTCCTGAAGTATAAATTAGTTATAAAGTGTCATTTAAAAGCACCTATCTAAACCTTCCCACCGGCCTTAATGGAAATGGAAAATGAATGATCAGAAAATCTTACGTAAAAAATCCTGTAAAATTTAGTTGCATTCAGATGACAGCGACGATACTATGTACAAGTACCGAAAACCAAACTAGATTTGATCGTTCTAAATTTATTCACCCGCAGTTCCCGGCGTAAATATTCTGTCATAATCCAACAGATTGAAAACACTACGTAATTATACTTGCAGAATAACTACCCAAGATGGTTTGGTAAATAATTTGGAAAACGGTAGCCAACGCACAGTGAGTACCATATAAATTAACTACTACTATGGTTTCCTACCTATACTCGTACATCTATGGTTTTTAACTTATACTCACCCTTACTATGAGGTTCTATATGTAGGATGCAATTAGTTTTGATTCCATTCTTGGCCAAAATAGCAATTGAAAGCATCGTCGCAATAATAGATAAAGTTATTGTCAACATAAATAGCCTCTGTTCCAAAACACTAAGAGTTTTCCAATTCAGCTTCCGCTGCAACAAAAAAGATTTAATATATTTACTTTTATAGCAGTTGAAATGTACAAATTTGCAATTCGTTTTTTTTTTTTAAGTGGGCCAACCTATTCAAAAAAATGTTATTTAGTAGGGCTTTTGATTCCAATCTACTAATCAATTAGTCAAATAACAACTTTAGCAATGTTTCAAAATCAAATAGTAAGTATTCAACTTCGTTCTACCATGTAATAACTAACTGCAATAGTTTTGGAAATTACTTTCCTACTCTAGAAGATAGCAAAGAAGTGCAGTGCAAAATCCAAAGTTGAACATGTATCCACAGATGAAACCACTGTGCACCCCACTGAGAGCTATTTAAGTCGTAATATCCCGAATTTTCGAATTTAACTTATCTCCACCAACAAATTTCTACAATTATTGCAGCCGATGACTGTTTCCTCTATCTGACAGTCCCCCCTTCATATGAAATGGTCTCTTTATGCTGGCAACTTTCAAAACTTGCGTCCAATGACACAGGGTGTCAATAGACCAGCT
>OX608078.1:11833437-12241389 GCA_951509765.1 Sphenella marginata
ATACCCAGCGTACTAGTACTAGTACAAGGGTATATTAATTTTGTCCACATAACGGTACTATGTAACGGCGCAAAATAATCGAGTTAGATATGGGGTTCCATATATGAAAGTTCTTAGGTTGAAAAGAGGAATTGATTAAGGCATGTCCGTCCGTCTGTCCGTCCGTGTACACGATAACTTGAGTAAAAATTGAGATATTTGCATGAAATTTTGCATACAGGTTCTTTTCTGGCCAAGGTAGGTTGCTATTGAAAATGGGCGAAATCGGATGATCGGATGGGCGTGGTTCCCCTTTTTCGATATCGAAAATTTCGAAAAACGTATAAAACGGGTTAATTCCATATCAGAAGCAGCTACAATGATAAAATTTGCAATATGTATTGATTTTTATGTTCTAAGCCGGATTTTATAAAATTTTTTGAAAAGGGGCGTGGCACCGCCCACATATATTTGAAGAAATTTTAAAATTTTTTAGAACTGTGTTCAAAAAGTGGGCGTGTCCGTTCACCGATTTTGTTTATTTTTACAGCAAAGAGTTAGCTTTATACTTGAACACTTTCTGTAAATATAGTTTCAATAAGTCAATTTTTACCCTAGTTATGGCATGGAAAGTTTTATGGAATAATCCCCCATAAAGGGGTGGGGCCACGCCCATTTTCCAAAAATTTCGTGTTTTCGACTTTGTTTGCCCACGAAAACTTTAGAGGTGAAATAGAAATGATATACAGCTAGTTTAAGCAAAGTTATAGCATATTCAATATATCTATGATCCTCTTCAAAATCTTTGGTATAAAATTGGGCGTGGACCTAACCCGATTTCGCTAATTTTTTTTCGAAATATTGCCTGTATTAATATAAATATGTGTGCTGAATTTTATTTTGCTATCTTGAGCGGTTTTTGATTTATGATTAATAATATTTCCAAATTTGACTTAATCAAAAGTGGGCGGTGACACGCCCCTTTTTAAAAATTTCTACAAAAATTTATTTTTGGCCTTAACGCTAAAGTACACACCAAATTGTATCCTTATAGGTGTATTATGTACTGAATAATCACTCTTTTTGTATTTTCGAAAATATTATGTATATAGAAAGTGGGCGTGGCTTTTAACCAATTTTGCCTATTTTCAATAGCGCTCCGAGATAAGTAAAAAGGAACCTGCATACCAAATTTCATTGAGATATCTCAAGATTTACTCAATTTATCGTGTTTACAGACGGACGGACGGACGTACGGACGGACGGACATGGCTTAATCAATTTCTCTTTTCCTCCTGAACATTTTGATATATATAAGTCAATATCTATCTCGATTTTATTATGCCATTACATACTACCGTTAGGCGAATGAAGTTAATATACCTTGTGTGCGAAGCACTGCTAGGTATAAAAAGGGTCGGCCAACCAACTTAAGCAGCGGTGCTTTGCGACACCCGCGCGCACGCATACATACACGATTACAAGTATTATATTCAGTGGTGGTTTTCACCTCCGCTGACGGACGGGTAGATTGTAGATTTTGCGAAAAGAGAGTAAATCCCAGAAATAAAATAAATACGTTTGCATTTAAAAAAACATAATCACTTTTATCATTTGAGAGGACCTGTAGGGAACCCTTTATTTTCAGAACCCCGGACGGACTGAGCGTACTTCGGCATACAAGGAAAAGTCCGTCACAAACTGAACCATCACTTTAAGCAGAACGTGACATTATATCGTTCGCGTTGTTCTTCTAAGCGGTTAGACAAACGACTAGCATTTGAGGCATAATTACTGCTCACGAAAAATTTACTTTTAAACACAGTTCACTTTTTATTTAAAAAAATTTTAAATAGCTGTCAATCACTGAATCCAATGTTTACGATTTTTTTGTTCAATCACTAATTATGTATATTTGCTAAATTTCCCAATGTTTACTATATTTGTAACATATCCCATTCATAAAATTTTCTTTTTAAATTTCCGCGGGTGCACCTATCCATACATATTAATTTTTTAGTTAATACGCGAACTAATAGCACTGCACAATTACTGTTACTTGTGGTGGGGTGAAGTGTGGTGAGTTGAAGTGAGCTGTGGTTAGGTGAGGTGAGATGCGGTTAGGTGAGTTGAGCTGGGGTTAGGTGAAGTGAGGTATCTATCATTAGGAACGTTTCCCTTCAAAGCGCTGACGGATGTTCCAAACGCAAACCAAATAAGCCCAAAAATTTAGTAGTTTGTGGCATACCGAGTACTGACAATGGAAGAAAATTGCAAAATCATAAGGTCTAAGCTATATATGTATGTACTTATTTACATAGCCATATGCGTTGATACTTGTATCGTACTAACGCCTCCTAGGATAAGACCTGTTCTACATTTTGGTCGATATCTCTTTAAAAGTTTCACATATGAACGTGAAAACCTCTCATCGTTAAGACCCTTATTAATACCTTTAATTTAATACCCATAACGTATAGACGCCTCCTAGGGTCGCCTCTGGTCCACATTTTCGCCGATATCCAGGAAACGGGTTCTGATATAAATACGAAATTGACCCCTTGTTAAAACTCCAAAAGCTGGATCGGGACTCCAGCACCACCCCGCAAGTAAATTTATGGTAGGAACGTTTTCCTTCAAAGCGCTGATGCATGTTCCAAACACAAACCAAAACCGAATCTGTAGTTTTGTGGTATACAATGTACTGAAAACTCAAGAAAATTGCGAAATGTTGAGGTCTCAGCTTTCCGCATTTTTCGGGAGCGAAATTAAAAAGTTTTGAATTCTTTTTTTCTATAAACCTTTCACAAAGAAGGCCCAAGAAGCTACTTTTTACAGAATTGAGATCGGTTTAGCCATTTTGAGCAGGCATCGCGGTAAAATGAAAACCATTTCATTTTTATATACTACAAGCAGACCCGGCAGACCTTGTACTGCCTGACCAGTGACTTCCATAGAAATAATTTTTAAAATATTTGTCTATTTATTTTCAACAATTCATTTATTGCAGTCAGGCGCGTAGCCAGAAAATAATTTTGGGGGGGGTTTTGGCCAAAGTGTCAGTAAATAAGAATTACCTGTAAATACACACATATAAGTATTTATATTTTTACATACATATTACATATTTATACATTTATTTATTTGAAATTTTTCTCTTTCTACACGGCTAAAAATTTGAGCCTAAATTTTAAAGCATTCATTGGTTTATACAATTTTTAAAACTTTTTGGTAATAAATTCCAAACCTTTCAATCACCTTCACAACTTCTAAATTTTTTGCCGTTTAGATTTAAAACTTAACTGGCATAAACAAAAATATAACAAAAGTCGTATACACAGCGATACCGTAGCTCGATAGATAGAGCATTGCGCACTGATTTGGGGCACGTCGGTTCGAGTCCAAACATTTAAAAAAAATAAAAAATTGTTAACATTTTCGGTTTAAAATTTAAATAATTTGGTTTGGTCATACACCTAGACCAGTATATCTGCGTTCAAAGGGTGTTTTTGGAATTTCCAGTAAAATTAACTTCTTTAGACTAATTTCATTATTTTTATTAAATTCACTATAAAAATACTGCAACTCAAAGTTAAGAACTTCGTTGAAAATTCAAGAAATGTATACGTAGCCCCAAAAAGTTTTAAATCTAGGCTAAAACTTTTAGCCGTGTATAAAACAATATTTATTTTCTTGTTTGTTTTGAAATTTTGTTCAGAATTTCTTCAGGAGTTACTTCAAAAGTAGAGTGGATGTTGAGTAGAGCCAGCCTCTCCTGCCCCATTGTACTTCTTAGATAAGTTTATAACCTTCGAAGGGAAGAGAAAGACCGTACGGAAGGAGTAACGGAAACTGTAAGCGTTGCAGCAATTTATATATATCGATGTAAAATAGGGAAAAAAGACACGGAACAATTATTTAATGCATCAATGAACGTGCTTGGTCGTTCCTCCTATGGGATTGGAAAACATTTTTCTTTTTTAGGGCTTTACGCTGTTCAAAAGAAATCCAAAAACTCTATATAAAATGGTACTTATGAAACGCTTAAGAAAAATTTCTTGTGTCAGAATCTCTTCTACTTTTCTACTGCTAATTTCTGGAAAATTTTTACAAAAAAGCGACCTGCGCAAATCTTTCTTTGGCAAGAAATAAATAGTTGTCGCTTTATTTCTTGAAGAAAAACAGAAGTTTCGGAAAAATATCATTTAAAAAGCGGCAAATTGCAATTATCCAACATGCAAAATGGAACGTCACAATTTCTTGGCTATTCATGACAATTTCATGGTCAAGAAATAATTGAAAATATTTCTTCAGCATTTTCTTTTTAACATCATACCGGCTTTTACTTTTAAACTTTTATCTCCTGACAAGTATAAGTACAATTTAATTGCTACTTTCTTTGATAATTCAATACGACTGCGTTGTGTACTGCTTGGTAATTTTTGGTAATTTTTTTTAACTTCTTGGTAATTTTTTTGGTTAAGCTTATGGCAACCGTGACTATAATAACGAGAGACACTCATTATTACGATTTTTGCCAGCTGCATTCATAACTCGAAAATCATTTAATTTGAATCACTCTTGTTATTGTTAACATGCTATGTAGTTGAGGTGCTAAGTTGATCTTATGCAGAGCAAGTCTGATAGTTTTGCGCGAATTTCTTAAAGCGCCAAATGAGTGAACCGTTGTAGGAGTTTAGTTGTGACCTCTCAGACTTTAATCTCTCAGACTCGATAATTGATTAGGGACTACCAATAACTTCTCTCAGTGTGAAATATTATTTAATTTTATTCTTTCGTATTTTCATTATTTCTATTAATTCTATTTTCTTAACAGGGGTTTTAAAAGTGAATAGAGTAATTCGTCTAGTACAGACATTTAACTTTTAATTTTCGGAAATATCGGGGGGGGGGGGGGGTTTGAACCCCCGAAACCCCTCCTGAATACGCGCCTGATTGCAGTGCTTTAGGATATACAATATTTCTGGATTTCCCGTGCTTGGTATACACAAATGAATTTTTTGGATGACCGACTCAAAAAAACGGATCTTTTTAACTCAATGAGTACCTATGGCAAAAACCGATATGCGCTGTTGGGCAGATGTATAGCTAGTATTTATTTAGTTCTATCCTATTCTATTTAGACTGTCTTTAAACATTGCTGTACACCCTTAAATACTCCAGATATGTATAAATTGCAATACAAACCATAAAAAATTAGATGCATTCATTAAGATTAATGAACATATGTACGTTAAAATTTCTCTAAAGCAAATACATGCAGGGATATAAAGGATTGAAATATTACTTATCTTGTAGGCTTGGGGCAGTGAAAAAACTCCCAAATGAAATAACTCCTAATGAAATAAAAAGTTTAGGCATAACAGCTTTGAGTAGCTAAACTCCAAGTAATAAACCATTTTTCGTGTACTAAAACGTGCAAATGGTAATGCAATTTGAGTTTGAATCATACAATTTTACTTGCGATGTAACGTAAGTGACGGTGGAAGTTCCCTTATGTAATTGAAGAAATGTGCCACAATGTTGCCAAAATAAAAAAAAATTGTAGTAAAAGTAACATGAAATTATTTGAAAACCTTTGTCATTATATGCAATAGTATGTATGTATACGTAAAAAGGGACACGCCGCGCTTCTGTTGAAATACATTAATGGTACTCATTTATAGTAGCAAACTTGTTGCATATGTTGCAAACTTCGCGAAATGGCAAAGTCGCAACTGAACTGTCAATTTTTGTATGCAATTTGCTTTGCGACAGAATGGCAACTATGCGAGCCTATTTTGAGTGGCATCTATGCAAATTTGTCGCAAAACATCAGCTGATCATTAAAAGAAGAGAAAGAAAACCGCGCACAAAATTTTCTGCAAAAATGGAAGAAGTAAGTATATTTAACTTTTATGCACTAATATTTATCTTTAAATAACAATTGTCTGTTCTATGTATATGTAGATGCGTTTACAGAAAAAACGTGCACGGTTAAATGGAACTTTTAGGTGGACAGAACAATTAACAAAAGACTTAGTGACCACTATAGTGGAAAATGTAGCAGCTAATCCGGAACAATTTGAGGTAACATTTTTTGTCTTTTCCAATCGGTGGTATAACATTAAATAAATTAATTGCAGAAACCGACTGCTCAGAAGTTCTATGAGCGTATTGCAGCAAACTCAACAACGTTAGGTAACATTAAATGGGATATTATGCGCACAAAAATGAGGCACCTTAAAACGAATTTTTCGTCCGCACTAAAATGGAAGGGTGAAACAGGTGCGGGGTTGCTCGAAAGTGGAGATGTAAAAAGTGTGGAAGATTACATAAACAAAATGTGTCCACTTTATGATGACATGTACGCAATATTTGGACAGCGCGTTAATGTGCAGCCGCCGGCCATATATCAATCGTCTATGCCAGTTACAGCGTTTGCTCCAATTGCAGTAGATATCATGGAAGAAAATGAATCAACAAGCTTACCTGATAGTCCTTTGGTCAGTCCATCAGTAATGCTTCCTTCTCCATCAGAGTGCGTTGCAAGTCCGTCTGTCCCGTCCGTCGCATCAGGCGCTAGCACGCTTAATACCACTACACCAAAGCGAAATTTAAAAAGACCCCATAACTCAAGCCCATTTGCTTTATTATTTGAAATTCAAACGAAAAAAGTGGAATTAGAATCACAAAAACTAGAACTCGAGAAAGTAAAAGAGAAAAACAAATTTGAGTTGCAGAAACTACAACTGGAGAAGGAAGAAAGGATCGAAATGGAGAAGCTAAGACTGGAGCACGAAAGAATGAAAAGTGCTGACATATCATAACATAAAATTCTTGTTTTGAATGTGTAATGTGAACTTGAAAATTCTTGTTTTGAATGTGTAATGTGAACTACTTATATTTAAATTAAATGTTTAAGAAAACAATTCGCTTTTTTTATTGAATATGTAGTGTTTAGAGGTTTGTTGTTGCTGTTGTTGTAACGCTACGTTGCCCTGCCTAGGTAGTCAGTATCTACCCAATATTGTCATCAAACTCTTCTAACGGATATGGGTGTTAGAAGAGTAGGCTCGGTTGAGCAGACAAAAAGATGATTTGTATTATGGGGGGACAAGCCGCATGCCGGACAAACATTAGGCATGTCGGGGTTCAGTCTGGATAGGTAAGAGTTTAACCTATTACCATATCCAGACCGGAGTTGAGCCAGCATCACCCTAGTCTCCCTAGGCAGCACGCGCTCCTCTTCGCCAACGGGTGGCGTTGTTGCCTGAAGAACAGCGTTCGCCGGGAGAGAGCCGACAAAGGAGTTTACCGAATTCGTATGGATGAGGGTGAGGGCCTGCCGGTGCACCTTAGGATCAAACGGCGTGGAAATCAGGTGCCGTATCTCACCGAAGTGTTTGCCTAGATGGCTCCTTATGCTCCTGGGGGGCGGATTCTCGTTGACCAGGCGTCCGCTATGCTCTTTAACGGCGAGCATTTTCGCTTCATTATGTAAGTGATGCTCAGGAGACATAAGAAGACACCCAGTGGCGGTACGAAGGGCGGTGTTTTGGAAGACCTGTAGCCTCGCCCAGTGTGTGTCAGCTAGCCCCGGCGACTATATTGGTCGTGGGAATGATCAGGCTTTGTTCGGACTACTCAGTAGATATATTTTGAAATTATAAGAAGCGGATACCAGGGTCTCGACATATCCCCCAAAATGTGGACCTGGGTAACCCTTATAAGTATTTACACAATATGGATATCAAAAGAAAGGTCTTGATGAGTGTTTTAACATGGTGTAGTTATAAATCCCGATTTTGAGATATTGTCCAAAATGTGGACTAGGTTTGACCCTATAAGGATAGGGATAGGGAGTAGGAGTGGGATATGGATAGGGAGTGGGAGTGGGATATGGATAGGGATAGGGAGTGGGATTGGGAGTGGGATATGTATAGGGATAGGGAGTAGGAGTGGGATATGGATAGGGATAGGGAGTGGGAGTGGGATATGGATAGGGAGTGGGATATGGATAGGGAGTGGGAGTGGGATATGGATAGGGAGTGGGAGTAGGATATGGATAGGGAGTGGGATTGGGATATGAATAGGGATAGAAATAGAATAACAAACTGCTTTATAACTTATTTGGTAATATAAATTCATTTATTGATTGTTTGCATAACTTAGCATTTCGTAGATGGTGCGTCGTACTGCTTCCCCTTCATTACTTCGAGTACCTGGTGATAACTCTCCAATATAGTATTCTGATTGATCAATTTCGTAATCGAAACGATCATCTTGTTGGAGTATAAGATTATGCAACAATGCGCAGCAGAGAATCCATCTGTTTACTCTTTTAATGCCATTGGTATCTTTGATTTGAAGTCTCAAATGTTTCAAGCTGCCAAACCTTTCTTTCAACATGCCATAACAGTGCTCAATTCTAATCCTATAGCGGCTAAATATCTTGTTGAAAAAAATTCGTTGACTCTGTGTTAGCTCTCTTGAATTCTCTCTAAACGGTGTTATAACAGTGCGAGACAATTTATAGGCACTGTCACCAGCGATCCATTCAGCTCCTCCAAAAAATGTTTGGCTTTCATTCGACAATTCGCAGTCATTATAAATACGCGCATCATGCACGCTTCCTGGATAGCCTAGCACCACATGTCTTATTTGAAGCCTATAATCACAAACGGCTTGCATTTTTACGGAGTATTGATGCTTGCGTGAAAAGTAAGCTTCTGGGTCTTGTGAAGGTTTTTCCGCCAATGGAATTTCAGTACCATCGACGTATCCCAAGCAGTTCGGCAATTCATCCCAAGTCTCTGACACAAGCTTCTTACGTTCATCGGCATTTGGCCAATACAGATATCGATCTTTGTGCTTTAATAGCGCATCAAAAATTCTCTCAGTCAAATTCTGGGAAAAAGAAATATGAATTATAAACGTTTGTGAGACAAAATTTAACTAACTAATATTTATATCAGGAAACAGCTGCGGGCACTGACCTGAATAAGACCACCATCACTAACTCCAAACAAGCCAGCAATCTTGGAGAGCGTTGCACCTTCCCCGCTTGATCCTAAACGGTATAATACGATTGCTAGTTGGGTTTCGAGAGGGAATTGTTTGCAAGAATGGGAGTGGTTGAAGACCTCATCGTCCTTTATTAAATTTAAAATAACCTCAAAGGTTTTCCACTCTACGCGTGTGATCTTCTTGAACCTACTCTCGTCAAGCTCCCATAACACCTCGTTTAAAAATGTCTTGCTCTTAGGTACACTATTTTGAATAAATGGCACGCAGTATCTGCATTCTTCTCCCATGGCCAAGACAATCAAAAGTTCTTCCAAAATGTCATCTTCTTTTCTTCCCTTCTCTTCTATTGGTAGGGATTAAATTTGAGTTTTATCAAGCTAACTACAATTTAAATACATACCTTCGTCCTCACAAAAAATATCCACAATCATTAAATCATTTAAAGCTGCAATTTCTAATAATTTAAGCAGTTCTGTTTTTCGCTTGTTTTCGGCATTTTTAACTTTTACTTTAGACAAAAAAACAGCTGACTTTTAAAAGATTTGGCATCACGTTTCGCTATTGGGCACTCATTTAACAATGGTGGCAACTGCGCAACTTTGCAATTATTGCATAAATGCGACATTAAATGAGTACCATTATTACTTTTATAAGCAACCCTATGAATGTGACAATGCGTATAATAAATACCAATAATGTGGCAACTTGTCTTTTGCCTTTCTTTTCAAGTTGTCATTCCGATTCTGGTAATCGTCCTTTCTCGTTTTCGTTGAGCTATTCAAATAAAAGCGTTCACTGAAACGCACGTACACATTGTTAATTCTTGCGTTTTATTCTGCTTAGGGAAAAAATCCCCAACAAAGGTTATGGGCCCAGTCCCGCAATAAAAGTGTGTAATCGACGTTTTCAAATAAAATCTCACAATGAGTGCAATGTACCAAATTGAAAAATTGGATGAGGGCAATTTTGATTCCTGGTGCATCCAAATGCGAAGCGTGTTGGTACATGCGGAACTGTGGAAGGTGGCGTCAGGCGCGACAGCGAAGCCAGAAGGCGACGGCGCGGCAGCGTGGATTGCGCAGGACGAGAAAGCGCTAGCCATGATCACATTGAGTTGTAAGCCATCACAGTTGAATTATTTGAAACATTGCTCATCGGCGGCAGATGCATGGAAACGGCTTAAAGATGTTTACCAGCCGAGCGGTCCAGTCAGGAAGGTATCGTTGTACAAAAAGTTACTCAATCTGAAATTGAATGAGGGTGAAAAAATGTCGGTGTACCTAAATAATTTCACAACTATCACGGATAAGTTGGCGGAGGTTGGCATTTCGTTAAACGATGAACTTATCGCTATAACTTTACTATCGAGTCTTCCGAAGGAGTATGAGAACTTCGTCATTGCAATGGAGACAAGGGACGTGCTGCCAACGGTGGAAATTCTAAAGGCGAAACTTCTAGAAGAAAGCGAACGTCGGGTAAGCAATGACACACACACGAATGTTGACAGTGGCGCGCAGCAGGCATATGCAGCGAAGTCGGCACAGGGCAGCGAGAAGAAAACAAAGTTCAGTGGAAATATTGGTAAGCAATTAAAAAATATCACTTGCTTTCGTTGCGGGCAGCGGGGACACATGAGGGCGAATTGCAAAGTAACTCGAAAAGACGGTTCATGTACCAACAAGCCAAACGAGTATTCACTTGCGGCATTGGGTGCAACAAATTTCAATGCGTTTGATAAAACGAAATGGTGTCTCGACAGCGGAGCTACGGCGCATATGTGCTGCGACCGCAAATTGTTCGTAAATTTGGTGGAACACAACGAGTGGATTGCGTTAGCAGGTGAGAACAGTTTGAAAGCAGTAGGCAAAGGCTGCGTTAGAATATCCACAGATACGTGTGAGGTAAAGTTGAACGATGTCTTGTACGTTCCTACCATGATGGGAAATTTTATTTCGGTCGGTCGCGCAGTTGAATCGGGCTGCACAGTGAACTTCAACAAACAATTTGCTATGGTGAGGAAAGATGGTGTTGAGATCTTGCGTTTCGAGCAAAGTCACCACTTGTATACACTTAACGGCAAATGTAGCAGATTTTTAGGCGCAATGCAAAACAATAGATATGGGCATCTAAATTATGCGAGTTTGAATGAAATTCAACGCAAATCATTAGTACGTGGGATGGATGAGGTTAGTTTCACAGAAAAACCGTCATGTAGAACGTGTATGGTGTCAAAAGTACATACACAACCATTCCCAGTTAACGTAGAAAATAGATCGAAAAATTTACTTGATTTAATTCATACCGATGTATGTGGACCATTTAGTACGCAATCACTAGGTAGATCAAAATACTTGTTGACATTTATTGATGACATGTCAAGGCGAATATTTGCGTATTTTATAAAATCGAAGGCAGAGGTATTTGATAAGTTTGTCGATTTTGCAACAATGGTTGAA
Organism: Sphenella marginata; assembly: GCA_951509765.1. Classification (NCBI taxonomy): domain Eukaryota; kingdom Metazoa; phylum Arthropoda; class Insecta; order Diptera; family Tephritidae; genus Sphenella; species Sphenella marginata. Next base: position 11,844,903 of record OX608078.1, read on the forward strand.
CGGCAAACAGGCAGAGTGATTAAAGCGGTACGAAGCGACAATGGCTGTGAATTTGTTAACACAAAATTCGATAAATACTTCAGTGAGCGCGGTATTGTAAGGCAGCTTACAACTCCGTATACACCGCAGCAGAACGGTGTAGCAGAGAGAGCAAATCGCACATTAATTGAAATGGCACGCAGTTTGCTGGTACATTCTGGTATGGGCGAATCATTGTGGGCAGAAGCAGTGGCTACTGCTGCGTATTTAAGAAATCGTTCTCCAACGAAGATATTAGAGGGCATGACACCATATGAGGCCTGGGGGGTTACTCTGTATTTCGATGCGAAATTTTTTAGCATTTTCTGTCACGGCACTCTGTAACTCGGCATTTGCTATTAAAATTGACATTTTCGCAATTGCCTTTTCCCTTTCGCATTTAATTTTACCCTTTCGAAGTCGCTACACTCTGTATTACGAATGCAAATGTCAAATGCTCTACGAATGCTAATTTTCTTTGCTACAACAAAAAGCAGTAGCATCGTGAAGAAATGTGCAGAAAATTTACAGCAGCGCCAAATAGGTATGTTTTTACAAACAAATATTTTAATTTAGCTATATTTTATGTTTATTTATAACTTTAATGGTGATTTCCTTTTTTAGAGCAAAAAGGAATCAAACCGCCAAAAATAACAAAAAGGACCGCCAAAATATGTAAGTTTGGTAATCGTTGCGGTGGACTACCGAGCGCTAATATTTACACAAGAATGTCAGGAGGGGTCTCAAAAGACGCGTCTCGGTCCCAGGATCACGGATAGAACTCCGCTCAACCAATATTTTTAGTAGTTTGCGAGATATTTGCAGTTAAAGTTCACAATTTTCTGCCATTTTCATGTGGTTGTTGTAATCACATTACCCTGTGAGAAAAAGAGTGGCACGCGGAAGGACATCACCGTGGCGGTAGCCACGGCTATGGCAACCACCCGGACTTGGAATGGCGTAGCCCAGGTTTTCTGCACATAAAAAACATGGATCGGGTCCCTAAACCCGGGTCATTTTTCGGTTTTTCGCAAATATTTTCAAAAATAATTAAAATATTGGTTGAGCGGAGTTATATTCATGCTCCTGGGACCGAGACGCGTCTTTTGAGACCCCTCCCGACATTCTTGTGTAAATATTAGCGCTCGGTAGTCCACCGCAACGATTACCGTAAGTTTTATCAAAACGAATTTTATTTTCAGCGGTATTTATTTGTATTGAACCTACGCCAAATACGTAATTTATTAGTAATTGACCCCTAAAGTAAAGAATTACGGGTAATGGTGCAGTTTAGGGAGCCCACCCAAAACTAGACCAAAAAAGTCGAGTGGGGTGTCAAAAGACGCGTATTCACTTCTAGATTTAGAATCTGAAATGAGATTTGTGTTTTTTTCAACCGTTCAAAAGTTATGAGGCTTGATCAATGTTTTTATTAATTTTTAATATATTAAGGGAAAAAACCAAAAATAAACAAACGCAGCCAAAGCAGTTTGAAATCCTTGTGGAGTTTATGAAAGAGCATCCCGACTTCTCAAAGGGTTCGGTGAAATCGCCAAATGCCCGTAATACTGCAACTATTTTATGGAAGAGGGTAACAGCGCAGCTGAATGCAGCTGGCCCACCAATGCGCGACATTGCCGGTTGGAAAAAAGTAAGTTTATATTGTGCTGTTAACATATTTATCTGTAAAGTAAAATGTTATATATTTTAGGTATGGGCTGACTACAAGGTGCACCTTAGAGCAAAACTGCGTCGGAATACAAATAGTATTTCTGGAACTGGTGGCGGTCCGTCGACATTTGTGTCTTTATCAGTGCTAGAAGAGCAAGTAAGCACACTTTTAGGAACGGAGAAAAGTGTGTGTGGGATTAGCTCCACATTTTCTTTCGGTGCCAAGCCACAGGTTGCTACGGCGGAGCGAAATGATAGTTCTGCGGGTCCAGGGCCGGAACTTAGTGGAAATGGCGTGCAAAGCGCTTCGGAAGAAAGTGAAGTTGAGGAAGATGGTCCGTCATGTGCAAATGCCACAACTATTCCGCGGAAGAAACAGAGTACCAGGTGCAAAACCAACTCGATTTTCATCAGCGCTCAGCAAAGTTGCTTTATGAAATAAATAAAAACTTGAAAAAAAGTTTAAAAGTTCAAAAAAAAAAGATTAAGACTAGAAAAAGTAAAATATTTATATAAGCAAAATGCCGACCACCAAAAACTCAAATTAAAAATGAACAAATTGGAAGTGCAAAAGGAGATTTTTGAGGTTGAGCAGAAAACAAATAATATGTTAAAAAGCCAAAAGCAATAGCTTCATAGATACATACAGTGACTCGCAGCTTATTTCGTGCAGTACAATTTTTTTAAATTTCATTGACTTCAATTTCATTGAGTGACTGTATGTACTTTCGTTCTATAATGAAAATATGTACAGTGTCGGACAATACAATCGCACCCCCTTTTTGTCATCGAACTTGTTAATTATATTTAATTAATAAACTCGAATTAGCTTTTCATAAAGTAATTTATTTAATAGTATAAAGTTTAGTTTCTTTTTACACGTGTGTGTGGCTCGAAGATATAAAGAAGAGAAGGAATAAAATGTGAAGTTATAGAGATGGCAGAAATATATCAGAAGTATAACTTAAACTGAGTAGTGTTGCCAAATAGATAGAACATAAATGTACCATATCTCAACACACCTCCTTACATTTATATTCCATCCACTTATACAATCATATGGCATACTTATTTCATATATAAACTTATTGTAATAAGATATCTCTAAATTTTATGAACTTAACACTTCCTAATGCTTTTGTAAAAATGTCTGCAATATTGTTCTCAGATGCAACTTTTACAATTTCAATAATTTCAGATTTTACGTTTTCATGTACAAAGTGATAATGAACTTCAATGTGTTTTGAGTTTTTTGTAAAATTTCCATATTTTGCTATAGTTAAAGCTCCTGCATTATCTTCAAATATTTTAATCGGCTTACAAACTTTTGTGAATACATCATTAATTACGCTAACTAGAAAAATTATATCTGTTACAGCTTCCGATATAGCAATATATTCGGCAAATGTAGATGACTTAGTCACAATATTTTGTTTTTTTGATTTCCAATATATTACGTTTCCAAATAAACGAATTACAAACCCTGTGGTTGATTTTCTGTCTACGATATCTCCGGCAAAGTCTGCATCAACAAAACAATCCATTTCATCTGCATTAATGTTTTTACGATAAGTCAATTTTAGTTTCTTTGTTAGGTATAAATATTTGAGAATTCGCAATGCATATTTAAAATGCGTTTCATTATAACAATTTTGGAATCTACTTAAAAAGTTTACACTGTACGCTATATCAGGTCTTGTGCCGGAGCTTATATACAATAAAGCACCAATTAAGTTTCTATACTTTATATCTTCATTGAGTTCAGATTGTTCCAATTTTAAATTTATTTCCATTGGCGTCTTATACAATTTTGCATTTTGAATATTATACTGTTTAGCTAATGATTCTATATACGTTTCCTGACTTAAAAACATAGTGTTATACATTTTATATTCATATTCAATATTAATTCCGATATAAGTTTTGACTTTTCCTAAATCTTTCATTTTAAATTTTTTACTGAGTTCGTTTTTTATGCTAATGATTTCTTGTATATCTTCACAGCATATTAATAAATCATCTACAAATAATAATATATATGCAATAAATTTATTTCCGGTTTTAACATAAAGACAGTAATCATATTTACACCTACGGAATCCAAGTGTAATCAAAAATTCATTTACGCATTCATACCAAGCACGAGGGCTTTCTTTTAAGCCATACAATGCTTTATTCAATTTATATACTCTTTCTGTATCGTCTCTATACCCTAATGGTTGTTTCACATATACCTCAGATAGCACTTTGGCATTTAAAAAAGCTGTTTCTACGTCCATTTGATGGACTTCTAAACTATTTTGACAACAATACGCTAACAACAATTTTAAAGTTTGCATTTTAGCTACCGGAGAATAAGTATCTTCAATACCCTCTTTTTGCTGAAACCCCCTAACTACTAATCTTGCTTTATACTCACCATCAGACTTCTTTTTGTATACCCACTTTACATCTAAAGCCGCTTTATCGCATGGTTTGGTCATGAGTTTCCAAGTTTTATTTCTTACCAAACTGTTCATCTCTCGATTCATTGCTTCTCTCCATTCTGTTGCTTCATCGCAAGTCACCGCCTGATGATAGTTGTTTGGAGTAGTAGCGTCGCAAAAATTTGCCCCTATGCAATAGTAGCCGAACTCTTCACCAAATCTAACTGGTGCTTTTGTCTGTCTCTTTGCTGCCCTCTGCCCGATTGCACTTTTATCGCCATCGTCGTCGCTTGCCTCATATTTTTCTACCTCATCTGTTTTGAGGTCCTCTGTTATGTCAATTTGTTTTTGCGTAGCTTTCTCCCTTTGCATATCATTTACAATTTCTTTTTCATCATCATCGAAACCAATACATGAAATGTCTTCTTCAATAACGTCACAATGCCTTGCCACAAATACTCGATTGCCAATCAACACTCTATAACCGACTTCTGAATAACCAAGCAGAATTCCCAGTTCAGCCTTTTTGTCCCATTTTGATCTTCTTTTTACTTCAGGAATTCTTACATAAACCCGACTACCGTACATTTTCAAATTTTTGATTGATGGTTTATTTTTGAAAAATATTTCATATGGCGTTTTCTTCTCTATTGTATTTGTCAAAGTCCGGTTTTTCAGGTATGCAGCAGTTTTAATTACTTCTGGCCAATATTTTCTATCCACACTCGCTTCTCGTAGAAGACATCTTGCCATATCCATTATTGACCTGTTATACCTCTCTGCAGTTCCGTTTAGCTCATGGACGTATGGTGGGCAAGCTTTTATTTGAATGCCCTTTTCTCTTGCGAACTGATACACTTTTGAATTCATGTATTCTTTTCCATTATCGCAACGCAACTCTTTTATACTTTTTCCCGTATGATTTTGCATTTCATTTACGTATTGTATCATACATTCGTGTACTTGATCTTTTGATTGAATGCAATATATTTTAGCTAATTTGCTATAATCATCAATAAAACTCAAGAAATATTTTTCACCATTATAACCAGTAGTTCTATGAGGCCCATTTAAATCTGTGTGGACAATTTCAAGTATATCTGCAGCTTTTTTCCTATTATTGTTGAATGGTAGATTATGCATTTTGTTCTCAATGCAAATGGCGCATTTCATAAATTCCATTTCAATTTCTTTGGGTAATCCATCCAACAATTCATTTTTGCACATTATTTCTAAATTTCTAAAGTTGATATGTCCGAGTGTTCGATGCAATTTTTCTTTCACTGACATCGTTTTATTTGTAGCCACATTTGCTTTTAAGCCCGCTTTCATCATGAAACTTTTCATTTTGTATAATTTGTCTTCTTTTATTGCCATCGCTACAATTTGTTGAAAACTATTGAATATTTTAGAGTAACGTCCCTTTGATATTACAGAATGACGATCGGTGATTTTGGAAAAACTTAGTAAATTTGCTTTCATCTCTTTAACGTAGAATACATCCATTAGAGTCACTTCGGAATTTTCACCATACACTGGAAATACGGTTTTAATATTGCCCACTTTAGTAGCTTCTAATATTCGCCCATCACCAACTTTAACCTTTACAGGAGTTTTTAATACCACGCATTCATCATAATACTCATCACTGTTTATGATATGATCTGTACATCCGCTATCGAGCAACCACGTTATCTCTTCTTTATTTGACACGTGATGTTCACTATCTGTCTTAATATTATTCGCAATAGTAATGTGAAAACTATTTGCTTGATGTTCACCACTCGATTTGCTTCGAAAACTACCTCTTCCATTTTGATAATTTCGCTCGTTGTTCGACCCATATGACTGACGTTTTCCTCGTCCTTGTCCGCGGTTTCCTGTTCCAGCCCAACAATCTCGCTTAATGTGGCCTGGCTTTCCACAGTTGTAACATTTAGGTTTATTTTGCTGCGATCCACGAGCACCACACTCTACTTTGAAAACATTTGACTTGTCGTTTACTTCTTGCGACTTCTCCACTCCGGTTTCCAAGGATTTCATTTTCAATTTACTTTTTAGATATTCGACATTTCTGTCCTCTGTTGGTAGCACATCTATGTATAAGATCTCCGATATGACTATATGACTGCGGCAGAGCTTTCAGCATATAGTTCAATTTTTCCTGCTCACTTACAACTGCACCGGCTTGCTTCAACTCATTTACTTGCTTTTCGAAGTCATCAAAAAATTGATTTACGTCAGAATAATTTTTTAGCTTAACGCTCTCAAGATTATTTCGGCAGACAATTTGTAAAGCTGTAGACTTTTTTAAGTACATTTCGTCGAACTTCAACATAATTTTATAAGCCGAATCAAGCTCACTTATATATTCAAGTTGCTTATTGGAAATGGCGCTGTAAATGTAATTTGTTGCTTGTACGTCTTTTTGTTCCCACTCCTCAGCTTTATCCAAAGTGGTTTTCTCCCTCGTTGCTACATCTCTGCATTGTTTAAATTGTAAAAATTTTAGCACTCGCAGCCTCCAATTGCTATAGTCTGTGCCATCAAAAATTGGTATTACGATGTCATTATTCTTTACAGCCGCCATTTTGTTAGTATCCTTCCACTAAAATCTTTGCAAGCAAGTTTGATTGGTATTTAAATGTTGTAGGTGCTATTAAACGTCGATATTCTTTATGCAAACCTTGCTACGCTACCATGTTAATTATATTTAATTAATAAACTCGAATTAGCTTTTCATAAAGTAATTTATTTAATAGTATAAAGTTTAGTTTCTTTTTACACGTGTGTGTGGCTCGAAGATATAAAGAAGAGAAGGAATAAAATGTGAAGTTATAGAGATGGCAGAAATATATCAGAAGTATAACTTAAACTGAGTAGTGTTGCCAAATAGATAGAACATAAATGTACCATATCTCAACAGAACTAAAACAAAGACGTCCAACAAATAAAGTTTCAGATCATATAAAAGTTTGGCTTATGTTGTACCAAACGTCGTTCAAGGTTTTACTAAAAGCTTTGCACAAAATTCAAAATAATTTAGCAAATTTTGACCTAATTTTTCAACTTTTTTCGTCGGCACTTCAGAAAAATTCTGAGTACGCAGTTTTGTAGCCCATTCAATTTGACTCTGACAAAGTGCAAGTATTAAGTAGCTCCGACAGCGCCTTGATTTTTAATAAATTTTTTTCCGAACTAAGTTATGTATTTTCTCCATATAAAAAATAATGTTGTGATTTCGTTGTATGGATAAAAAATACACATAAAAATTTATTAAAAATCAAGGCGCTTTCGGAGCTACTTAATACTTGCACTTTGTCAGAGTCAAATTAAATGGGCTACAAAACTGCGTACTCAGAATTTTTCTGAAGTGCCGAGGAAAAAAGTTGAAAAATTAGGTCAAAATTTGCAGAGTTATTCTGAATTTTGTACAAAATGTTCAAGAATGGCTTTAGTGGTATTCATTTCAACGTAAACGATGTTTGTAAATAAAATAAATCGAAATCGCATATGAAAGACGTTGTTGTTAAAGCTCGATGTTATATAGGGGGTGCTATAGTATCGTCCGACACTGTATATATAACATAAAAAGTGGTATTCGATTCATGGATATGTACTTTCATCCTATAGTGTATATATACATATATATAACTTAAAAAGCTTTATGATACTTTGTAGCTATTCATTTAACATAATATACACAATACTTTTGTACCTACATATTTACGTGTGTAACATAAATACGTTTAATATTATACAGTATATGTATTCGCTATTTTAACCACTTCATTGTGTCACCTAGTGTGTTTAGAAAAACATCGTTCCTACAAAAATACTTATTCAAAGAATTAAAATTATTTTTAATTATGATAAGACTTAAAACAAATTACTTACATGTATAAAATGTATCCATTTGTACCTATTAGGCTGTGTTTTTAATAATTTTTATTTAAAATATACCGCGTTCTTTCACAGAAAACACATTGAAAAATATTAAAGTTCACATTCATTTCAAGAACTTTAGACATAGTTTGGAAAACAGACACAAATTTTGCAAAAAAAAGTTATTTATTCAATTTACATTTCTAGATTGAAGCATATTATTTTTGATTTGCTCCCTTATATTCTTTGCAATATTTGAAATATTTGCAGTGTCTTGTGAAACGACATTGGCATTTGAAGCTTCATCTGGCTCAAGGACTATGTCTGTAGGTATTTCTACTTTATATAAAATACAAATATTGTGCAAGGCACAGCATACATTCAACATCTGCACAACTTTTTCTGGTGCATAATGCAGTTCTCTTGCTGCTAAGAGGCATCTAAACCTTCCTTTTAGTACACCAAAAGTGCGTTCGATAAGCGATCTTCCTTTTGAAAATTGGTTATTAAAATAATGTTCGTCGGAGTTATCTGCTGCATTTCGATATGGTGTTAATAGCCATGGTTCGAGGGGATATCCAGAGTCTCCTGTAATAATGAAAAGTATACGTTTGTGGTTAGTAAAATTCAGCAGGAATCAAATCCTCAAGCACATAATTAAAGCATTCATAACAAATTTAGATCTTACCCAGTATTCTTACTCCTCTGTCTCCATTTTCAAAATTCGCCCTTCAGCATTCTCGTTCTGTTGATAAGTTCCAGACATGGGAATCATGCGAAGCACCTCCAAACCTACCATTTACTGCCCTTATTCGCATTTTGTGATCACATATCTAAAATATGTATGTAGTGTTACATTTAAACTAGTTGCTATGAATACTTTCTCACTCTTACCACCATTGCATTAATGCTATGCTTGAGTTTGCGATTGAAATATAGATGCTCGTCTTGCGCCGGTCGTATTAATTGAATGTGAGTACCATCGACCGCACCAATCACCCCTGGGATTCCGCAAGTTGAATAAAAACTTCTATTCGCTTCAGTTTTTTCGGCTTCAGACAACGGAAACTCAATATGTTTTGTACACAACACTTTTTCAATGGCACTACATACTTCGAACATGCAACGGGACACCGTTTGCTGAGCCAAACCTAAATGGCGATCTTGACCAATTAAATGTTGGTACGCTCCCTGGCCAAGAAACTTTAGAGTGGTCGACAGCTTTATAAAGTTCGGGATTGCCGTGGATCTTAGTGGAGGTTTAAGCTCGGAATCGATGCTGGATAAAACATATTCAAACGCGGCCTTGCTTAGGCGGAAATTTTGTAGAAAGCTGGCGCCAAAAAGTTAGTTTAAGTTTTTGAAAAATTTGCAATTTCATTCACTTACACATACCTTTTATCGATGAGACTCATTATGTTGGAGCTATCACGAATTATTCGCCTTTCAATTCTCTCCTCACTTGAAGAATCGTCCCATAACGCCACAGAATCCATTTTATTCAAAAAATTTTAATTTATTGCTTTGCAAAACTTGAAACTTGTAAATAAATATAAACGTCAAACTTTTACTTTCCTGTTTTGCTCTTTCATTCGTTGATATTTTTGGCAGTAATGCCTACCTAAACATGAAAACAGCTAAAAGCGAAAGCAAGCAACACTGTTCGCAATGCGAAAGCAATACAGAGTACCATTTGGTTATCGCATCGCATTTGATTTTCGCATCGCATTCACTTTCGTATCGCAATACAGAGTAACCCCCCTGGTGTGGTAAAAAACCATCGGTGAAGCATTTAAGGGTGTTTGGTTCGTTTGCAGTTGCGTTAAACAAAACACAGCATAATAAGTTGAAAGCAAAAGGTAAAAAATATAGAATGGTTGGATATTCGTATGTATCCAAGGCGTACAGGCTGTATGATCCAGATACACGGCAGGTAGTAGAAAAGCGAGATGTTTTGTTTGATGAGACAAACATGATGGAAGCGTGTAGCAAAGAGCACATTTCAATTAAAAGTGATAATGTTTCGGCTGAGCAAGTAGCGGACATTGGCGTAGTTGATAGTGACACTAATCGAGTATCATTTGATTTTTTTGATGGAATTAATAATTCGCGTGAACACGTAGCGAATGACAACGAAGAAGCAAAGGGTAATGATCAAATTGATGTCAACAACGATGGTGGTAGTAGCGATGATTACTTAAGCGCTGACGAAAATGAAGAAAAGCGCAAACCAGGAAGGCCTACAAAAATTCTTACAGGCAAACCAGGGCGTCCGAAAAAAATGTATAACGTTTTGAATGCTATGCAGGCAAGCGACGTGGTGGTGCCAGACACGTATGAAGAGGCAATGGCCAGTGAGCAAGCAGCTTTATGGAGAGAGGCAATGGAGCGTGAGCATAAAGCGCTAACAGCAGCTAAAACGTGGACACTTGTTGATATGCCAGTGGGGCAATCGGTTATCGGCTGCAAGTGGGTGTATAGTTTAAAGCGTGATATGCACGGTAACATTGAGCGTTATAAGGCTCGTTTGGTTGCGAAGGGATGTTCGCAGCAGTTTGGCGTGAATTATGTTGACACATATTCGCCGGTATGTCGTTTTGAAACAATTAGGCTGGTGTTGGCATTGGCGGCAGAACTTAAAATGCATTTACATCAAATGGACGTATGCACAGCATACCTCAATAGCGAATTAAATGATGTGGTTTATATGAAACAGCCAAAAGGGTATTACAACGACAACAACAAAAGGGTTCTCAGACTAAATAAAGCAATATATGGGCTGAAGCAAAGCGGTAGAGAGTGGAATTGCAAGTTAGATGCAACATTACGTGAGCTTGGGTTCAGTCAGTGTGAGAGCGAAGCGTGCCTGTATAAACAAGACATTGAAGGCAATCTGTTTTTGATACTTGTTTATGTCGATGATATACTTTTGGCATGTCGATCAAAGAAAACTATTACAAGTGTGAAAGCAAGCATATCTGATAAATTTGAATGTGTGGACAAGGGTCCTGTTAAGCTGTTTTTGGGCATTCAAATTGAGCGCGATGGAGAGCTGGGTGATATTACAGTTGGGCAGTCGCAATACATTAAAGATTTGTTAAAGCATCATGGTATCGAGTCATGTAGGCGAGCAACAACGCCTTTCGATGCAGGTTTTCAGGTGGCATGCGATAACAACAATTGTACGAAAGTAGACCAGACGGCATATCAGTCTACAATCGGGGCGCTTATGTGGCTTGCGTTATCAACAAGACCGGACATATTTCATTCGGTGGCAAAGTTGGCTCAACGAAACAAAGACCCACATAGCGAGCATTTGGCGGGTATCAAGCACGTATTAAGGTACCTATCATCTACTATTGACATGAAGCTACACTATAGAGCATGTAGTCAGGCACTCAAGGGTTATGCAGATGCAGATTGGGGTGGCAATAGAATTGACCGGCGATCTTATACAGGATATGTATTTTTTATGGCAGGCGGCGCTATTTCTTGGAAATCTGAGAAGCAAGATTGTGTGGCATTAAGTAGCACAGAGGCTGAATATATGGCCATGTCATCAGCAACCAAAGAGGCATTGCATCTTCGACGCATACTTATTGAAATTGGGTGCGGTGATGGTAAAACGGCAACAATATTGTACGGAGACAATATTAGTGCGCAACATCTAGCAAAGAATCCGGTACATCATGCAAGGACGAAACATATCGATATTAGATATCATTTTGTGAGAGAAGTCGTTGAAAGAGGCGATATCATATTAGAGTATGTATCAACAGATAGCATGATTGCCGATGTTTTAACAAAGAATTTGTCAAAAACGAAACATATGAATTTTGTCAAAATGTTAAGTATGAGTTAAGTACATATATGTAATACTAGCAGGGTACCCGGCGTTGCTCGGGATGTAAGTAGTTAGGGGGACTTTCAAAATCAATAATATACTTTAAGATTTCATATTTATATAATACTAGCAGGGTACCCGGCGTTGCTCGGGATGTAAGTAGTTAGGGGGACTTTCAAAATCAATAATATACTTTAAGATTTCATATTTATATAATATTATTGCCTACTGAAGAATTTACCAAATTCGAATATTTTGAAAATTTTGAAAAAAGAGTATTGAAAACCGGTTTTCAAAAATTTTCTTTTGCGGTATTCGTTGGTAACGTTAGGGGGCCTTTCAAGAATTCAATTTTGGCAAATTGTGCCAGGATGAATTGAACTTCAAATGTTGATTTGATACAATATTGTAGGGTAATATTAAGGTTTTTCTGCAATCGCATTTTTACAAATGAAACCTGGGGCCTTTCCCTTTCGTTTGATACCCATATTGTAGGGCAAGTTTAAGGTTTTTGGGCAATCACATTTTCACCGATAACTCAGTTATCGATCAATTTACCGAAACCTATCGAAGTCCAAATGAAACCTGCGGCCTTCTCCTTTCGTTTTATACCCATATTATAGAGTAATGTTAATTTTTTTGGGCAATCACCGATAACTCAGTTATCGATCAATTTATCGAAATATATCAAAGCTAGTAAATTGAAACCTGGGGCCTTCCCCTTTCGTTTGATACCCATATTGTAGGTCAAGTTTAAGGTTTTTGGGCAATCACATTTTCACCGATAACTCAGTTATCGATCAATTTATCGAAACCTATCGTAGTCCAAATGAAACCTGCTGCCTTCTCCTTTCGTTTTATACCCATATTATAGGGTAATGTTAAGTTTTTTGGGCAATCACCGACAACTCAGTTATCGATAAACTTATTGAAATATATCGAAATCCAAATGAAACCTGGAGCTATCTCCTTTCGTTTGATACCCATATTGTAGGGTAAAATAGAGGTTTTCGGGCAATCGCATTTTGACCGATGACTCAGTTATCCATCAATTTATCGAAACCTATCGTAGTCCAAATGAAACATGCTGCCTTCTCCTTTCGTTTTATACCCATATTATAGGGTAATGTTAAGTTTTTTGGGCAATCACCGACAACTCAGTTATCGATAAACTTATCGAAATATATCGAAATCCAAATGAAACTTGGAGCTATCTCCTTTCGTTTGATACCCATATTGTAGGGTAAAATAGAGGTTTTCGGGCAATCGCATTTTGACCGATGACTAAGTTATCGATCAATTTATCGAAATATATTAAAGTACAAATGAAACCTGGGGCCTTCCCCTTTCGTTTGATGCCCATATTGTAGGGCAATTTTAGGGTTTTTGTGCAATAACATTTTCACCGATAACTTAGTTATCGATCAATTTATCGAAACCTATCGAAGTCCAAATGAAACCTGGAGTTATCCCCTTTCGTTTGATACCCATATTGCCGGGTAATATTAAGGTTTTCGGGCAATCGAATTTTGACCGATAACTTAGTTATCGATCAATTTATCGAAATATATCAAAGCTAAATTGAAACCTGGGGCCTTCCCCTTTCGTTTGATACCCATATTGTAGGCCAAGTTTAAGGTTTTTGGGCAATCACATTTTCACCGATAACTCAGTTATCGATCAATTTATCGAAACCTATCGTAGTCCAAATGAAACTTGCTGCCTTCTCCTTTCGTGTTATAGCCATATTATAGGGTAATGTTAAGTTTTTTGGGCAATCACCGATAACTCAGTTATCGATAAACTTATCGAAATATATCGAAGTCCAAATGAAACCTGGAGCTATCTCCTTTCGTTTGATACCCATATTGTAGGGTAATATGGAGGTTTTCGGGCAATCGCATTTTGACCGATGACTAAGTTATCGATCAATTTATCGAAATATATTGAAGTACAATTGAAACCTGGGGCCTTCCCCTTTCGTTTGATACCCATATTGTAGGGTAATTTTAAGGTTTTTGTGCAATAACATTTTCGCCGATAACTCAGTTATCGATACATTTATCGAAACCTATCGAAGTCCAAATGAAACCTGGAGCTATCCCCTTTCGTTTGATACCCATATTGTAGGGCAAGTTTAAGGTTTCTGGCCAATAACATTTTCACCGATAACTCAGTTATCGATAAATTTATCGAAATATATCGAAGCCCAAATGAAACCTGGGGCCATCCCCTTTCGTTTGATACCCATATTGTAGGGTAATATTAAGGTTTATGGGCAATCGAATTTTGACCGATAACTTAGTTATCGATCAATTTATCGAAATATATCGAAGCCAAAATGAAACCTGCGGCCCTCCCCTTTCGTTTGATACCCATGTTATAGGGTAATGTTAAGTTTTTTGGGCAATCACCGATAACTCAGTTATCGATAAATGTATCGAAATATATCGAAGTCCAAATGTAACCTGGAGCTATCCCCTTTCGTTTGATACCCATATTGTAGGGCAATTTTAAGGTTTTTGTGCAATAACATTTTCACCGATAACTCAGTTATCGATAAATTTATCGAAATATATCGAAGCCCACCTGGGGCCATCCCCTTTCCTTTGATACCCATATTGTAGGGTAATATTAAGGTTTTCGGGCAATCGAATTTTGACCGATAACTTGGTTATCGATAAATTTATCGAAATATATCGAAGCCAAAATGAAACCTGGGGTCATCCCCTTTCGTTTGATACCCATATTGTGCGATCTTTCTATACCTATATGCGAAATATCATAAGTATAGTTTCAATATACCTAGAGTTATATGGAATAAAAAAAATTTCGAAAAGTAACGGTCCCTAGCAGGGTCGGAACCCCCAAAATTAAAAAAAAAAATAGCCTATAGCTCCTTTCAGACTATAACCTGTAGGCGTGCCAAATTTCAACAAAATCCGTCTAGCCATTCTCAAGTTTTTAGGGAACAAAAGCAAACCTCTGGACATCCAAACATCCAAACAACCAAACATCCAAACATCGCTACATTCACATTTGTAATATTAGTAGGATTATTGCCTACTGAAGAATTTACCAAATTCGAATATTTTGAAAATTTTGAAAAAAGAGTATTGAAAACCGGTTTTCAAAAATTTTCTTTTGCGGTATTCGTTGGTAACATTAGGGGGCCTTTCAAGAATTCAATTTTGGCAAATTGTGCCAGGATAAATTGAACTTCAAATGTTGATTTGATACAATATTGTAGGGTAATATTAAGGTTTTTCTGCAATCGCATTTTTACAAATGAAACCTGGGGCCTTTCCCTTTCGTTTGATACCCATATTGTAGGGCAAGTTTAAGGTTTTTGGGCAATCACATTTTCACCGATAACTCAGTTATCGATCAATTTACCGAAACCTATCGAAGTCCAAATGAAACCTGCGGCCTTCTCCTTTCGTTTTATACCCATATTATAGAGTAATGTTAAGTTTTTTGGGCAATCACCGATAACTCAGTTATCGATCAATTTATCGAAATATATCAAAGCTAGTAAATTGAAACCTGGGGCCTTCCCCTTTCGTTTGATACCCATATTGTAGGTCAAGTTTAAGGTTTTTGGGCAATCACATTTTCACCGATAACTCAGTTATCGATCAATTTATCGAAACCTATCGTAGTCCAAATGAAACCTGCTGCCTTCTCCTTTCGTTTTATACCCATATTATAGGGTAATGTTAAGTTTTTTGGGCAATCACCGACAACTCAGTTATCGATAAACTTATTGAAATATATCGAAATCCAAATGAAACCTGGAGCTATCTCCTTTCGTTTGATACCCATATTGTAGGGTAAAATAGAGGTTTTCGGGCAATCGCATTTTGACCGATGACTCAGTTATCCATCAATTTATCGAAACCTATCGTAGTCCAAATGAAACCTGCTGCCTTCTCCTTTCGTTTTATACCCATATTATAGGGTAATGTTAAGTTTTTTGGGCAATCACCGACAACTCAGTTATCGATAAACTTATCGAAATATATCGAAATCCAAATGAAACCTGGAGCTATCTCCTTTCGTTTGATACCCATATTGTAGGGTAAAATAGAGGTTTTCGGGCAATCGCATTTTGACCGATGACTCAGTTATCCATCAATTTATCGAAATATATTGAAGTACAAATGAAACCTGGGGCCTTCCCCTTTCGTTTGATGCCCATATTGTAGGGCAATTTTAAGGTTTTTGTGCAATAACATTTTCACCGATAACTTAGTTATCGATAAATTTATCGAAATATATTAAAGTACAAATGAAACCTGGGGCCTTCCCCTTTCGTTTGATGCCCATATTGTAGGGCAATTTTAGGGTTTTTGTGCAATAACATTTTCACCGATAACTTAGTTATCGATCAATTTATCGAAACCTATCGAAGTCCAAATGAAACCTGGAGCTATCCCCTTTCGTTTGATACCCATATTGCCGGGTAATATTAAGGTTTTCGGGCAATCGAATTTTGACCGATAACTTAGTTATCGATCAATTTATCGAAATATATTGAAGTACAATTGAAACCTGGGGCCTTCCCCTTTCGTTTGATACCCATATTGCCGGGTAATATTAAGGTCTTCGGGCAATCGAATTTTGACCGATAACTTAGTTATCGATCAATTTATCGAAATATATCAAAGCTAAATTGAAACCTGGGGCCTTCCCCTTTCGTTTGATACCCATATTGTAGGTCAAGTTTAAGGTTTTTGGGCAATCACATTTTCACCGATAACTCAGTTATCGATCAATTTATCGAAACCTATCGTAGTCCAAATGAAACCTGCTGCCTTCTCCTTTCGTTTTATACCCATATTATAGGGTAATGTTAAGTTTTTTGGGCAATCACCGACAACTCAGTTATCGATAAACTTATCGAAATATATCGAAATCCAAATGAAACCTGGAGCTATCTCCTTTCGTTTGATACCCATATTGTAGGGTAATATAGAGGTTTTCGGGCAATCGCATTTTGACCGTTGACTCAGTTATCGATCAATTTATCGAAATATATTGAAGTACAAATGAAACCTGGGGCCTTCCCCTTTCGTTTCATACCCATATTGTAGGGTAATTTTAAGGTTTTTGTGCAATAACATTTTCGCCGATAACTCAGTTATCGATACATTTATCGAAACCTATCGAAGTCCAAATGAAACCTGGAGCTATCCCCTTTCGTTTGATACCCATATTGTAGGGCAAGTTTAAGGTTTCTGGCCAATAACATTTTCACCGATAACTCAGTTATCGATAAATTTATCGAAATATATCGAAGCCCAAATGAAACCTGGGGCCATCCCCTTTCGTTTGATACCCATATTGTAGGGTAATATTAAGGTTTATGGGCAATCGAATTTTGACCGATAACTTAGTTATCGATCAATTTATCGAAATATATCGAAGCCAAAATGAAACCTGCGGCCCTCCCCTTTCGTTTGATACCCATGTTATAGGGTAATGTTAAGTTTTTTGGGCAATCACCGATAACTCAGTTATTGATAAATGTATCGAAATATATCGAAGTCCAAATGTAACCTGGAGCTATCCCCTTTCGTTTGATACCCATATTGTAGGGCAATTTTAAGGTTTTTGTGCAATAACATTTTCACCGATAACTCAGTTATTGATAAATTTATCGAAATATATCGAAGCCCAAATGAAACCTGGGGCCATCCCCTTTCCTTTGATACCCATATTGTAGGGTAATATTAAGGTTTTCGGGCAATCGAATTTTGACCGATAACTTGGTTATCGATAAATTTATCGAAATATATCGAAGCCAAAATGAAACCTGGGGTCATCCCCTTTCGTTTGATACCCATATTGTACGATCTTTCTATACCTATATGCGAAATATCATAAGTATAGTTTCAATATACCTAGAGTTATATGGAATAAAAAAAATTTCGAAAAGTAACGGTCCCTAGCAGGGTCGGAACATAGTTTCAATATACCTAGAGTTATATGGAATAAAAAAAATTTCGAAAAGTAACGGTCCCTAGCAGGGTCGGAACCCCCAAAATTAAAAAAAAAATAGCCTATAGCTCCTTCCAGACTATAACCTGTAGGCGTGCCAAATTTCAACAAAATCCGTCTAGCCATTCTCAAGTTTTTAGGGAACAAAAGCAAACGTCTGGACATCCAAACATCCAAACATCCAAACATCCAAACATCCAATTCATAATATTAGTAGGATTAGGACATTTATAATATTAGTAGGATTTACTAATAAGAGGCCGGGTTTTCTCATGTGCATATACGTTTGCGCTTATTTTCCATACAAAATTTTAGCACGACGCATATAAGCATGGGAAAAGCAAGACCAATATTAACTTTCACTAAACACTGTACAAAATATTGAATACAAATAACTTATTAATATTTTTTCCGATATGTTTACGCACCAAGTAGAAGAAACCGAATGAGCAGATATTTCACGCAAAGAGATTGACTATTTTTTAGTTGTTCGAAGATAACGGTTAAAATCTCCTTCATATGTACATATGTATATACCAAATAGAGTGCGTGGAAATACATATATGTATATATGAAGGACACTTTAACCGTTATCAAACTAAATGCGCAGAATTTTTGGCAGAGAGATTGACCATTTGTCGAATTTTCGAAAATAGCGGTTATACTCTTTTGACTTCCCCTCACATTTATATACATAACTACATATACATATGTATATGTTTCACGCACCGAGTAAAGAAACCAAATGCGCAGAAATTTTCGGCAGAGAGAATGACGATTTCTCAGTTTTTCGGTAACGTTTATAATCGCATGGCTTCTCCTCATAAGTATGTATATGTATGTATGTATGTATGTAAAATGAATGAGTTTTAAAATTGTTGAGCTTACAGGATTGCCCATATGCGTGAGCGTGTAAGCTAAAGCCATGAGTAGTTAAGATGGATTTCTTAGGCTTCAAATGATGTTGTACAGGATTTAGCACAATTTTTTGGACACACAAATAAAAGCAAGTGGCAGCTCCTGAATGAGTTTGTGTGGTTTTCGTAGTTTTTAAAAAGTGCGAAATTTTGCGAGGTGGTGATGCCACTCAAAGTTTTCACTCATTAGGGTGATGCAGTAAAGTAGTACAACAGAGTTAGGGTATTAATATATATACTGCTGAAATTTTTCATAAGGTAATGAAAACATGCACTAACTGAAGTGATTAGATTTCGGCTTGTAGTAAGGCTACAGATTATTTTCAACAACATTTGAAAGGTAATAACTCCTGCTCTTGTATTTTTCAAAATTCCTCTTCTGGTGTTGCTATCAAAATATTTTATTCTATATACCTAACTTCATTCTTAGTATGAAAAATACATTTTCTGCTTAGAAAATATACTTTTCCAATATTTTATTGTAGTAGACTACTACTTTTTTATAATAATGGAATAAATTGGTCACATTTGTTCGAGCATGTCTATGAAGGCACTAATTGTACCCTTTTTCTACCAAAATGGGTATAAATGTATACTAATTGCAGGACACCTAACTTTGATTCTCGGTGAAGACAAAAATGGAAATTGTTTTTTTTTTAATTCTTTTAAAGCAAGGAAAATTATTTAAAATGACGCCAGCAACTACTTATACTTTCCAGCGTCTATTTACAGCTTTGCTCTAAATGAGACAATTGGTAATATTTTTCTGGCCAATCTTAAATAAATTTAAAAAAAAAAATATTATGATAAATGGTTTTCATATGTTACTATATGTTTCAAGGCAAATATAATTTATAAAAAAAAAAACCTTAGCCTGCCTCAAACCCGTGCTTTTGAACCTGTAAACGCACGCATCAGAGCCGGCACCTTTACCACTGCTGTATAATGTATATCATTTCTGTTGTGAATCAGAGACTTTATCTACTGGGTTGTAGATGTCGCGAAGGGTAGTGGGGAAATTCTTTACACCATGCGTGCACGGGTCCATCTAGCGTACATCGAAACAGTTAGATACTGTAGTTTTGGCTGTTGGTAAAAGCTTTTATATACATATGTTGTGCTGTTGGAGATTACAAAATAGTTGGAGAGTTCTGAAAAGTTTGTAGGCTTCTTTTTTGTTTAATAACAAATAAACAAAGCATAATTTTCAAAATTTTTTTTCGCGAGACAGTAGAAATAGTCCATACCAAGATGGCAATATAACTTTTATAGGGATCTATCTATAAATACTATATGAAGTTGGGTTGCGAAAATTACTATGGGGAGAGTGTTAGCCTATTAATATATTACTAGTATCGCCCGTGGTCGAAATTCGACCAATTTAAATTTTCTTCAGCTCCTCTAAAAATAAAACTTTGAAATAAAATACTTATTTTCGAAAAAATGTACCGAAATAGTCGGGAACTCTTGTAATATAAACACTCCATAGATGTTGAGCGTGCAGATTCAAATTGAATGTTTATTGAAATTACTTTCTCTTTTTATACAAAATTCTTACACTAATACTTACAAATTATTTACGAACTAAAACATATACAAATAGATACCTTACTAATACATATAAATAAAAATGCATAATTCTAAAATATGCTAAGTCAACATATGACTGCAATAAAAATATAAATATGTCAGTCGCATTGACAAACTGACGTTGTGTTCAGTTGGTCATTGCGACTGTCTGTGGCGGTGTCTTTGACCGTCCACACAAGTGTAACAAGATCCTCGTTATGAGCGGCATGTGCACTATTTGTATAAACTCCCGCTGGGTTCAATGTAACTAATTTGGGCAGAATGTTGTTTATATACATTCATATTTGTTTATACATTTTTTATGTGCACATGACAATTAAAGTAAAAGGGCAATGTGTTTATGTAATGCTACACCTTCCCCCTTAAAAAAAATAGATATATATATTTGTAGTCAACTATATATATCTATTTGAACCGCTTGATGTTTGTTTGAAAATTTTAATTGTTTCAGGATCTTGTTATTTACCATTGTTTTGTCACATGTTTTTATTTTATTTCTATTTGTTTGTATACTTTATTTGATACTTGATATTGTTTTCTTTTGGCTTGTGCCGTGCATAAGATTGAGTAAATTGGAATGCTTATGGATTTTTTTTTTTGTTTTTTTTTTTTTTTTTTTTTTGTTATTACTGAATTATTATGAATAACTAGCAGGGTACCCGGCGTTGCTCGGGATGTAAGTAGTTAGGGGGACTTTCAAAATCAATAATATACTTTAAGATTTCATATTTATATAATATTATTGCCTACTGAAGAATTTACCAAATTCGAATATTTTGAAAATTTTGAAAAAAGAGTATTGAAAACCGGTTTTCAAAAATTTTCTTTTGCGGTATTCGTTGGTAACGTTAGGGGGCCTTTCAAGAATTCAATTTTGGCAAATTGTGCCAGGATGAATTGAACTTCAAATGTTGATTTGATACAATATTGTAGGGTAATATTAAGGTTTTTCTGCAATCGCATTTCTACAAATGAAACCTGGGACCTTTCCCTTTCGTTTGATACCCATATTGTAGGGCAAGTTTAAGGTTTTTGGGCAATCACATTTTCACCGATAACTCAGTTATCGATCAATTTACCGAAACCTATCGAAGTCCAAATGAAACCTGCGGCCTTCTCCTTTCGTTTTATACCCATATTATAGAGTAATGTTAAGTTTTTTGGGCAATCACCGATAACTCAGTTATCGATCAATTTATCGAAATATATCAAAGCTAGTAAATTGAAACCTGAGGCCTTCCCCTTTCGTTTGATACCCATATTGTAGGTCAAGTTTAAGGTTTTTGGGCAATCACATTTTCACCGATAACTCAGTTATCGATCAATTTATCGAAACCTATCGTAGTCCAAATGAAACCTGCTGCCTTCTCCTTTCGTTTTATACCCATATTATAGGGTAATGTTAAGTTTTTTGGGCAATCACCGACAACTCAGTTATCGATAAACTTATCGAAATATATCGAAATCCAAATGAAACCTGGAGCTATCTCCTTTCGTTTGATACCCATATTGTAGGGTAAAATAGAGGTTTTCGGGCAATCGCATTTTGACCGATGACTCAGTTATCCATCAATTTATCGGAATATATTGAAGTACAAATGAAACCTGTGGCCTTCCCCTTTCGTTTGATGCCCATATTGTAGGGCAATTTTAAGGTTTTTGTGCAATAACATTTTCACCGATAACTTAGTTATCGATAAATTTATCGAAATATATTAAAGTACAAATGAAACCTGGGGCCTTCCCCTTTCGTTTGATGCCCATATTGTAGGGCAATTTTAGGGTTTTTGTGCAATAACATTTTCACCGATAACTTAGTTATCGATCAATTTATCGAAACCTATCGAAGTCCAAATGAAACCTGGAGCTATCCCCTTTCGTTTGATACCCATATTGCCGGGTAATATTAAGGTTTTCGGGCAATCGAATTTTGACCGATAACTTAGTTATCGATCAATTTATCGAAATATATCAAAGCTAAATTGAAACCTGGGGCCTTCCCCTTTCGTTTGATACCCATATTGTAGGCCAAGTTTAAGGTTTTTGGGCAATCACATTTTCACCGATAACTCAGTTATCGATCAATTTATCGAAACCTATCGTAGTCCAAATGAAACCTGCTGCCTTCTCCTTTCGTGTTATAGCCATATTATAGGGTAATGTTAAGTTTTTTGGGCAATCACCGATAACTCAGTTATCGATAAACTTATCGAAATATATCGAAGTCCAAATGAAACCTGGAGCTATCTCCTTTCGTTTGATACCCATATTGTAGGGTAATATGGAGGTTTTCGGGCAATCGCATTTTGACCGATGACTAAGTTATCGATCAATTTATCGAAATATATTGAAGTACAATTGAAACCTGGGGCCTTCCCCTTTCGTTTAATACCCATATTGCCGGGTAATATTAAGGTTTTCGGGCAATCGAATTTTGACCGATAACTTAGTTATCGATCAATTTATCGAAATATATCAAAGCTAAATTGAAACCTGGGGCCTTCCCCTTTCGTTTGATACCCATATTGTAGGTCAAGTTTAAGGTTTTTGGGCAATCACATTTTCACCGATAACTCAGTTATCGATCAATTTATCGAAACCTATCGTAGTCCAAATGAAACCTGCTGCCTTCTCCTTTCGTTTTATACCCATATTATAGGGTAATGTTAAGTTTTTTGGGCAATCACCGACAACTCAGTTATCGATAAACTTATCGAAATATATCGAAATCCAAATGAAACCTGGAGCTATCTCCTTTCGTTTGATACCCATATTGTAGGGTAATATAGAGGTTTTCGGGCAATCGCATTTTGACCGTTGACTCAGTTATCGATCAATTTATCGAAATATATTGAAGTACAAATGAAACCTGGGGCCTTCCCCTTTCGTTTGATACCCATATTGTAGGGTAATTTTAAGGTTTTTGTGCAATAACATTTTCGCCGATAACTCAGTTATCGATACATTTATCGAAACCTATCGAAGTCCAAATGAAACCTGGAGCTATCCCCTTTCGTTTGATACCCATATTGTAGGGCAAGTTTAAGGTTTTTGGGCAATAACATTTTCACCGATAACTCAGTTATCGATAAATTTATCGAAATATATCGAAGCCCAAATGAAACCTGGGGCCATCCCCTTTCGTTTGATACCCATATTGTAGGGTAATATTAAGGTTTATGGGCAATCGAATTTTGACCGATAACTTAGTTATCGATCAATTTATCGAAATATATCGAAGCCAAAATGAAACCTGGGGCCCTCCCCTTTCGTTTGATACCCATGTTATAGGGTAATGTTAAGTTTTTTGGGCAATCACCGATAACTCAGTTATCGATAAATGTATCGAAATATATCGAAGTCCAAATGTAACCTGGAGCTATCCCCTTTCGTTTGATACCCATATTGTAGGGCAATTTTAAGGTTTTTGTGCAATAACATTTTCACCGATAACTCAGTTATCGATAAATTTATCGAAATATATCGAAGCCCAAATGAAACCTGGGGCCATCCCCTTTCCTTTGATACCCATATTGTAGGGTAATATTAAGGTTTTCGGGCAATCGAATTTTGACCGATAACTTGGTTATCGATAAATTTATCGAAATATATCGAAGCCAAAATGAAACCTGGGGTCATCCCCTTTCGTTTGATACCCATATTGTACGATCTTTCTATTTGTATAAACTCCCGCTGGGTTCAATGTAACTAATTTGGGCAGAATGTTGTTTATATACATTCATATTTGTTTATACATTTTTTATGTGCACATGACAATTAAAGTAAAAGGGCAATGTGTTTATGTAATGCTACACCTTCCCCCTTAAAAAAAATAGATATATATATTTGTAGTCAACTATATATATCTATTTGAACCGCTTGATGTTTGTTTGAAAATTTTATTTGTTTCAGGATCTTGTTATTTACCATTGTTTTGTCACATGTTTTTATTTTATTTCTATTTGTTTGTATACTTTATTTGATACTTGATATTGTTTTCTTTTGGCTTGTGCCGTGCATAAGATTGAGTAAATTGGAATGCTTATGGATTTTTTTTTTTTTTTTTTTTTTTTTTTTTTTTTTTTGTTATTACTGAATTATTATGAATAACTAGCAGGGTACCCGGCGTTGCTCGGGATGTAAGTAGTTAGGGGGACTTTCAAAATCAATAATATACTTTAAGATTTCATATTTATATAATATTATTGCCTACTGAAGAATTTACCAAATTCGAATATTTTGAAAATTTTGAAAAAAGAGTATTGAAAACCGGTTTTCAAAAATTTTCTTTTGCGGTATTCGTTGGTAACGTTAGGGGGCCTTTCAAGAATTCAATTTTGGCAAATTGTGCCAGGATGAATTGAACTTCAAATGTTGATTTGATACAATATTGTAGGGTAATATTAAGGTTTTTCTGCAATCGCATTTCTACAAATGAAACCTGGGACCTTTCCCTTTCGTTTGATACCCATATTGTAGGGCAAGTTTAAGGTTTTTGGGCAATCACATTTTCACCGATAACTCAGTTATCGATCAATTTACCGAAACCTATCGAAGTCCAAATGAAACCTGCGGCCTTCTCCTTTCGTTTTATACCCATATTATAGAGTAATGTTAAGTTTTTTGGGCAATCACCGATAACTCAGTTATCGATCAATTTATCGAAATATATCAAAGCTAGTAAATTGAAACCTGAGGCCTTCCCCTTTCGTTTGATACCCATATTGTAGGTCAAGTTTAAGGTTTTTGGGCAATCACATTTTCACCGATAACTCAGTTATCGATCAATTTATCGAAACCTATCGTAGTCCAAATGAAACCTGCTGCCTTCTCCTTTCGTTTTATACCCATATTATAGGGTAATGTTAAGTTTTTTGGGCAATCACCGACAACTCAGTTATCGATAAACTTATCGAAATATATCGAAATCCAAATGAAACCTGGAGCTATCTCCTTTCGTTTGATACCCATATTGTAGGGTAAAATAGAGGTTTTAGGGCAATCGCATTTTGACCGATGACTCAGTTATCCATCAATTTATCGGAATATATTGAAGTACAAATGAAACCTGTGGCCTTCCCCTTTCGTTTGATGCCCATATTGTAGGGCAATTTTAAGGTTTTTGTGCAATAACATTTTCACCGATAACTTAGTTATCGATAAATTTATCGAAATATATTAAAGTACAAATGAAACCTGGGGCCTTCCCCTTTCGTTTGATGCCCATATTGTAGGGCAATTTTAGGGTTTTTGTGCAATAACATTTTCACCGATAACTTAGTTATCGATCAATTTATCGAAACCTATCGAAGTCCAAATGAAACCTGGAGCTATCCCCTTTCGTTTGATACCCATATTGCCGGGTAATATTAAGGTTTTCGGGCAATCGAATTTTGACCGATAACTTAGTTATCGATCAATTTATCGAAATATATCAAAGCTAAATTGAAACCTGGGGCCTTCCCCTTTCGTTTGATACCCATATTGTAGGCCAAGTTTAAGGTTTTTGGGCAATCACATTTTCACCGATAACTCAGTTATCGATCAATTTATCGAAACCTATCGTAGTCCAAATGAAACCTGCTGCCTTCTCCTTTCGTGTTATAGCCATATTATAGGGTAATGTTAAGTTTTTTGGGCAATCACCGATAACTCAGTTATCGATAAACTTATCGAAATATATCGAAGTCCAAATGAAACCTGGAGCTATCTCCTTTCGTTTGATACCCATATTGTAGGGTAATATGGAGGTTTTCGGGCAATCGCATTTTGACCGATGACTAAGTTATCGATCAATTTATCGAAATATATTGAAGTACAATTGAAACCTGGGGCCTTCCCCTTTCGTTTAATACCCATATTGCCGGGTAATATTAAGGTTTTCGGGCAATCGAATTTTGACCGATAACTTAGTTATCGATCAATTTATCGAAATATATCAAAGCTAAATTGAAACCTGGGGCCTTCCCCTTTCGTTTGATACCCATATTGTAGGTCAAGTTTAAGGTTTTTGGGCAATCACATTTTCACCGATAACTCAGTTATCGATCAATTTATCGAAACCTATCGTAGTCCAAATGAAACCTGCTGCCTTCTCCTTTCGTTTTATACCCATATTATAGGGTAATGTTAAGTTTTTTGGGCAATCACCGACAACTCAGTTATCGATAAACTTATCGAAATATATCGAAATCCAAATGAAACCTGGAGCTATCTCCTTTCGTTTGATACCCATATTGTAGGGTAATATAGAGGTTTTCGGGCAATCGCATTTTGACCGTTGACTCAGTTATCGATCAATTTATCGAAATATATTGAAGTACAAATGAAACCTGGGGCCTTCCCCTTTCGTTTGATACCCATATTGTAGGGTAATTTTAAGGTTTTTGTGCAATAACATTTTCGCCGATAACTCAGTTATCGATACATTTATCGAAACCTATCGAAGTCCAAATGAAACCTGGAGCTATCCCCTTTCGTTTGATACCCATATTGTAGGGCAAGTTTAAGGTTTTTGGGCAATAACATTTTCACCGATAACTCAGTTATCGATAAATTTATCGAAATATATCGAAGCCCAAATGAAACCTGGGGCCATCCCCTTTCGTTTGATACCCATATTGTAGGGTAATATTAAGGTTTATGGGCAATCGAATTTTGACCGATAACTTAGTTATCGATCAATTTATCGAAATATATCGAAGCCAAAATGAAACCTGGGGCCCTCCCCTTTCGTTTGATACCCATGTTATAGGGTAATGTTAAGTTTTTTGGGCAATCACCGATAACTCAGTTATCGATAAATGTATCGAAATATATCGAAGTCCAAATGTAACCTGGAGCTATCCCCTTTCGTTTGATACCCATATTGTAGGGCAATTTTAAGGTTTTTGTGCAATAACATTTTCACCGATAACTCAGTTATCGATAAATTTATCGAAATATATCGAAGCCCAAATGAAACCTGGGGCCATCCCCTTTCCTTTGATACCCATATTGTAGGGTAATATTAAGGTTTTCGGGCAATCGAATTTTGACCGATAACTTGGTTATCGATAAATTTATCGAAATATATCGAAGCCAAAATGAAACCTGGGGTCATCCCCTTTCGTTTGATACCCATATTGTACGATCTTTCTATACCTATATGCGAAATATCATAAGTATAGTTTCAATATACCTAGAGTTATATGGAATAAAAAAAATTTCGAAAAGTAACGGTCCCTAGCAGGGTCGGAACCCCCAAAATTAAAAAAAAAAATAGCCTATAGCTCCTTCCAGACTATAACCTGTAGGCGTGCCAAATTTCAACAAAATCCGTCTAGCCATTCTCAAGTTTTTAGGGAACAAAAGCAAACGTCTGGACATCCAAACATCCAAACATCGCTACATTCACATTTATAATATTAGTAGGATTATTGCCTACTGAAGAATTTACCAAATTCGAGTATTTTGAAAATTTTGAAAAAAGAGTATTGAAAACCGGTTTTCAAAAATTTTCTTTTGCGGTATTCGTTGGTAACGTTAGGGGGCCTTTCAAGAATTCAATTTTGGCAAATTGTGCCAGGATGAATTGAACTTCAAATGTTGATTTGATACAATATTGTAGGGTAATATTAAGGTTTTTCTGCAATCGCATTTTTACAAATGAAACCTGGGGCCTTTCCCTTTCGTTTGATACCCATATTGTAGGGCAAGTTTAAGGTTTATGGGCAATCACATTTTCACCGATAACTCAGTTATCGATCAATTTACCGAAACCTATCGAAGTCCAAATGAAACCTGCGGCCTTCTCCTTTCGTTTTATACCCATTTTATAGGGTAATGTTAAGTTTTTTGGGCAATCACCGACAACTCAGTTATCGATAAACTTATCGAAATATATCGAAATCCAAATGAAACCTGGAGCTATCTCCTTTCGTTTGATACCCATATTGTAGGGTAAAATAGAGGTTTTCGGGCAATCGCATTTTGACCCATGACTCAGTTATCCATCAATTTATCGAAATATATTGAAGTACAAATGAAACCTGGGGCCTTCCCCTTTCGTTTGATGCCCATATTGTAGGGCAATTTTAGGGTTTTTGTGCAATAACATTTTCACCGATAACTTAGTTATCGATCAATTTATCGAAACCTATCGAAGTCCAAATGAAACCTGGAGCTATCCCCTTTCGTTTGATACCCATATTGCCGGGTAATATTAAGGTTTTCGGGCAATCGAATTTTGACCGATAACTTAGTTATCGATCAATTTATCGAAATATATCAAAGCTAAATTGAAACCTGGGGCCTTCCCCTTTCGTTTGATACCCATATTGTAGGCCAAGTTTAAGGTTTTTGGGCAATCACATTTTCACCGATAACTCAGTTATCGATCAATTTATCGAAACCTATCGTAGTCCAAATGAAACCTGCTGCCTTCTCCTTTCGTGTTATAGCCATATTATAGGGTAATGTTAAGTTTTTTGGGCAATCACCGATAACTCAGTTATCGATAAACTTATCGAAATATATCGAAGTCCAAATGAAACCTGGAGCTATCTCCTTTCGTTTGATACCCATATTGTAGGGTAATATGGAGGTTTTCGGGCAATCGCATTTTGACCGATGACTAAGTTATCGATCAATTTATCGAAATATATTGAAGTACAATTGAAACCTGGGGCCTTCCCCTTTCGTTTGATACCCATATTGCCGGGTAATATTAAGGTTTTCGGGCAATCGAATTTTGACCGATAACTTAGTTATCGATAAATTTATCGAAATATATCAAAGCTAAATTGAAACCTGGGGCCTTCCCCTTTCGTTTGATACCCATATTGTAGGTCAAGTTTAAGGTTTTTGGGCAATCACATTTTCACCGATAACTCAGTTATCGATCAATTTATCGAAACCTATTGTAGTCCAAATGAAACCTGCTGCCTTCTCCTTTCGTTTTATACCCATATTATAGGGTAATGTTAAGTTTTTTGGGCAATCACCGACAACTCAGTTATCGATAAACTTATCGAAATATATCGAAATCCAAATGAAACCTGGAGCTATCTCCTTTCGTTTGATACCCATATTGTAGGGTAATATAGAGGTTTTCGGGCAATCGCATTTTGACCGTTGACTCAGTTATCGATCAATTTATCGAAATATATTGAAGTACAAATGAAACCTGGGGCCTTCCCCTTTCGTTTGATACCCATATTGTAGGGTAATTTTAAGGTTTTTGTGCAATAACACTTTCGCCGATAACTCAGTTATCGATACATTTATCGAAACCTATCGAAGTCCAAATGAAACCTGGAGCTATCCCCTTTCGTTTGATACCCATATTGTAGGGCAAGTTTAAGGTTTTTGGGCAATAACATTTTCACCGATAACTCAGTTATCGATAAATTTATCGAAATATATCGAAGCCCAAATGAAACCTGGGGCCATCCCCTTTCGTTTGATACCCATATTGTGGGGTAATATTAAGGTTTATGGGCAATAGAATTTTGACCGATAACTTAGTTATCGATCAATTTATCGAAATATATCGAAGCCAAAATGAAACCTGGGGCCCTCCCCTTTCGTTTGATACCCATGTTATAGGGTAATGTTAAGTTTTTTGGGCAATCACCGATAACTCAGTTATCGATAAATGTATCGAAATATATCGAACCCCAAATGTAACCTGGAGCTATCCCCTTTCGTTTGATACCCATATTGTAGGGCAATTTTAAGGTTTTTGTGCAATAACATTTTCACCGATAACTCAGTTATCGATAAATTTATCGAAATATATCGAAGCCCAAATGAAACCTGGGGCCATCCCCTTTCCTTTGATACCCATATTGTAGGGTAATATTAAGGTTTTCGGGCAATCGAATTTTGACCGATAACTTGGTTATCGATAAATTTATCGAAATATATCGAAGCCAAAATGAAACCTGGGGTCATCCCCTTTCGTTTGATACCCATATTGTACGATCTTTCTATACCTATATGCGAAATATCATAAGTATAGTTTCAATATACCTAGAGTTATATGGAATAAAAAAAATTTCGAAAAGTAACGGTCCCTAGCAGGGTCGGAACCCCCAAAATTAAAAAAAAAAAATAGCCTATAGCTCCTTCCAGACTATAACCTGTAGGCGTGCCAAATTTCAACAAAATCCGTCTAGCCATTCTCAAGTTTTTAGGGAACAAAAGCAAACGTCTGGACATCCAAACATCCAAACATCCAAACATCCAAACATCCAAACATCCAAACATCCAAACATCGCTACATTCACATTTATAATATTAGTAGGATACGCATTGAGGAGGGGTGTTGAAATACATTACTTTTATAAGCAACCCTATGAATGTGACAATGCGTATAATAAATACCAATAATGTGGCAACTTGTCTTTTGCCTTTCTTTTCAAGTTGTCATTCCGATTCTGGTAATCGTCCTTTCTCGTTTTCGTTGAGCTATTCAAATAAAAGCGTTCACTGAAACGCACGTACACATTGTTAATTCTTGCGTTTTATTCTGCTTAGGGAAAAATCCCCAACAGCTTCAAAACTATTTCTTTCTTGCCTAGCAGTTATATCTTAGGTCTATCGTTACGGTTTGTCGAGAGCGGACGTACTTTAGAGCTAATCACAAGTGTATCACAGTGAATATAGACGAAATAATATTCCTTTGCTACATGCAAAAACTTACATACTTAAAACAGAAACTTTTCGAACTAATTTATAATGAGTGAGAAGGATAATCCCTTTGAAATTCTGGAAAAACAATTAAACGAAATTCCGAATAATACAAACTATGAAAGATCCACAGTACAAAATACTGCTGGTCAAGTGAATGCGAGAGAAAATGAAGTTCAAGGTGACACCGATCTAAATACAACAAAACCCAACGTATGTGAAATAACATATGAGAACATTAAAGCACAAAATAATGTGAAAATAACAAGTGCAAAGAAACGTAAACAACAACACGACAATAAAAGTGACAGCATGGAAAGTGTAGACGGAGTAGAGAACAGCCGATCAATGGCAGTGTTGCTGCAATCACTCTCCACCCAAATTAGCGAACTAAAATCAGTAATAGCACGGCTTAGTACAGAAAAAGCAGCTCTCAAAGAAGAGAATGACCGCTTAAAAAGTAATAATAAAAACACCAATATGGAAAAAATTAACCAAATAAAAAATAACACAGCACAGGAAACTTTGGAAATGGAACAAGACAGTTTGGAAGAAGTAAATTTTCCTTTGCTGCCTAGCACTTCTCCCAGAGAAACATTCCAGGCTGATGTACGCTCAACTAAAAAGCAGCTAAACATTACACATCCCGTTCGGGAAAAACGTAAATTAAAAAATAACCCACCTGTACTTATATGTTATAATATAAATCAGAAAGAAATTTCTAACAAATTGAAAACAATATTAAACCACAAAAACTTTGCATTTAACATTGTCAACAATAATGTTACTCGTATAAATGCATTCATTATAGAAGATTATAACAAAATTAAAAGCCTTTTGGCACAAGAAAAAATTAAGTTCTACACATACACACCTAATGAAGAAAAACCACACACTATTGTAATTAAAAAATTGTCTTACGTATATGAAAATGAAGAAATTCTTAGTTATTTAAATGAACTCAACTTAGACATTAAGATTATTAAACTTACAAAGTATAAAAATGGAAACTGGTTGATCCAGCTTGATCATAAGTCGAATTTATCAGAGTTCTACAATATAAAATATATACTTAATTGTAAAATTAATTTTGAAAAACTGAAACCTATGCTACCGACACAGTGTAAAAACTGTCAACGATTTACACATGTGGCAAGCAATTGTAATATGCCATACCGTTGTGTTAAATGTGTTGAGTCACATGGTCCAGGTGAATGCAAAATTCCTTCCAAAGAAAATAATAACAAGGAGTATGTTTATACTAATCCTGAAACAGGCCAGCTAGTCAAAAATATAGGTATACCAGTTAGCTGCATAAATTGTAAAACTGAAGGCCACCCTGCAAACTACAGTAAATGCCCCAAGAGGCTTGAATTAATTAAACGCCTAAATGAGCGCAATGGCCTAGGCAATACAGTTGATGACACATTAAACAAAAAACCTTTGTCGAAAACAGAAGCTTTAGATGAGTCCTCTCCTTCATACGCCTCAATTGCAGGCAAAACTGGAAAACCTTACCTTAAGTCACAAAAAAGAGTCCCAAAAACTACTAAAAATTATACTAAGCCTGCACCTATAAAAAGTGTTTATAGTACTAATTTATTTCAAGGTGTAGACAAAGAATGCAGTAGATTATTTGGTAGCAATTTATCAGGCTGCATGAAAAGAATAGACGCCTTCGCAAAAACATATAAACAATTGAAGAATGATGACGAGAAGTCTATAGCCCTTTTTAGTCTTCTATCTGAGCTAAGACTTAATAATGGGCAGTAAAAACCTTAAATGTATATTCCTAAATGTTAATTCCTTAATATCTAGATATAAAAGGCATTACTTTAATTTATTCCTAAAAAAACATAAGCCTGACATAATACTGATAGCAGAACACCGACTTAGTCAACGACATGTAGTGAATTTTCTTGGGTATAACCTCATCAGGCAAGTTAACAAGGCGAAAGGTGTGAGTGGCAATAATCGAACAAGTAGCACGGCAACAGCCATATGTATACGAGAACACTACAAATACAAAGTTATAAACATAGGAGACACTATTCACTTAGAGAATATTGCACTTAAAATTTTTCAAACGGACGGTGAAGAAGTTACATTTGTATCTTTATATAACCGCCCAACAGACTTACTGAAAACGAGTGATCTTAACATGGTACTAAACTCTGTAAATACAAGTAAAGTAGTCATAGGCGGAGACCTAAATGCTAGACATCCAGATTGGGGGGACTCCTATACGAACCCCAACGGCAAAGTTCTAAGCAATTGGCTACAGCAATGTCCCACTTTAAAGTTGGTCCCAACAAAACTTCCTACTAGGATATCTAAAACATCAGCATCTTTTTTAGATATATTTTTAGTAACCCCATTTGTTGGAATTGATTTCGATGTTCAAAATGGATATCGAGACTGTCTGAGAACACTGCCATTTGAATCAGATCATAGCGCTGTTCAATTAAATATAATGTCAGATCATAACGTACTCAATTGTCAATTAGCTGAGAGGTTTAATTATGATAAAATTGATGTAAAAAGATTCAATGATGTGCTAGCAACCAAACTTACAGAATATAATTTACCAAGTAATCGTAATGCCACTGAAGAAGAAATCGATCTTAGTATCACAAGTTTAAACTCTGCCATGGATGCTTCCATAAACTCGGGAGCGATACCAAAGGTGAAAATTCGCAACCGGGGTCTCATAAACCTGCCACAGAATATTCTTGATCTTGTAGCCGAGAAAAAGCGTTTGCGCCGTACTATTTATAGATGCGTTGACCCGCAACGTAAAGCCACACTCGAAGCTATAGTTCGAAACTTAACCACAATTATTAGAGAACAAATACAATTGCACGAAAACAAATATTGGTCCAACTATTTTGAAAAAATACGGTTGAATAGCCAAACTTACAGAAAAATAAAAGGTCTGTGTGGTTTAAATACCAGGCAACAAATTCCAGATTTAGAAATGAGATGTGACAATGATATCGATTTTGATATACCCAATTTTGGAAATAGTAACACCATCCTCGTACGTGAAAATTTTCATAAAGTCAATGCTCTTGCCTACTCCTTTGAAAAGGTTCATAAACAAAATGAGAACATAGGTGATGATGAATTTGCTTCATATATTAAACTATCTATAGGTGAACTATGCGAGAGCAATAGCCCAATTTATATGTTCGATAACAACTACACTGCCGATGGTGAAGTCACCCACCAAGATGATACGCAAGAGCCTAATGTAGACCACAATATGCTTATAAAAGCGGAGGACATAGGCTGTTATCTGCGTAACAAAAATAATAAGAAAAGCGCAGGCGAGGATGGCGTATCAAATTTTATTCTAAAGAAAACGTTTCCTTTTTTCTGGAAATATATTGCCACTGTAATCAACCAATCCTATAATATTGGTTATTTTCCTAAAGAATGGAAAACAGCGAAGATTGTGTGTGTGCCAAAGCCGAACTCCGACCCTAAATTTATAACTAACTATCGTCCAATCTCACTCCTATCCAACATAAGCAAACTTATGGAGGAATATTTACTAGACAAAATCAAATCGCATGTTGAAAAAAAAAAGATATTAAAGGACTATCAGTTCGGCTTTCGCCCTTCGCATTCCACATGTCACGCTCTGACAATGCTATCTGACTTTGTATGTACCAACCTGAACAGGCGTCAAGCAAACATTGTTGTTAGCTTGGATCTTCAAAAAGCTTTTGATACCGCCTGGATAGAAGGTATCATTTATAAGATGCACAAAATATTCAACTTCGATAAGTGTTTGTGTAGAATGATATACACCTATCTTAGAGAACGATCATTTTTCGTTGCAAATGGCGATAACAACTCTATCATACGAGATGTAAGTGCAGGTGTACCACAAGGCTCTTTGTTAGGGCCAATGTTGTACAACATCTTTCTTGCAGACTTTCCAGACCCACCAATAAAAACTCACCCCGCTTCCTGTGATATAAAGGTCCTTATATACGCAGATGACATTATAGTGTTGGGTTCTCAAAGGCAAATAGCAAAAGCTAATGGTGAAATGAACTTGTATCTTAAAAAACTAAATGAATACTTCAAGAAATGGAAAATAAAAGTCAACACACGCAAGAGCGAATGTACGATTATTAAGGGTGTGCGAAGAAACTTGTATCCAAACGCCCGAAAATATATTCCTCAAATCAAAATAGGTGAAGAAAATGTTAGAGTAAAAAATCAAATTAAATATCTGGGAGTAATACTAGATGATAGATTTACCTTTAAAAAACATTTAGACTATATCCTTGCAAAAGCAAAAAAAAATGTTTTTTAGCTACGCAAACTTGCTAAGAAGACCCGCTGGCTTAAAACACAATATTAAGCTTAACATTTATAAGCAAATAATTAGGCCAATATTATCGTACGCGCATCCCATTTGGTTTAATATCTCTTCAAGCCAAATGGAAAGGCTACGCGTATTTGAAAGGTATATGCTAAGAATATGTAGCGGAATCAATCGAAAACCGTACTCTGGGGGTACATTCAGGAAAAGATACTCAAATAAACATTTGTACAAAGCATGCAAAATCTCGCGAATTGATCGCTTCTTAATTAAAACATCTGATAAATTTGTTAACTCTTTATTATATGTAGATAACGAACTAGTACAAAATTATTTACTGAAACAAAATGAAATAGCATTACCAATTACAGATAAATACCTATCGCCTTTGTATATAAAAATGCTAAAACAAAACAACCTTTTATATTATAACAACAAAGTTGTTTACTATCATAGGCGATACAATACGTATAATGTTAATCCACAAAACCTTGTATATAATGTTGCACAATTTGTGGCAACAACTCAATAACTTAAATAAAATAGCCAATCACTGACAATTTTACATTTAATAACAGATACCTAATGATATTTCTTTTTTAGCCCTTTTTTGGAAAAAATCAATTTTAAATTTTGCATACCTACTCGTATGCTACTACAAAAATAAAGTAATGAAATATACACAAAACATTATGTAAAATTTTAAACTCCTAGATAAATACTAAGGTATGTTAGGATAACACTAAACTATAAGCTTAATAAACCTGTAAATATTATATGAGTTTTGGGCAAATAAATAAACAATAAACAGTTATATCTTACCTGTCATAATATTCAATGTGGATCAAAATAAACTATTTAAAACATCCCAGCGGTACAATTGAAAATGTGCCATCGATGCAAATTTTAAGCCGAATGAAATAAGTCCCAACAAATATGAAATAACTCCCAATGCAAATTTTAAGCCAAATGAAATAAGTCCCAAAAATATGAAATAAATCCCAATGCTGAAAAATAATGAAATAACACCCAACGGAATTTCGTTGGGAGTAATTTCATTTGGAGTTATTTCATTATGAAATAATTCCCAACAAAATGGTATGAAATAAGTCCCAACGCCTTGGAAGTTATTTCATTATGAAATAAGTCCCAATTTGTAAGGAAAATATTTGGGAGTTATTTCATTTTTTTGTTGGGAGTTATTTCATTTGGGAGTTATTTCACTGCACCTAGGCTTGGACCTGCTCACTTTTCAAAAATTTACACATTCCTCCATACCTAACAAAGCTTTTAACGTATTGGGAAAGTTTAAAAGAGATTGACCATAAACTTTGGACATTACTGATGTACAAACAAAACACAAAAAATGTGGGCGTGGTACCGTTACCATTAATTAATTTGGACCAAATATGTTCAGAGTTATGAAGAATTAAAATTTTATTTAGCCTGGTTCGTGGTACCGCCCACTTTCACAAATTTCCACAACTTTTCTTTTGTGAAAACCTTCTCCTAGCAATTGCCAAGAACTGAAAAAAATTTGAGCCAAATCGGTCTAGCCGTTCTCAATTGATGAGTTACTATACATTTTTTGCCACCATTTTTATGTATATATATAGATTATTGCCTACTGAAGAATTTACCAAATTCGAATATTTTGAAAGTATTGAAAACCGGTTTTCAAAAATTTTCTTTTGCGGTATTCGTTGGTAACGTTAGGGGGCCTTTCAAGAATTCAATTTTGACAAATTGTGCCAGGATGAATGCAAATTCAAATGTTGATTTGATACCATACTGTAGGGTAATATTAAGGTTTTTCTGCAATCGCATTTTTACCGATAACTCAGTTATAGATAAATTTATCGAAATATGTCGAAGTCCAAATGAAACCTGGATCCATCCCCTTTCGTTTGATACCCATATTGTAGGGTAATATTAAGGTTTTTCGGCAATCGCATTTTGACCAGTAACTCAGTTGCCGATAAATTTATCGAAATATATCGAAGTCCAAATGAAACCTGGGGCCATCCTATACCTATATGCGAAATATCATAAGTATAGGTGAAGTATACTCAGAATTGTATGGGGGAAAAAAATATCAAAAGGTAATGGTCCCTTGAAAAGTCCGAACCCCGAAAATTAATTTAAAAAAAAAAATCCTATAACTCCTTCCCCTGTATGCGTTCCAAACTTCATCAAAATCCGTCTTGCCACACAGCTATCCTTAATCAAAAAGAAGTTTCATGAAAATGCCGAATGAAACGGTTCACGGCATCTTCTTTCAGCTATTTTGTAGTTTCAAAATCCGTTTCAAAACGAAATTCTAGCTGAACGTTTTCCGGTTTTATTCAACAAATCCTTTTTTTTTTTAATTTTTTATACTTTCACTTATTTTTTACGACACGTTTTAGCGGATTATGAAAGTCAGTGCTTTTTAAATGTTATTTCTACTCTTCTACCACTCTCAACCCAGAACCACGACGTGGACGTGATGGTACGAAGGTTCCATCCGTTTTGTTTGTGTTTTGTCTAGTTTTTTTTTTTTTTTTTTTTTTTTATGTAATTTAGAAATGAATTAAATTATGTTGGTATGATAAGAATGTATGCTATTTGAAAAATAGTTGTTGATTACTATCTAAATCTATATATATAAATTTCAAATTATGTATCTATATATGGACACACTTGGCTCCTAAACGAATAAGCCGATAGTAACCAAATTTTACACACCCCTGGATATCTTCCAGGGATAGTCACAGGCTAAAAAATATTTTGATATGTATAGGGGGCGTGGCACCTCCCATACAACTGAAATTTTTCATTGTCCGTATCTCTGGAAGTATTTATGTTAGACCATTGAGGGTTTGTATGGGATCGATCCATTCCACCTGCAAAAAAATTGGGGATAACAAAATACGAATGCAATACTTCTTAGTCGATATCTCTGGAAGCAATTAGGTTAGACCACTGAAATTTGGTGAGAGGTTAGATGAGATCGAACACTATTACCTCCAAAAAAACTGGGGATAACAAAAAAGGGGGCGTGGCAATTTCTATACGATTGAAATACTTCTTAGTCGATATCTCTGGAAGTATTTAGGTTATAACAAAATACGAATGCAATACTTCTTAGTCGATATCTCTGGAAGCATTTACGTTAGACCACTGAAATTTGGTGAGAGGTTAGATGATGATGTAGCTTCGTCCATACCTAACAAAGCTTTTAACGTATTGGGAAAGTTTAAAAGAGATCGACCATGAACTTTGGACATTATTGAAGTACAAACAAAACACAAAAAATTTGGTCGTGGCACCGCCCACTTTTCCAGGTGCATTCATTAAGATTAGTGAACATATGTACGATAAAATTTCTCTAAAGCAAATACATGCAGTAATATAGTAGTGGCAACTCTGGTTCTCTCGGACGTGTTTTTAAATCGCTCTTTAATTATTTCATCCTTTTTCTGCAAAAATAGTTTTATCACTCGGTTAACATAGTTGATTATATCTAAATTTATCATTTTCATACCGAATAACTATTTGAAATATAATATACGTGGCAAATAAATTAAATCAAAGAATTTCCTATATGGCAATTTATAAGAAAATCGGCGAATTTGTTGGTGATTGCTGCTTTGGTTTTGTAGCTGTATTCCATCTTGTTTGCAAGTGTGTGTATTTTTGCACGGTGTTTGCTGTCTGCTGTTCGCTTTTTGCAGTTTGCTGTTTCTCGTTGGCATCCAGCTGTTTCCAGTGCTCCAAAATAACACGCGTTTACGATAAAATCCAGTGCTCCAGAATAACTTTTAATTACTTATTACTTTTTAATCTTTTAATCTCTCGTCATGGATGACTTTTGTGGCAAGCGCGACAAATCCTTTAGCAGGAGTGAATCCTTCATTGTACCTTGTAGTGGCTTTTGCAAGAAACTTTTTCATCGCAATTGTTGCGAGGGCCAACTCTGTGAGTACGACGTGAAACTGCTAAAACGGAATACTCAGTTTCGGTACTTCTGTCCGGTATGTGTAAATGTGCTAGATAGAATTTCGAAGGCACTTGACAACGTCCTTGCCTCGCAGAAACTAGGTCTGGAAGCCATTATGACTGCCTTCGATATTAGGTTCAAGGATCTGGCTGCGCAAATTGAAGGTAAAAAGACCTCAATTAATGCCAGTTCCTCATCAGCTAAATCGAAGGCGAAATCGGGTAGCAAAAGTAACGCGAAGGTAAAGAATAAAAATAGGGCGTTGAAT
This sequence comes from Sphenella marginata, assembly GCA_951509765.1. NCBI lineage: Eukaryota > Metazoa > Arthropoda > Insecta > Diptera > Tephritidae > Sphenella > Sphenella marginata. Next base: position 11,884,520 of record OX608078.1, read on the forward strand.
AATACCAAATCAGTGCCAAAAATCACACGGGTAATATTGGTACATTGGCTGCGGAAATAAGTGCACTTAAAACAGCCATCACAAGCTCTAGTTCAAGTGCCTTAGGCAACAACAGTTCCGAAACGGATCTGGTAAGCTTTTCACTGCTGCCTTGTACATCAAAGTCTCTCTCTGCTCCCCTTTTTTCTTCCTCTTCTGATGGATGGCAATCTCTAACTATCCCTGCTGGGAATAAATAGTTCGGGGGCTTTAGTACCAAGTACTTCTGCCCATTTATTTCCCTCGCTTATTCTTACACCGTCGGCTTGCACTCGCAAGGCCGATGACGCTACACCTGCATCGTACAGTTCTGTTGCTGCTAATCGGTATAGTATTGTTCTTGTTACAAGTAAGGATAAGAACATTAGAAACGGTGACGATGCCAGCGTCGGTAACGAAACCTCGGTTTCTGTGGTGGAACCTATTCCTACCGTGGTATCTTCTGTGGAGCGACTACCTAGCGTGGCTGCTCAGCTCGATACTCCAAGGCTGGTGACCGCCGTCCCACCGCGTAGAGCTATTTTTGTTTCGCGGCTTCATGTATCGCTGACTGATGGGGATATCAAGAGTTATATCTGTTCTAAGCTCGGTGCTCCACCCACGACCAACATCAGCGTCTACAAATTTAATTTTAAATACGAACGAGATATTTCATCGTTCAAAATTTCAGTGCCTGATACATTTTTTGAGAGAGTGCTTAACTCTTCCTTTTGGCCGGAACATTCCGTGGTACATTTGTTCACAAAAAAATCGAGACCTGCATCTGCCTCTATTAATGTCTCAAAAAACTTAATAACTTAATTCCTGTCCCACCTCTTACTGTGCACTATCAAAATGTTAGGGGGTTACGCTCCAAATTAAATACCTTTTTCCTAAATAGTTTCAATTTTGTTGCACATGTAATAGCATTTACAGAGACCTGGTTAAAGCCTGACAATTTCAACTCTGAGCTTTTCTGCAGTAATTACGTCGTTCATAGGCGTGATCGTATATCCAGGGCCGGCGGAGTTCTTATTGCCGTCGAATCCTGCCTTTCGTCTGAATTGCTTGTCTTAAAAAATGAGTCTGATATTGAATTCATTGCAGTAAAGGTTTCACTGCATAATTTTAATCTAATTATCTCTTGCTCATACATACCGCCTCTGTCGGATATGCACGTTTATACTCTTCATTTCTCTGCTATTAGTGATTTGCAATCTCAGTTGCGTAATAGTGATCGTCTTCTTGTTCTTGGAGATTTTAACTTACCTTCAGTTGGCTGGGTTAGCTCAAGCGATTCAAACTTTCTAACCCCGATCTCACAACATGATTTCCTCAATTCCATGTTGGATACCTCGCTTCTACAGGTCAACAATGTGTCTAACTGCAATAACAAGATTCTTGATCTGGTGTTTGTGGATGATTCTGTAGGTGTCACACTTAATAGGGTTCCACCGTTATCTGTCCCTGAAGATTCGTTTCATCCTACGCTCGAGATAGCATTGGATATGGCGCAACCCAGTAGCTTTGGCATAGGGATGGGAAAACAGCGATCCCGCTCTCGCTGCTTCTCTAAAGCGAACTTCATTAAACTCAATGATATGTTAGCTTCCCATGACTGGTCGAATCTCTATGCCTGTAAAGATATCGAGACAGCCGTTTCCATATTCTACAACTCGCTACAGGGAATTTTCGACAACTGTGGCCCTCTCCGTTATACTAGTGTTGGGACGAATAAGGCGCCCTGGTTCTCCAAACAGCTTGCCAGACTGAGCAATATTAAGTCCAGACTACATAAACGTTTTATAAGATCTGGCTCATCTGACACCTATTCGAAATATTTGGTTGCTCGCTCCAATTTTCAGCTGCTCAATCAGCAGTGCTATAAGGATTACTTAACAGGTTGCAAAACTCAATTTTTCAATAACCCGAAAAGATTTTACAACTTCGTTAATTCTTGTAGGCTTGGGGTGCAGTGAAATAACTCCCAATGAAATAAGTCCCAATAAAAATGAAGTAATTCCCAACTTTAATCAATGAAATTACTCCCAAAGAAGGAAATGAAATAACTCCCAATATTTGGAAGTTATTTCATAATGAAACCACAAGTCCCCAAAAAAAATTAAATAACTCCCAAATGAAATAAGTTCCAAGAAATATGAAATAGCTCCCAATTATTTCATTCCTCTTAAATTTAAATTGGAAGTTATTTCATATTTGTTGGGACTTATTTCGTTTCTCTTAAGATTGTAATTTAACAAGTTTCAATGTTTTTGTAACTGTTTCTATAACTGTAGTAAGGTAAGATTTTAGAAAAACAATGAGTTATTGTTTTTCACGCATTCAAGCTAAAGGTCGGTGCTACAAAGAAATAAAATGTCCAATCTTAAGTTTAAAATAATAAGCGGAAAAATAATTAATAGTAAAATCTTCTATGTAAAAGATGAAAACTAGTGCTATATAAACAAGTAAGGAAGTCTAAGTTCGGGTGAACCGAACATTAAATACCCAGCGTTAGTTTTCAGAACGAGATACAAATACCATGACTTGGCAATGATATAGTCCCTAGAATCTCATTTTAAATTTTCTATATCAAAAAAGGGGGCGTGGTTTTCATCCGATTTCGCCCATTTTAAACACCAACATGCCTTGGCCAGAAAGTAACCTGTGCACCAAATTTCATGCGAATATCTCAACTTATGTTAATTTATGTGATTTTCGATATCGAAAAATTGGGCGTGGCTATCACCGGATTTCGAAAATTTTCACAGCAGCTCACCTTGGCCAGAAAGTAGCCTGGATAACAAATTCCATGCAAATATGTCAGTTTTTACGCAAGTTATGTCAATTTATATGATTTCCAAATTACCGATATCGAAAAAGGGGGCGTGGTTATCATCCGATTTCGTCCATTTTCAATAGCAACCTACCTTGGCCAGAAAGTAACCTGTATGCAAAATTTCATGCAAATATCTCAAGTTTTACTCAACTTATGTTAATTTATGTGATTTTCGATATCGAAAAATTGGGCGTGGTTATCACCGGATTTCGAAAATTTTCACAGCAGCTCACCTTGGCCAGAAAGTAGCCTGGATAACAAATTCCATGCAAATATCTCAGTTTTTACGCAAGTTATGTCAATTTATATAATTTCCAAATTACCGTTATCATCCGATTTCGTCCATTTTCAATAGCAACCTACCTTGGTCAGAAAGTAGCCTGCATAACAAATTCCATGCAAATATCTCAGTTTTTACACAAGTTATGTCAATTTATGTGATTTTCGAAATTTTCGATATCGAAAAAGGGGGCGTGGTTATCATCCGATTTCGCCCATTTTCAATAGCAACCTACCTTGGCCAGAAAGTAACCTGTATGCAAAATTTCATGCAAATATCTCAATTTTTACTCAAGTTATCGTGTACACGGACGGACAGACGGACAGACGGACGGACATGCCTTAATCAATTCCTCTTTTCAACCTAAGAACTTTCATATATGGAACCCCATATCTAACTCGATTATTTTGCGCCGTTACATATTACCGTTATGTGGGCAAAATTAATATACCCTTATACTAGTATTAGTACGCTGGGTATAAAAAGTCTGAAGCTAAAGGTACGATTTACTATACGTGCTACGAAAAAATTACAGTTTATGTAATTGAAGAAATGTGCCACAATGTTGCCAAAATAAAAAAAAATTCTAGTAAAAGTAACATGAAATTATTTGAAAACCTTTGTCATTATATGCAATAGTATATATGTATACGTAAAAAGGCGGGGCGGCGCCCGCCGGGAAACGCCGCGCTTCAAAACTATTTCTTTCTTGCCTAGCAGTTATATCTTACCTGTCATAATATTCAATATGGATCAAAATAAACTATTTAAAACATCCCAGCGGTACAATTGAAAATGTGCCATCGATGCAAATTTTAAGCCGAATGAAATAAGTCCCAACAAATATGAAATAACTCCCAATGCAAATTTTAAGACAAATAAGTCCCAAAAATATGAAATAAATCCCAATGCTGAAAAATAATGAAATATCACCCAACGGAATTTCGTTGGGAGTAATTTCATTTGGAGTTATTTCATTATGAAATAATTCCCAACAAAATGGTATGAAATAAGTCCCGACGCCTTGGAAGTTATTTCATTATGAAATAAGTCCCAATTTGTATGGAAAATATTTGGGAGTTATTTCATTTTTTTGTTGGGAGTTATTTCATTTGGGAGTTATTTCACTGCACCTAGGCTTGGACCTGCCCACTTTTAAAAAAATTTACACATTCCTCCATACCTAACAAAGCTTTTAACGTATTGGGAAAGTTGAAAAGAGATCGACCATAAACTTTGGACAATATTGAAGTACAAAAAAAACACAAAAAATGTGGGCGTGGCATCGCCCACTTTTCCAAAATTTTATGAATCTTGACCACAGGACACACATATCAAAAAACCATTAATTTGGACCAAATATGTTCAGAGTTATGAAGAATAAAAATTTGATATAGCCTGGGTAGTGGTACCGCCCACTTTCCCAAACATTAATATAGTCCAGGCTTTAACCCTTGATCCCAAGAATATACTTTGAAAATTTCATAAAAATCGGTTGAGTACTTTGGACGCCATCTCACCTAAAGCATGTTACTTTGACAAATGGTGTGAAAAATGTATAGTAATTCATCAATTGAGAACGGCTGGACCGATTTCTCGGATTTTCCTACTTTTCCGCAGGCTTTTCCCAAAATTTTCTTTAGTAAAAACCTTCTCCTAGCAATTACGAAGAACTGAAAAAAAATTTGAGCCAAATCGGTCCAGGCGTTCTCAATTGATGAACTGATATACATTTTTACCACCATTTTTATATATATAGAACTAGCAGACCCTGCAGACCTTGTACTGCCTGACCAGTGACTTCCCTAGAAATAAATTTTAAAATATTTTTCTATTAATTTTTAACATTTCATTTATTGCAGTGCTTTAGGATATACAATATTTCTGGTTTTCCCGTCCTTGGTATACACAAATAAATTTTTTGGATGCCCGACTCAAAAGACAGATCTTTTTAACTCAATGAGTATGGCAAAAACCGATATGTACTGCTGGACAGATGTATAGCTAGTATTTATTTAGTTCTATCCTATTCTATTTAGACTGTCTTTAAACATTGCTGTACACCCTTAAATACTCCAGATATGTATAAATTGCAATACAAACCATAAAAAATTAGATGCATTCATTAAGATTAATGAACATATGTACGTTAAAATTTCTCTAAAGCAAATACATGCAGGGATATAATGGATTGAAATATTATTTATCTTGTAGGCTTGGACCTGCTCACTTTTCAAAAAATGTACATATATATGTAGCTTCGTCCATACCTAACAAAGCTTTTAACGTATTGGGAAAGTTTAAAAGAGATCGACAATGAAGTTTGGACATTATTGAAGTACAAACAAAACACAAAAAATTTGGTCGTGGCACCGCCCACTTTTCCAAAATAATATAAATCTTGACCAAAGGACAGACATATCCAAAAATCATTAATTTAGACCAAATATGTTCAGAGTTATGAAGAGTTAAAATTTGATATAGCCTGGGGGTGGGGTACCGCCCACTTTTCCACAAATTAATATAGCCTAAATTGTACACATCAATCTTCTTAACCGATCTGGAAAGTTGAAAACATATCGACCATAAACTTTGGACAATATTGAAGTACAAACAAAACACAAAAAATGTGGGCGTGGCACAGCCCACGTTTCCAAAATTATATAAATCTTGACCAACGGACACACATATCGAAAAATCATTAATTTAAACCAAATGTGTTCAGAGTTAACATTTGATATAGCCTGGGGGAGTGGCACCTCCCACTTTTCCAAAATTATATAAATCTTGACGAAGGGGAGTGGAGCCTCCCACTTTTCCATAAATTAATATAGCCCAAATCGTACACAACAATCTTCTTAACCGATCTGGAAAGTTTAAAAAAGATCGACCATAAACTTTGGACATTACTGATGTACAAACAAAACACAAAAAATGTGGGCGTGGTACCGGCCACTTTTTCAAAATTATATAAATCTTGACCAAAGGACACACATATCAAAAAACCATTAATTTGGACCAAATATGTTCAGAGTTATGAAGAATTAAAATTTTATTTAGCCTGGTTCGTGGTACCGCCCACTTTCACAAATTTCCACAACTTTTCTTTCGTGAAAACCTTCTCCTAGAAATTGTCAAGAACTGAAAAAAAATTTGAGCCAAATCGGTCCAGCCGTTCTCAATTGATGAGTTACTATACATTTTTTGCCACCATTTTTATATACATATATAGATTATTGCCTACTGAAGAATTTACCAAATTCGAATATTTTGAAAAAAGAGTATTGAAAACCGGTTTTCAAAAATTTTCTTTTGCGGTATTCGTTGGTAACGTTAGGGGGCCTTTCAAGAATTCAATTTTGACAAATTGTGCCAGGATGAATGCAAATTCAAATGTTGATTTGATACCATACTGTAGGGTAATATTAAGGTTTTTCTGCAATCGCATTTTTACCGATAACTCAGTTATAGATAAATTTATCGAAATATGTCGAAGTCCAAATGAAACCTGGATCCATCCCCTTTCGTTTGATACCCATATTGTAGGGTAATATTAAGGTTTTTCGGCAATCGCATTTTGACCAGTAACTCAGTTGCCGATAAATTTATCGAAATATATCGAAGTCCAAATGAAACCTGGGGCCATCCTATACCTATATGCGAAATATCATAAGTATAGGTGAAGTATACTCAGAATTGTATGGGGGAAAAAAATATCAAAAGGTAATGGTCCCTTGAAAAGTCCGAACCCCGAAAATTAATTTAAAAAAAAAATCCTATAACTCCTTCCCCTGTATGCGTTCCAAACTTCATCAAAATCCGTCTTGCCACACAGCTATCCTTAATCAAAAAGAAGTTTCATGAAAATGCCGAATGAAACGGTTCACGGCATCTTCTTTCAGCTATTTTGTAGTTTCAAAACGAAATTCTAGCTGATCGTTTTCCGGTTTTATTCAACAAATCCTTTTTTTTAATTTTTTATACTTTCACTTATTTTTTACGACACGTTTTAGCGGATTATGAAAGTCAGTGCTTTTTAAATGTTATTTCTACTCTTCTACCACTCTCAACCCAGAACCACGACGTGGACGTGATGGTACGAAGGTTCCATCCGTTTTGTTTGTGTTTTGTCTAGTTTTTTTTTTATGTAATTTAGAAATGAATTCAATTATGTTGGTATGATAAGAATGTATGCTATTTGAAAAATAGTTGTTGATTACTATCTAAATCTATATATATAAATTTCAAATTATGTATCTATCTATGTATCTATATATGGACACACTTGGCTCCTAAACGAATAAGCCGATAGTAACCAAATTTTACACACCCCTGGATATCTTCCAGGGATAGTCACAGGCTAAAAAATATTTTGATATGTATAGGGGGCGTGGCACCTCCCATACAACTGGAATTTTTCATTGTCCGTATCTCTGGAAGTATTTATGTTAGACCATTGAGGGTTTGTATGGGATCGATCCATACCACCTGCAAAAAAATTGGGGATAACAAAATACGAATGCAATTCTTCTTAGTCGATATCTCTGGAAGCAATTAGGTTAGACCACTGAAATTTGGTGAGAGGTTAGATGAGATCGAACACTATTACCTCCAAAAAAAACTGGGGATAACAAAAAAGGGGGCGTGGCAATTTCTATACGATTGAAATACTTCTTAGTCGATATCTCTGGAAGTATTTAGGTTATAACAAAATACGAATGCAATACTTCTTAGTCGATATCTCTGAAAGCATTTAGGTTAGACCACTGAAATTTGGTGAGAGGTTAGATGAGATCGATCCCTATCAACTCCAAAAAAAAAAACTGGGGATAACGAAAAAAGCGGCGTGGCAATTTGTATACGATTGAAATACTTCTTAGTCGGTATCTCTGGAAGTATTTAGTTAGACAACTGAAATTTGGTGAGGGGTTATATGAGATCGATCCCTACCACCTTCAAAAAAACTGGGTATAACGAAAAAGGGGGCGTGGCACCTCCCATACCAATGAAATACTTAAGGAGAAGGAAGAAAATGAGCGGAAAAGGCATAATGCAAAATTGGAGGAAATAGAAATGCTGAAATTGGATACTTTCAAAAAGTTTTTGTAATTGTAATTCTCACAGGGAAATCGGTCCACCATAATGATTGTAAATTCTGGCAAGAACTTCTTTTGTCAAATTTCCCTATTTTTTATGAAAGTGTGTGTGAAAAAAACAGTACAGACATTGTAAATAAATGTTAACAGCTTTGTGGAAAAATAGCATCCAAATTTCAAACTGTATGGGCTAAAAAACATACATTCATGAAAAAATTGCGAAATATTTCTTGCTGGAATTTACAACTATCATGGTGAACTGTGAGCCGTTGTAGTGTAGAATTCATGTATATATGTACATAAATGTGTATTTCAGGGAGATATGTAACTTATAAGACTACATAGCTGTGACCAATATTTCAGGGAGATAACTTATAAGACTAAATAACTGTGACCAATAAATACGCTTCATTTGCTTGTTTATAACCAAAAATGCATTCTTTTTATTATTTTAGGGATAGGAATGGGAATAGGGATAAGGATAGGGATAGGGATAGGGATAGGGATAGGGATAGGGATAGGGATAGGGATAGGGATAGGGATAGGGATAGGGATAGGGATAGGGATAGGGATAGGGATAGGGATAGGGATAGGGATAGGGATAGGGATAGGGATAGGGATAGGGATAGGGATAGGGATAGGGATAGGGATAGGGATAGGGATAGGGATAGGGATAGGGATAGGGATAGGGATAGGGATAGGGATAGGGATAGGGATAGGGATAGGGATAGGGATAGGGATAGGGATAGGGATAGGGATTTTTTTTTTTTTTTCTTTGGTCCCTCCACGCTATCCACGTTTTGGGGAAGTATATTATCTCGTTTCGTTTGTTAACAATATACATATATGGACACCCTTAGTATATAAAATATTTCAATGTTGTATGTTATGAATAGTATATGTAGTTATAAAATATTAAGCTGAGATAATAAGGCCTGCGAATGGATACAGGCTTTAAGATAGCACATATATATATATATATATATATATATTTTTTTTTTTTTTCTTCTAAAGATATGTATAAGTTGAGAAGAAAAAAAAAAAAAATAAGAGATAAATAAATTCAGAAATAAAAGTAAAATAAAATAACGTAATAGTAACCTTCCTCTGGGTACATAACTTTACATGCCATTAAAATCTTTAATAGTGTTGATTATATGGTAGACAAAGTTTTTGTATGACTCTGATAGGGCTTTTTCGGCGCTAATTGCCATTAGGTTGAATGGTGGTGCCTGGGATCCTTCGCACAGTGTAGTGTGACGATGCCTTGGTCTTGCATACCGGGGACAGTCCTGTAGCAGATGATTCAGTGTTTGGATTGTCTCCTGATCGCAGGGGAAAGTGTCGCTTTCTATTATTTTGAAGCGTTTCAAGTATTCTTTATGATAACCATGCCCAGTGAGTACTTGGGTCATCTCGAAGGATATGCCGAAGGCTTTTGCATAGGCTTGCGCTTCTTTTGGCGATTTGAAGTGCATTTTTGTTGTGCTACCTGTAGTTGCTTCGTCGTATTCTCGTTGCCATAATGCTGCCGTTTCTAATTTAATTAGATGTTTGGCATAGCTCATTGGAAAATTTGAGTAGTTGATTTCGCCCGGTTCTGTTGCCGCTTGTTTGGCGTACCGATCAGTCAGTTCGTTGCCTTCTACTCCCACGTGAGCCTTGACCCAGAAGAATTCAATAGTACTGCGCTCGGTGAGTCGATAAAGACGCTCGTGTATAGAGGGTATGATTGGCATGTCGTTGCTCCTATTTTTTATGGCTTCTAGACAGGACATACTATCGGAAAATATTTGTGCCCGTTTATCGGTTAAATACATTTCTACCCACTCTAGGGCCTTATCGATTGCAAGCGCTTCAGCTTGAAATATGCTGCAACTTTCGTGGAGTTTTAGCGTTTTATGTTTCCATTGGGCGGTTGGATAGCGGATAACATATGCTGCTCCACAGTCCCCAGTCTCATACTTGCTTCCATCTGTGTAGATTTGGGTCAGATTAGCATTGTTGATAGCCTTTATTTGCTCCTGTGACTCCACTGTTTCGTATACAATTGATCGCCGGACTGCTGGATGCAGTAGATGATGCTGTTTCAATCGTTTCTGGAGACTTGCCTCAGTGTTATGTATGTTTAATGTGCTAGTGGTTTTAACCTCATCTGCCTTCATTATCTCTGCTATTTTAAGGTGTAGTGGGGTGAATCCAGCAAGCGCCAGTGCGGAAGTAGCCGAGACAGTATGAATAGGGATAGGGATAGGGATAGGGATAGGTCTTAACTAAGGTATACTGGAAACAAGATTTGGATATGTTTGCTGCGAGCCGGTGAGCGTGATATTCGGAGATCTTAGTAAACGGCTTGAAACCCCGTCGAAACGACTCTCCGGCTAATGTCACAATCGCCTCCGTCCCGTCAAAACTTTGGCAAGCCTTGGGGTACGTTCGAAGTCTGTCACCGTTAAGTTGGTGGTGCAGGTTCGGTTGAGATTTTCCCGATTAGTGCTGATCTGGCTCTGAACGCAGTCCTCATGAGGGTCTGCGTCAACCTTCGCGTGGCCTCCCTGCTCCGGCATAGATAACCACGGGATCAATCAAGGTGACTGCACATCCAGACTAAGATAGCGGCCTCAAGTCGGGACCCTTTTAGCATGGACACATTTAAAAACAACAACAATAAAAAACAAAATGAAGAAAGAGAGAAGGACAGGACCATCAATCCGTTTATAGGAAGAAAGCTACCACGCTCTCCAGAAGGGCTTGGCTCATCGGGCAAAAGCCAATATACCCCGCCATTCACGCTGGCGAAACCAAAAGTAGCAAGGAGTAGTGTAGCCTCTCCTGCTGCTTATTCGACAACAGGAAAGGCAAACTGCGACAACAAGGCACAAACAGGCACTCCTTCTTTAAGTGACCTAATAAAGCAGGCCTCGTCAGCGCTAGATGCCAAGAATCTTCAGGCCACAAGCGGGAGCGTGACTTCAGCAGCTGGAGAGAATAAGATGGCTAAATTAGGTAGAACAATTGATGACCTAATTAAATTCTTCGATGGGCGTAATAACATTCACGCCGAAATTAAGCGTCTGACCTCTATAATTAAGGCAGCGTACATTGAGTCGGCCTTGGAAATGAAGGGCCTAGAACTAAAGGCAAGGGGCAACGGTAAGGCCAAGGATGGTAACCCATCACCCCCCGGAAAGAGACCGAGGAAGAGTTCGTACTCGGCCAAGGAGAGGCAGGTAGACAAGTCGACTGCTTCATCCACTAAAGCTTTGCTTTCAGAAGCGGCCAGGAACAAAAGCAGCGCGGAGACGCAGGAGAAGAGCGACCGGGAAAAAGGTAATAATGCATACCCGAAAGGAGGGTGGCAAATAGCCACAAAGAAAAATGGGAAAAGGAAAATTATGCCTAAGGCCAGGCCGAATGCAATTATAATTTCCAAGATAGGAGATGCGTCGTATGCTGACATATTGCGCAAAGTGAGAAGTTGCGACGAATTAAAACGAATGGGGAAAGACGTCAAAACAATTAGAAGAACGGCTAAAGGAGCCTTAATACTCCAAATGAAAAGATCTCAGGAGGGTGAAACAAGTGCCTACCAAGCGGAAATTGAGGCGGTGCTGAAGGAATCGGCAAAGGTTACTGCAAAGGCACAAACAGTAACACTGCAGTGCAGAGACTTTGATGAGATCACTACAGCTGAGGAGATCTGCGATGCTCTCCATCAGCAATGCGGAATTAAGCGACCAGATGTGACTGCCATAAGAAGTATTCGTACAGGGTACAGCGGCACGAAATCCGCACTTATTAGCCTTAGTGTGGACGATGCCAAGGCTGTCCTTAATACACAAAAAATACGGGTAGGATGGGTATCCTGCCGGGTAAGAGAGGTCAAGCAGGATAAATGCTGTTATAGATGCTGGGGCTACGGACATATAGCACAGAAGTGTACGGAGACCATAGATAGGTCAAAACTTTGCAGAAAATGTGACCAAGATGGGCACAAAGCCGTAAACTGTGCAAATGCCCCAAAGTGTGCATTATGCGAAGGAAAACACTCGGCAGGTAGCTATAGATGCCCACAACGTCAGGGGGCAAAAAGACTGTCTCATGATTTTGTTGCAACTCAACTTAAATTATTGTGAAGCTGCTCAAGATCTCTTATCGCAAACAGTTTTTGAAGGAGGAATCGACATTTTAATCCTATCGGAGCAGTATAAAAACCGCCAAGACCAGGGTTGGCTTTCGGACTCAGCAGGAAAAGCCGCAATTTGGACACCTGGGAAATTTCTTCCGTAGCAACAGATGACACCGACGGTGGCTGGTTTCACGTGGGCGAAAATCAACGGAATATACGTTTTCAGCTGCTACGCCCCTCCGAGCATGACTATAGTGGAGTTCGAAGATATGATGGTCGGGATGACTGTTGAAGCACACGACAAACATCCGCTTCTAATCTGTGGAGACTTTAACGCATGGTCTACTGTTTGGGGTAGCAATCGAACCAACGAAAGAGGAAGAATCCTCATGGAGAGCCTTTCGCAACTGAGGCTGGAACTGCTGAATGAACCGGGGAAATATACATTTGACACGGGCAGCAGACGCTCCATTATAGATCTTGCATTTGCCAGCACCGAAGTCGCAAGACGTACCAAATGGTCTATCAGTCACGCCTACACACACCGTGACCATAAGGAAATTAGCATGGAGCTGCTGGAATCCCCACGATTGGCAGTCTCAAACCGAGTACAAAACAGGAGATGGAAACAAAATCTTTTCGATCCCCAAGCATTTGACATCGTTTGGAATGATACCACAATAGTAGGATCACACGCGGAGGACCTATCGGCGCAAATAACGAAAGCACTGTGGAGGGCATGCGACGCTGCTATGCCCAGAAGCCGCGCGAACGTCCGTCGCACTCCGGTGTATTGGTGGAACAACGAAATAGAGGAGGAACGTAGAAAATGCCATAGAGCACGACGAAGAGCACAGCGGGCCTGTCTATCCCCTCAATGCGAGGAACTGCACTGGACTTATTTATCCCAAAGGACAGCACTGAAAAATGCTATACAAAGGAGCAAGAGAATATGCTTCAAGCAACTCCTAGAGAATGCGGAACTGGACCCCTGGGGACTGGCTTACAGAAAGGTCATGGGTAAATTAAAAGGGCAGATGTCGAAACAGCCCTCGTGTCCGATATTAATGAGTCGTATCGTCGAAACTCTTTTTCCCACGCAGGAGCTATGGACTTTTCGAAGCGATGACATCGAAGACATTGAAACTCCAAGGATCACGGAGCAAGAGGTGCTGGACGCAGCACAAAGAGTTGCTAATAATAAATCTCCAGGGCCCGATGGAGTGCCAAATATAGCCCTTAAAGCGGCAACTAGAGGAAGGACATCAGTATTTACGGATCTTTACAACGCCTGTTTTCAAGAAAGTGTATTCCCTCGCACATGGAAAAGGCAAAGGTTGGTCCTTTTACTAAAAAATGGAGACATACCAGAGCAGCCATCCTCGTACAGGCCACTTTGTATGCTAGATTCGCAAGGAAAAATTCTCGAGCGCATTATCAGTGAGCGCCTGCAACAGACCCTAGAAATCCCAGGAGGGTTATCAAACAATCAATTTGGATTTCGCAAATCAAGGTCCACGGTGGATGCAATCCAAACAGTCGTCAATATAGCCCAAGAAGCCATTACGGGAGGTCAACATAAAAGGAAATTATGTGCACTGATTACACCAGACATAAAGAACGCTTTTAACACCGCGAATTGGATGCAGATTATGACAGCGCTACGAAGCTTCGGCATGCCGGAGTACCTACTTAGAATCTTTGACACGGAGGAAGGAGCGAAAAAGTGTAACATAACAGGCGGCGTACCGCAGGGGTCTGTACTTGGGCCAACGTTATGGAATGCAATGTATGACGGCATCCTAAATATTGGCCTACCAGAAAATACACAAATTGTTGGTTATGCAGACGATATAGTAGTCGTAGTGGTGGCCAAGAGATTGGGCCTGTTGCAAGCACTTAGTAACGAAGCCGTAGGAAGAATAAGAGAATGGCTGACGAATATGAGGCTGGACATGGCTACTCAAAAGACAGAAGTGATAGTAGTGAGCTCAAAACGCTCGGTACCCGAGTTAGTCTTAACAGTAGGGGATAATCAAATATCCTCTAAGGCTCACCTGAAATATTTGGGAGTGCATATAGACTCCAAACTAACCTTCAAGGAGCACTTCAGAGCAGTTGGAGAGAAAGTTGCTAAAGTAAGCGGAGCTCTTATGCGAATAGTGCCAAACATAGGTGGTCCAGGCGAAGCCACCCGACAGCTAATGGCCACAGTAACTAGTTCCATAATTTTATATGCAGCCCCAGTGTGGCATGGATCTAAACGGACCCACCAAAAAGAGATATTAGCAGCCTACAGACTTACAGCTTTAGGAATAGCAAGTGTCCGACGATGCGATCCTTGTATTATCTCGGAAAATCCCAGTAGATCTCCTAACAAGCGAAATAGCCGACTTGTACACATTCTATGCCGATCAACCATCACAAGAAGCCAAGAAAAGCGCAAGATCAAGAACCATTATTAAGTGGCAAAACAGATGGGATGAATCTAGAAAAGGGCGCTGGACATACAACCTAATACGGGATATAGCTCAGTGGAATGAACGGAAGAAACTACCATCTTACACAGATATTGACTGGGCATGGCGGTTTTAAGGAGTATTTATACACCCGTAGAATAGAAGAGGATCCGTTCTGCCCAAACTGTCCTACCGAACTGGAAAATGCAGAACACGTCATGTTTCACTGCCCCCGTTTTCATAGTGAAAGGAACACGGTGCACAGGGCTTTTGGAGAGGAACCCTCTACGAGGAACTTAGTTCCACATATGTGCAAAAGTGTAGAATGCTGGAACGCCGTGAGTAAAATGGCGTTCTTAGTTATGTCACGGCTCATGGTCGTGGAGAGAGAGCGCAGGGAATTGCGCACGCAAAGCAATGGCGATTGAATCGCCTTTCCCCCCGTGACGTAATGCCTTGCGGCGGTCCCACGGGGTGTGAAGATATGAACAGGATTAGCCTGGTGTCATGGGGCCATTTGAGGGCAGCGCGCTGCCACAACGCCCTTTGAAAAAAAAAAAAAAAAAAGGATAGGGATAGGGATAGGGATAGGGATAGGGATAGGGATAGGGATAGGGATAGGGATAGGGATAGGGATAGGGATAGGGATAGGGATAGGGATAGGGATAGGGATAGGGATAGGGATAGGGATAGGGATAGGGATAGGGATAGGGATAGGGATAGGGATAGGGATAGGGATAGGGATAGGGATAGGGATAGGGATAGGGATAGGGATAGGGATAGGGATAGGGATAGGGATAGGGATAGGGATAGGGATAGGGATAGGGATAGGGATAGGGATAGGGATAGGGATAGGGATAGGGATAGGGATAGGGATAGGGATAGGGATAGGGATAGGGATAGGGATAGGGATAGGGATAGGGATAGGGATAGGGATAGGGATAGGGATAGGGATAGGGATAGGGAGAGGGATAGGGATAGGGATAGGGATAGGGATAGGGATAGGGATAGGGATAGGGATAGGGATAGGGATAGGGATAGGGATTTGGTTGAATTGTTGCAGGAAAATGAAAAGGGGTTACGATAGAAGAGGTTTACACAAGGAAAGTGCGAGCAACAGCCTCCCTGCCTTCTGCTCCGTCTATAATGCGGTGCAATTGCTTGAATATCCTCCCCGTCATTAGCATTTCTATTTGAAAGTTCACGATCTCTTTCATCTTCGTTGATTGGAACGTTGAATCTGCGGAAAATATTGTGTCAACCATCAACCATATTGCGGGCCTAAGCGTGCCTCTTATTATATTTATGTTCCATTGATCCCTGCTGTGGGCTCCGATGTGGTGTCAACATAAAACTTTAAAGGGCATAGCCAGAGCCTGCCAAAACCCACGAGTTTGCAGAGCCACTACTGATGTAAAATTGTCTTACATCACTTTGATTCCAAACGAAGGAGTCATGACATGAACCAGGGTGACTGGCATCTACTGCTTTTATCTCCATATTGTAATTGCAAACCTGTCATTTGAGAAAGGAATGCTTTACATTTTCAACAAATATATATTTTGACGTACCACCATCACATTAATGCTGAAATATCCCTTCCTATTAAAAAACAAGGACTCGTCCTCTGCTGGCTTTATTATTTTTATGTGGGTGCCACACACACAACCAATGACTCCCGGAAAATTTAACTCCCTGTAGAAATATTCCTTGGATCGATCCATATCCGCATTAGGCACATTTAGTTTAATATTTTCTTCGCAAATGCAGTTTTCCAGTTCCTGTACAGTAAAGCGTAATATCTTCGAAAAGGTACTTCTCCCAATATTTATGTCCTGATCCTTAGCTACAGTCAGTTGATAAGACCCAGTAACTAAAAATCGCAGTTTAGCCGCTAGTTCCGTAGTTGGCGAAATCAACGGATGTCTTTCGGCCAACCGACTGCCTATTTTACTAAGCAACATTGTAAAAATGTGTTTGTCAACGCGGTATGACTCCACAAACCTAAAAAGTCCAAATTATTGAGTATATACATATGTACATACATACATTATCTTGGAGAATTGTTGGTTGGTAGATTAGGTAACTAGCGTTATTCTGTTGTCGTAGTTGTTTATGGTTCTAACGAAAGTCTGAGGAACAATTAAAAAGATGGTTGATATCATGAGGTGTCAGTACGCTCCTCGTTAACATCGTCAACACCGTTTTTATGTCATCCTGTACCGTTGGGGATCAGAAAACGGCTAATTATTTAATATTCCTCTGAAGGGTGTAGATGCTTCGCCCTTCTAAAAAAATTTTAAGTCAACTCACTTGCAGTCAAGTTGCCTTAAGATATTTGCACAGGGTCGAAGTTGTCGATTTTTGCGATTTGCACGCCTAATAGAAGGCCTTCTGACCTCCGCACATCCAAAAACCACTGCTGCAGGAATTTTTCCAATTTTTATTAAATTTTAATTTACTTCCACGAAAATTCATAAACAAAAACAGATGTTTTCATTGGAGCTCGAAGTGGAATGAAAACGATTCGTTATCGACTTCGAAACGAAAATTTACTTTCGGTTTGGAGAACACCAGACAGAAAACGATTCGGAATCAGTGTGGTTTTACTTTTCATTCCGAATCGGAATGCAGAACAGTAGCGAATATTAGCTGGAAGGATATAGAGACTTAAAATGTTTGTAAGTTTGGCAAGATTTTGATAATATCTCAGTGATAGAAAAGGGATCTGATGATGAGGTGAAAATATGATTTCCCAAAAATCTTAAACTTGCCCTACAATATGGGTATCAAACGAAAGGGGAAGGCCGCAGGTAACATGTAAACCCATTGCTGTGATTTAACTTTCTAATTTTTTTCCAATTATCAATTTTTCCCAAAAACTGACAATAAAAATTCAATATGAATTATTGTTAACTGGTCTCGAGCTTGCAAATCTTGCAAATATGTAAAAAAAAAATAGGCCGTAAAAACCAACAACAAAATAAATTTAAAATGATCAAAAGCAAGAGATTCTCACCAAATGCTTCACAATCAAAAATCAAATATGTAAACAGTTGAAAGTTAACTAAAAACTTCGTTTAAAGTTGACTGAAGAACTGTATAGCAAGTTTAAGCTTAGTTTACTTGACAAATTGCGTTAAACTTGCACTGAAAACCGGGACTTAGAGACATATTACACAGCTGTACAAAAAAAAAAAATTGTTGCCCTGGGTATTTTAGAAAATTCTTATGCCCTGGGGTAGCCAAATAAAGATTATAAACATATATATATATGGCGCGATATACAACAGTTATATCATCAACCTCCTAGGAGATTTTTGCGCCGAGCTTCTCTTCCAATTTGTGGTGTGCCGCTTCTGAAATTTTTCCTACAAATTGGCGGGACCTACGGTTTTTCGCCGACTCCGAACGGCATCTACAAAGCTGATGAATTTTTGCTAAGAAGCCTTTCATGGCAGAAATACACTCGGAGAGTTTGCCAAACCACAGCCGAGGGGCGACCCCGTTTTGAAAAAACTTTTTCAAACCACTTTTTGATGTAACCTGTACCAGGGCTCGAACCCGGGGTCACAAACCTCTTTTCCATAGGTTAGAGCATATATTGCCCCAAAACATTTTTTATGTTTGTCCTATCATTTTGATGTTGGTGTCGTTGGAAAGGTGGAACTCCGCCGCTTGAATTAACCAATATAAATGAGAGATTTATTTTTTTGGTTACGAATAACCATTAAGTCAACCAAAAATTTTTTTGGTTAAAAATAACCCTTATCGCAAGTAATAACGTATTTGGTTATCGGTGACCCACTCGACAGCAAACTATTTTTGCTGAATAGTGGTAAATTTTTCCTCGAGGAACTTGCAGATATCGGTCATGCCACTCCAGGACCTCAAGTTGTTTTATATTGCGCGAATTTTTTTGCTACCGATAACCATAAAAACCGTGTTACTTACAATAATGGTTATTGTTAACCAAAAAATGTTTCTCTCATTTATAATGGTTACGTTGACCAATATAAAATATGTCTTGCGGTAAGGGTTATTTATAGCCAATATTTGAACACATGGGTATTAACTAGTATATCTCGTGGTCGAATGTCTTAGACGAAGGCCCTTCTACTTCACAATTCGCAGGTGGTTTTAATGACTTAAATGATTTCCAAATTGATTCCAACTATTCACTGTCTGATATTGAGGAAGACAGTGAAGAGGAAAATGATGCAAGAAAAGATGTAGCAGGGTGGGCCGTACAATTTAACATTGCCACAGATGCAACTAATTCCTTGCTCGGGATACTACGAAAATATATCTCTGGGATTCCCAAAGACTGCAGGACATTGAAATGTACTCCAAAGATACCACCAGTGGATAAAATGGGATCAGGAGAGTATTTTCACTACGGTATTGAGGATTCACTCACAGATTTTTTAATGAGAAATTCGTTCATGTCCACTGATATTCACCTCAACATAAATATTGACGGCCTTCCGCTGGCAAAAAGCTCTAATTTGCAGATATGGCCTATTTTAGTTAACGCGAATGGGGAGTCGGTTGTTATGGTTGTAGGTGATTGCGGAAACAGCAAGCCACCGTGCCCAAATATGTACTTGCAACGCTTTGTGGATGAGTTGTTATTCTTACAAGAAAATGGCTTGGATTTTGATGGAAAGCATTATTCAATTTACGTTCGTTGTTTTGTTTGTGATGCTCCAGCAAGATCGTACATATTGGGTGTTAAAGGACATACGGGTTATTATTGCTGTATTAAGTGTACGCAGAAGGGGGAGAGTATAGGCCATAGGATGATTTTTCATGATGAAACCAACAATATCAGAACAGATTCGGATTTTCGCCAACGGTCTGATGTAAATCATCATAGAATGATAGATCCAACAGTCATTGAGAAATTGCCAATTGACATTGTAATATCTTTTCCGTATGACTATATGCATGTGGTATGTCTTGGGGTAATGAAAAGTTTGCTTCTAGGTTGGGTTAGGCGTAGAAATAAACCATATTCATTAAAAACTGCACAAATTGAGGCAATCAATTCTAAAATACTTTTATTGAGTAATAAGGTCCCAAAAAATTTGCCCGGCGTCCACGTATTTTAAAAGAAATTGAAAGATTTAAAGCTGCTGAATTTAGGCAATTTCTTCTATATACTGGAGTGGTTTTGCTTGCCGACATCCTAGATGCTGAAAGGTACAATCATTTCTTATTACTCAGTTTGGGTATTCGAGTTTTACTTAATAAAAAAACTTGTTCAGAAAATATGAATGCGCGAAAATTCTTTTAAATGAATTCGTTAAAAATGTGTGTAGGCTCTATGACGATTATTTCCTAACATTTAATTTCCACTGCCTTACCCATTTACATAGTGATGCATTGAACCATGGAGATTTAGAATCTGTGAGCGCATTTAAATTTGAAAACTTTTTGTCCAAATTAAAACGAAAATGTACTAAGAAAAATAATATTGCTGCCCAAATCTATAATCGTTTAGTTGAAGAAAGCTTGTTTTGTAATGAAACTAAAGCGGAAAAATTGAGAAAGACAAATTAAGAAATGGGCCAGTAAACTCAATTAATACAAATGATAACAAGGGGCAGCGGTGTTTGAGTACTTACCGCTTGCTGTTGTTAAGATACAAGGGAAGAATATGTTGCTTAGATATCAATACCAATCAACGCAAGTCAATATGTCATGCGAAATGAAAAGAGTGCGAAATAGGATTTGCGTGCAATTGTTCATGCATATATGTATTTACAATAGTTGATATATGTATATGGTATAATAGGTACAGTGGATAGTCGAAAATATATATATATAGTACGTAGGTGCGACAAACAAACCTATGTATTAAGATAAAAAGTTTGTCTGGGTCAAAAGAGAAGAAACATAGTTAACATACATAAGCGCATATATTACTGAGCGACCAGCCTTCGCTGTTCACCTCAGCAAGTATATACACTGATTTACATTCATATGTACAGATGCACCTGCTAGCGACCAGCCTTCGCTGTTCAACTAGGCAGAGTAAGCAACTGTACTAACAAACACAACTACTACTGTAAATATATCCAAAGCTATTGCTAGCGACCAGCCTACGCTGTTCAGCTAGACAAGGCAATGAACATATTTATGACTTACCTCTTTGAGCAACGCCGTAAGAAAAAGACGATTGCTCTGAGGCTTGCCTTTTATACTCTTTAGTTAGAGCTTTTCTTCCTGCGCTTCTAGCGGTAGTTAAGGTATGGTGAATACTATTACAGCTGAGATCAATAGAGCTTTCAACTCTTTGTCAATATTATTGAACTAACTACCTAAACATACTTATGTATAAATTATGGATTACAACAGAATTGTAGTAAAATATGTACATATAACAAAAATACGTATGTTGCGTGATATTCACGTTACAGCCTCCCCCTTGACGGATGATGAGTAAACGAGTCAGTCGTCATCAATTTTGGCTCTTTCTAGGTCTTCCTCTCTTCCTTATGGGTTGGACAGGTGTAGGTGAATCGTCGGTATTGGTGCCTCTATATATTGATAAGGCAGATGCATGATATGCCCCAAGTGGCACGTTTGTTTCATTTTTGGCAGCAATTTCGTATGTGGATGTACCGATCTTCCGCGTCACAACATATGGCCCATCTCGTTTAGGTACAAATTTGGAAGTCACACCCTTTGCTGCTTGACTTAACACATGCGACTTTACTAAAACCTCTGTACCTACGATGATGTCGTCTTGGCGTCGTCGTTTCCTATCAACATATACTTTGTTTTTGTCCTGCATTATTTGCTCCTTTTCTTTCGCACTCTTAAAATTTTCTACCATACTCTTCAGGTACGGCGTTATTTGTGGTATAAAATTCTCACTCTCTGTTATGGCCCTAATATCATGATGAACATCGTCAAGAGTCCGCAACTCTCTTCCAAAGGTAAGGTAAGCGGCTGAAAAGCTAGTAGTTTGACAATTAGCAGTATTCATAGCGAAGCGAATAGCGGGTAACCCTACATCCCAAACATTGTGCCGGTTTTGGACGAATATACCTAACTGAGCTTTAAGGTCACGGTTTTTACGTTCAACTGGGTTGGCTTCGGGGTGATATACGGGAGTAAATACTTGTTGTATCCCCATGCAGTATGCAACTTGTTGCATAATAGCTGACACAAACTGTACACCGTTATCGGACTTTAGTCGTCGTGGTACCCCATATCGTAGAAACACCTCGTTAATTAAAATCTTTGCACACATTTCGGCTGTAGCTTCTACCATTGGAAAAAGTTCCACCCATCTACTTGCAACATCTTCTGCTATCAATATCCATTGGTACCCTTCAGTCGTCTTCGGTAGCGGCCCAAATAAATCAACAGCCACTACTTCAAACCTTTGTTTGCTTACACTTGTTTGCAATAAGCCCATCGGCTTCATGTTAGTTGCTTTATAACGCTGACATTCGATACATTTTCTTACATGTTTGGTAATTTCCGACCGCATTCCAGGCCAGAAATAACGATTCGCAATACGGGCAATAGTTTTGTCAACTCCATAATGACCAGCAGTGCTTTCATCGTGGTACGCCTTTAAAATGTCCAATCGCTCCTGGTGTGGCACTACGAGTTGTGCATCTTCTACATCGTCGTTCGCATAACAATATAACACGCCATCATTTAGGAGATATCCGCGATTGCACCATAAGGTGGCATTCTCATCACCCTCTTCTATAGATTTGATCACGTTTGTTAAATATGCATCATTCAGCTGTTCATTTCGCAACTCGCTACTTTTCACTCTCGGTAAGTCTATATCAAATGCACAAATACACTGTAATAGGCCATGTTTTTCTTCTGCGCATGCTGGACGTGACAGCATATCCGCTAAACAATTAGTTTTACCAGGAGTGTAATCGATCTTGAAGTTGTACTGCTGTATTTGCAGTGCCCATCTTGCGAGGCGGCCGGATGGTGATTTAATGGTTAGAAGCCATTTTAACGGCTGGTGATCCGTCAACAAACGTATTTCCGCGCCGTCAATATACCCCCTGAACTTGGCGCATGCCCATACAATGGCTAATGCTTCACGTTCTGTGGTCGAATAGTTCCGCTCGGCAGGAGTTAAAAGTCGACTCGCATATTCTATTGGATGCTCGAAATTCTTCTCCCCCTGGAGCAAAACCGCTCCCAACGCATACGAACTTGCATCAGTTTTGATAACGAATGGTATCTCATCTTCTGCTTGCTTTAAAATAGGTGGATGCACGAGCGCATCTTTAAGTTTCGTAAAAGCTTCCGCTTGAGGTTCGTTCCATTGCCAAACGGCATTTTTCTTGAGAAGATCAGTCAGCGGTTTAGCGATTGTCGCGAACTGGTCAATAAATCGCAGATACCACGAGCACGTCTGTACGAACGATATAAGTTCCTTAAGAGTACGCGGCTCCTTTCGCTTAGTTATCGCTGTTGTCTTATCAGGGTCAACTTTAATGCCTTCAGCAGTAAGTACATGACCAAGATATTTTACACGCGTGCAACAAAATCTACATTTTTCCATGTTTACCCTCAGCTTGAACTTTTGAAGGTTTTCAAAAACGATACGTAAATCACGTATATGATCTTTAAACGAAGTCGAGCATATAATTATGTCGTCTAGGTATGCGAGGATTTGTACATTTGGTACTGACATTTTGAATCGGTCTATCAAACGCTGAAAGGTCGATGGCGCATTTCGAAGGCCGAACGGCATCCGTTTGAAGCGGTATGTGACAAAAGGCGTAATAAGGCACGTTTTGTCACGATCTGCCTCTGCAACAGCAATTTGAAAATAGCCAGATTGCAGGTCCAGGGTTGTCATACATTGTGTGCTTTTTGCGGCATGCAACAAATCGTCCATTCGAGGAATCGGATACCTGTCAGGTTTCGTAATCGCGTTAATCTTGCGATAATCGACACATACGCGTGTACTTCCATCTCGCTTTGGTACCATAACTACGGGTGATGCCCATGCAGAATCACATTCTTCAATGACGTCATTTTCAGTCATTTTGTGTATTTCCGATTTTAACTCACGCAGCTTAGGAAAAGACATACGGTACGGTGGTAAAGCAATAGGCTTGTGGTTTCCTGTGTCAATAAAATGTTGAGCGTACGGTGTCGGCTCGTAAGATGCCCCAAAAACAGCTGAGTAATCGTTCAGCATACCGTCTAACTGCACCTTTTCAGATTGTGCCAACTCAGCTCCATCTGACTCTTTTAAAAAACGAAAGTCTATCGAAACAAGTCCGTAGCCGAAGGCTTATAAACGCGTCTAAACAGACCGTTACCATATTTCCTATCTGGTGTTATCGACTGTGGCGGAAGTGAATCCCTAAACAATTCTTGGGTCGAGTGTGGCGAGTATCTCCACGGATCTTCTGGTCCATAATACTCGAATTCAGACATATATAGTTTGGGCTTATCTACTTCTCTTTCTACCACCTCTTCCGGTTTACGTTTAACATTAACATTGGCCACTTTCACGCGCTCGATTATGTTTAACTCCAGCGGCAAACAATCTACAAAATCGGAATGCTTAGCCGGTTCGTCTTCAAAATACCAGTATTTTTGGCCCATATTCAGAACAATTCCTGACCTTTCCATAAAGTCGGCCCCTAACAACGTCCTATTATTTTCAGCATTCGGCAAAACTATAAATTGCGTATCGATACAACGTCCACCAATCGACATTTTACATACTGTGGACAGACAATTTTGTGACGATCTAACACCATCAGCAAGGGTTATTTCACACGTTATGTTTTTGAACACGCATTGCTTAAAGTCCATAACTTTTTTAAGGTTTGCACTTGCAACGCTTGTACGTGCACCTGAGTCAAAATATGCCTGGCCAGGTACCCCAAAAAGCTGAACGTTTGCGATTGGAATATCTCTGCCTACAGTAACGTTGATCGTATTGAAATTTACCGTACTTGAACTTTCTACTGGCTTTTTCATGCATCTTGGACAATTAGCGCGTGTAACTCCAGGCGCATTACAACCATAGCAAGAAAATTTCGGTTTTAATGCCTGAGCTTGTGACAACATTGCAGCATGTGTGTCTTTTGCCTCCTCATTTTTCTTTTTATAGCATGTTTCAACGCTATGACCTTTCTTTCGGCAGAAATTACACCGAGTCGGACCGCTAGACCTTTGCACGTCAGCGTTCACTACTTGGTTTCTACGCTCATTTAATGACGATTCTGCCTCTCGCGCTTCCCTCAACAATCCATCAAAATCACTAATTCGCTCACGACTTATCCTATCACGGATTTGAAAATGTATCAAACCAAATACAATATCAATTTGGTCAGCTTCGGCTGGTACATTGGGTAGTTGTGAAAAGAGTGCGCGCTTTCTACGTACAAAGGTATCGATTGGTTCTGCTTTTTGTTGCTTTGATTCAACGATTTCCGAGTATATACGCCATGCTGGCTTAGGCGGTGAGAATGCTTCAAGTAGCATGCGGACAACGTCGCCAAAAGCTTCGGCTTTTGATTTAACACCCTGCCACCATTCTGCTGCATCCCCCTCTAAAACCATGGGCATACCGCTAATCGCATCCGAATCGCTAACTTTTTCTACTGCTTTAAATGTCAAAACAGCCGCTAAAAACTCATCTACCTTTGTGGAGCTACGCTCACCATTAGAACGGGCAGTACAACTACTAAAAGAGCCTGAACGTTGATTGCTTTGGTTGACTGCTTGAAGCAGTTTTGTAAATTGGTCATCAGAAAGGGTCGTCATTTTATTTGATTTCTTCAAAATACGTTCGCTTCGGCGAACAGGCGTTAAATCGAAGAGGTTTGTGTTTGCCACTATGTTGGGCGCCAATTTATAACAAGGGGCAGCGGTGTTTGAGTACTTACCGCTTGCTGTTGTTAAGATACAAGGGAAGAATATGTTGCTTAGGTATCAATACCAATCAACGCAAGTCAATATGTCATGCGAAATGAAAAGAGTGCGAAATAGGATTTGCGTGCAATTGTTCATGCATATATGTATTTACAATAGTTGATATATGTATATGGTATAATAGGTACAGTGGATAGTCGAAAATATATACATATATATAGTACGTAGGTGCGACAAACAAACCTATGTATTAAGATAAAAAGTTTGTCTGGGTCAAAAGAGAAGAAACATAGTTAACATACATAAGCGCATATATTACTGAGCGACCAGCCTTCGCTGTTCACCTCAGCAAGTATATACACTGATTTACATTCATATGTACAGATGCACCTGCTAGCGACCAGCCTTCGCTGTTCAACTAGGCAGAGTAAGCAACTGTACTAACAAACACAACTACTACTGTACATATATCCAAAGCTATTGCTAGCGACCAGCCTACGCTGTTCAGCTAGACAAGGCAATGAACATATTTATGACTTACCTCTTTGAGCAACGCCGTAAGAAAAAGACGATTGCTCTGAGGCTTGCCTTTTATACTCTTTAGTTAGAGCTTTTCTTCCTGCGCTTCTAGCGGTAGTTAAGGTATGGTGAATACTATTACAGCTGAGATCAATAGAGCTTTCAACTCTTTGTCAATATTATTGAACTAACTACCTAAACATACTTATGTATAAATTATGGATTACAACAGAATTGTAGTAAAATATGTACATATAACAAAAATACGTATGTTGCGTGATATTCACGTTACAAAATTTATTTTATTTGTCTATAAAAAATCCAGATAACTACTACAGCTTGAAAAATAAGATATTTAAGATAGACAGTATTTCTTATAAAAATTGCGTTCCAAAAGTTATATCTCGAGAATTGAAAAATTTAAGTGACCTTTTTACAACACCAATTAAATCGTCAAATTTCAATATTAAATGTTGCGCCACTTTTGAATTTTGTAGTGGTCGATTTGAGCATTTAGTAGACGAAATATCACAAAAAATTATCGTGGGGTGACAGGTAAAACTCATTAAGTACAGTTTTAGGAAAAAAACCCGTTTTTTGCATAAATCACATTATTTTTTACTGCCCTTTTTGAAAAATGATTTAATATTTGCCCAACTTAGAGCAGGCGGCCTTTGCAAAAATTAAAATATCATTATCTAAAAATTTGTATAAAACTTGGCCAGGTAAAACTCATTACCGTATTTAATGAATTTTTCTTGCCATTGATATTGGCTTTTCATTGTAGTTGGTGACATTTGAAAGAGAATTTTTTCTTGCTAAAAAATTTAAAAGCTAAATCAGGTCAATGGAATAATTGGTGACCGCAATATTCTTTTACTTCCGGAATAAGCTATAAAGGAAATATTTGCAAAATTAAACATTGACAAGGTTCATCCCTAATTAAGTAAAAATCTTACTTGCACATTTGATTTGCAAAGTGTTCTCCATATTCTCAGCTCAGTTAACAACTCCACGTAGAACAGGGAAGACGTGTGAAAAATTGAACCCTGAGGACGGTTATCGAGCATAACCGAAATATATTGGTCAGAAATCAAAACATTGTGTTTTAATTTTATGCAAAAGAACATCGGACCTCAAGCCGGCAAAATAAAAAGCTCAGCTCAGATGTTTCATTATTTTATTACTCGCGAAAAATATGCGTGTATAATTTAACTCTTTATGTTGGAGATGGGGAAGAAGCGCATTGCTTCACGTGGAACGAACTCCATGGCAAACGTGGAAGTAAAGAAATAGGCTCAATCTTGTATAAGTTTCTTCTAAGTCTGCCTGCCACGGCAAAGGAAATATAGCTGCAGTATTACTACACGTCTTACATGTTGCCAGTAATTTAGTAAAAATTGAACTTAAGTTTCTAGAATCAGGACATACATATGGAGTGTGACTCTATGCATTCAGCAATAGAGGTCGCTAAACGGTATAAAACTGCATTTTGCATGAATGATTGAGCTGACATTTTCAAATCTGCTAGAAGAAAGCGAACAAATAAGTATCAAGTACATATGTTTACGTATAACGATTTTTACAATTTACACGAATTGGCATTAGCAACAATAAAAACCGTAACAAGGATAAAGAGGGTGTAAAAGTTTCTTGGCTGAAAATTAAATGGATAAAAGTTTAAAAGTCCAAACCTGACACCATATATTACAGATATGATCACACTAGTGACTACAAAGAAATAAATATCAGTGCAGGGAGAGGTCGACCGCGAACGCGTTCTGCTAATCTGAGCCCTGCGTATGAAGCGATGCTTCCGATATCTGCAGCAAAAAAAGAAGATCTTATAAAACTTTGCAATGCCGGACAAATACCAGAGGAAATGGTGCCATGGTATAAGAACTTGCCATCAACAATATTTATCGGAAGGGAATCTTTGCCTTTATTCGAAAGAAGCGATAACGAATCAGATGAAAATTAAAATTGTGCACATGTATTTACATTACTAAAGGGAATTCTGAATGCTAAAGTTGTTTATTTTTTAATTTTTTACAAAGCTATAACAAATTTTTGGACAGGAAAAAGTCACTAAATACAGTTCTGTTAATAAGGTATTGTCACCTCTCTAGATTTAACGCCATGAAAATTTGAAGATATTAGAGCGTCTGGTTGAATTTTGACGTTAAAATGTGTTTAAAACCTTAATTTGTATTTTTACTATTAGATGGATTTCAACAGCTCATTTTTATCTACAAGAGATACTCAAGTTTGTAAACAAGGTAATATTTTCAAATATTCATTGCTTATTTGAAATGTTTCATAATATACATACATATATTATCGATCATTTTTCAGATATGGATAACTTGAATAAAAACACTGATGCATTACACAACAAAATAGACGAATGGAGAAACAACTTATTGAAAGGTAGTACATACATACATATTAACATAACATTATTGGCACTGCAAAACTGCGTAACGTACAAATGCGAAAACGGCGTAATTTACATCTAACTTTGGCGGTTTCGCAACAACAGCGTGTGGGTTAATTTTTCTCAAACAACACACTTTCATACAATCCTGAAAATCGCTTCACAATACCGTCGGTATTTACAGCAATAAGACTACAAACTCAAAAGCAAACACATACAGCCCAATTCTAATCGAAAAATAAGCACGTATTTTTCCGCTTCTCCCTATTCCCTTATTCTGAACATAAAATCTGCACGTATTTGTTCGCTTCTCGCTCTTCGCCTATTCTAAACGATGTTCGAAAAAGCGGAAAGCGGTTTGGCGAGTAAAGTAGGTATCATAAATGAAAAGAAAGGGGAGAATACACAACAGTTTTTCGGGAGATATTACACCAGCCAATTTACGGTGAACGCTGAACCAAATGTAGGAAAATTTAACTTTTAATAATTAAAAACGTATTACACATTAATAACGTGTTGTTTTTAGGGCGAAAAGTATAAATAATCAGCAAATAGACACTTTAATAAGCTTTATTCAAAGGCATCTGGAAATTCCTGCGTCTTCCTTAAAGGATGTTTGCAAAATGAGGATGAGGTAAATTCGGCCGGACCACCAGCAGAATGTATTGTGGCACCAAAAGGCACAATCTTATTTATAACACAGGTTTTATCAAGAGGGGATTCTTTAGTGAAAGCGCAAACTGTTTTAGGCTTGTTGTGTGTATGCTGTTAAAATGTCCAACAAATATTTGTATGCGACTTTATTTACCCAATAGTATTAAATACATCTGCAAAACAATAGAATCAATAAAATTTACTAAAAAGAGTTTTGTTAGCTCTTACAATGATTCCTGCAACGCAACCTTCTTGTTTTAGAGCTCTGTTACGGTCCCTGTGCTACAGAATCTTTCGTTTATACATATGCTACCATTCGAAAGGCAATACTATGCATTTTTATTCTTAATTTATCTAATTTAACAACTTTATATAAAAAATTTTAGTATTTTGCACAAAAAGAAGTACCAAAATCAAGCGAGAAATGGCAGCACAGCTGAAATCGGGGGCAAGTGTTACAAAGACGAAATGAAAGAAGATTTTACCTGAGAATTCTTTTTCACAAGCACATGAATTCTCCGAATTTGAAGCAAAGATTCAAAGTTCAGAAAATAAATTTAACGATTTGGTAAATATCCTAAAAATGTAGTTATTCAATCAAAATCCAGCTATTTAATTTGTACATATGTATGCATATTTCCAGGTGGCTGAATTACAAACCATCATACATATGTATGTTCAAGCACAACAAAATTTGTAAAGATGGCTTGACGAAAAATGATAACTGAATGCTGCCCAAGTTTACTAAGACAACTAAGGCGGCTAGGGCACTTAGTGTAACAGCAGCACTGAAACGTAATTACTCACTAAAATGATTTTATATTGCAAATTAGTTAATTCATTTTTGTATTACCTATATAGAATCCTTCAATCTTAAGTTTGCTACTGCCGCCACTGACGCAGATTTTGAACGGGCGACGATCAACTTCTTCCAACACGCAAGTACTAGGCTAAATAAAAAGGTTGAATACGACAAAAAGAAAACTACCACCTAGTAACTATTAGATGTATTTTTTAAGTGCTTTTTAGCTCTTTTTATACCCAGCGTACTAGTACTAGTACAAAGGTATTATAACTTTGTTGGTATAACGGTTGGTTGTACAAGTATAAAGGAATCGAGATAGAAAAAGATCAATATAATCAGGATCGAAAAAAAAATTTGATTGAGCCATGTCCGTCCGTCTGTCCGTTAACACGATAACTTGAGCAAATACAGTGCACTCGCGAAAACTCGAACTAATGAAAACCAGCCCTGTCCGAGTTATCGAAATGTTCGAGTTTTCGAACGTTATGTATTTTTAATCGATATATGTATGTATTCTTTTTAACAGTTTTTATACCCTGTCCAATTTTATGGTATTATTAATCAAAGAGATTCTCTGGTTTGATGTTTTGTAGTTCATTGCCAGTTTATTTAATAAAAAATGCTAGCAAATATGAATGTTGTTTACAAATTATGTATTAGAAAAAAAAGCAGTGATTTTGGTTTGATGTTTCTTATTTTCTATCGCATTCAATAGTTACAGCCTTTTTTGCTAAACAACTTAAAACATTTAGTTTTCGTCCCATTATAACACGCAAATAAATTTGATCCTAACCGCGCAAAATCCCGTGTATCACTGGCAAATATCAATCAACTTAAAAGAAAAGTTCCGTAATTAGCACGAAACCTAGCCAGTGCGGCGCCTTAGAATGAAACAAAAGACTCACATAACGACACAAATTTGAATATCGACCGTTACAGCACATGCAAAACGACAGTTTCTAACATGTTTTTCCATGAAAAAAGAAAATAATTGTTCGAGTTTTAGAGTAGCTACATTTTGTTCGAGTTTTAAAGTAGTCAATGGAGAAAAAAAAATGTTCAAGTTTCCGAATGTTCGAGTTATCGTGTGTTCGAGTTTTCGCGAGTGCACTGTAATGAGATATCTTCACCAAATTCGGCATGCGTACTTATTTGGGTAACAGGCCCCTCCGTTGAATAACTCTGCTCTCGCATAAATTAATACCTCCCAGCCGTGTCCGAATTTTTCGCCGGGAGAAACCTGACATTGTCACCGAATAAGTCCTCGGCCACCCCATTCACGACGTGGACAACGCAAGTGAACATGGAATTAGAAGTCTACGTTGATAGTGTCAAGCTACCAACTGTCTCACACCCCAAAATCTTAGGGCTGACGTTTGATAACATGTTCAAATACGGCGCTCATGTAAATGCAATTGCCAATAAAGTCCAAAGCCGTAACAAAATCCTCCAGCCCCCTATATATATCAAAATATTTTTTAGCCTGTGACCATCCCTGGAAGATGTACAGTGGGTGTGTAAAATTTTTTTACGATCGGTTTATAAGTTTAGGACGCAAGTCGATCTATACCTATTTACATAATTTGAATTTTATATATATAGATTAAATATTTTTTTCTGAACTATTTATGAAGCTTGCTAATTTTTCAAGAACACACTTATTTTTTTTGTTGAGTTAATTATGTATACTTTTTATATGTTTTAAACATTATAAATCTGTCCCATAATTAATTTCTAGAAAAGTCGTAAATTAAAAATTTCTTTGAAAATATGACTGAGGATGACTAAGGGAATGCTGTAGAGTTCATCTGATCCATTTTTAAAATTATTGTCTGTCTGTTTGAACTTAAGGATCTCGGAAACTAAGGAATGGATTTTGAAGAGAGTTTCACTAATGGACTGCTTC
The DNA here is from genome assembly GCA_951509765.1 of Sphenella marginata. Classification (NCBI taxonomy): domain Eukaryota; kingdom Metazoa; phylum Arthropoda; class Insecta; order Diptera; family Tephritidae; genus Sphenella; species Sphenella marginata. The sequence goes on from OX608078.1 coordinate 11,916,555, forward strand.
AAGCTTAGAAAGGGGCCTGCACTTTGTTTTATCAAAACCGATCGACAAACAAAAAAGATATACTGATTTTTAGGGAGGTATGTACCTATGAAACTTTTTTTCTTACACAATTTTATATGAAGAAAAATGCACTTACTTCGTCAAAAAAAAACTAAGCGTTCCTCTAAAATTTGTGTTCACTTTTTTCAATTTCAGCCGAATAAAAATCAATTGCATAGGTACACTGCCGTCCTATGTGGGTATCAGCATATCTTTAATAAAACTCTAGATAAGTTGTGTCTGTATATTTGAAATTTCTTTGAAAAATTACTGGGGATAACTTGGGGAATGTTTAGGCACAGGTAAGAAGTCAAAAAGAGGGGAGATGACCAAATGTCGAAGTTAGACTATTAAAGAACGCCTTTACTTTAGTTTGTTGCCGTAGACATAAACGGGATATAATGTGGGAAAATAAATATTGTTCTGAACCTTCTCAGTCTGTAAATTGTTTTCGCAATTGAGGGTAGCAAAAATTTATTAACTACTTATGTACATACCGAGCAAAGCTGGGTACCCTGCTAGTATGAAATAATTGTAAAAACTTACATACAAAACAAGTAAGGAAGTCTAAGTTCGGGTGAACCGAACATTAAATACCCAGCGTTAATTTCCAGAAAAAGGGGGCGTGGTTTTCATCCGATTTCGCCCTTTTTAAAAACCAATCTATTCCCAGCCTAAACAATAGCGAATTTGGTGAGCGCGGCCCCGCCCCTTGCTTATAAAGCTTTAACCGCTTACATGAGCCAAAAGTACTCAATCGATCTATTCAAGGGTTATACCATGTCCTATATATAACTTTGGAAAAGAAGGCGTGCCATGCCCATAACTTTTAACGTATTTTGTGAAATTTTTGATATCCGGTTTCCTAACTCTCGTTTAGAGAAGTTTAGTCCAAAAGTGGGCGTGGTCGTTCACCGATTTTTCTTATTTTCTGTGGTAGTACTCTACATAAACATAACATGCCTGGTACCTAGTTTGCTAAATCTACCTTACACCGTTCTGAAGTTATTAGCAGTCGAATGTGAAAATTTGCCACGACCACTTTCCAAAATTTTGCGAAAATAATGTAAAGAATATGAAAATTGATGTATGTACCAAATTATATTATTAGAGCGGTATCAGTTAATTAGATATGGTGCAACAGGGGGTCGAGCGACCACAGATAGTTCTGCAGAAGATGATGTCTTAGACGAAGGCCCTTCTACTTCACAATTCGCAGGTGGTTTTAATGACTTAAATGATTTCCAAATTAATTCCCACTATTCACTGTCTGATATTGAGGAAGACAGTGAAGAGGAAAATGATGCAAGAAAAGATGTAGCAGGGTGGGCCGTACAATTTAACATTGCCACAGATGCAACTAATTCCTTGCTCGGGATACTACGAAAATATATCTCTGGGATTCCCAAAGACTGCAGGACATTGAAATGTACTCCAAAGATACCACCAGTGGATAAAATGGGATCAGGAGAGTATTTTCACTACGGTATTGAGGATTCACTCACAGATTTTTTAATGAGAAATTCGTTCATGTCCACTGATATTCACCTCAACATAAATATTGACGGCCTTCCGCTGGCAAAAAGCTCTAATTTGCAGACATGGCCTATTTTAGTTAACGCGAATGGGGAGTCGGTTGTTATGGTTGTAGGTGATTGCGGAAACAGCAAGCCACCGTGCCCAAATATGTACTTGCAACGCTTTGTGGATGAGTTGTTATTCTTACAAGAAAATGGCTTGGATTTTGATGGGAAGCATTATTCAATTTACGTTCGTTGTTTTGTTTGTGATGCTCCAGCAAGATCGTACATATTGGGTGTTAAAGGACATACGGGTTATTATTGCTGTATTAAGTGTACGCAGAAGAGGGAGAGTATAGGCCATAGGATGATTTTTCGCCAACGGTCTGATGTAAATCATCATAGAATGATAGATCCAACAGTCATTGAGAAATTGCCAATTGACATTGTAATATCTTTTCCGTATGACTATATGCATGTGGTATGTCTTGGGGTAATGAAAAGTTTGCTTCTAGGTTGGGTTAGGCATAGAAATAAACCATATTCATTAAAAACTGCACAAATTGAGGCAATCAATTCTAAAATACTTTTTTTGAGTAATAAGGTCCCAAAAAATTTGCCCGGCGTCCACGTACTTTAAAAGAAATTGAAAGATTTAAAGCTGCTGAATTTAGGCAATTTCTTCTATATACTGGAGTGGTTTTGCTTGCCGACAGGTACAATCATTTCTTATTACTCAGTTTGGGTATTCGAGTTTTACTTAATAAAAAAACTTGTTCAGAAAATATGAATGCGCGAAAATTCTTTTAAATGAATTCGTTAAAAATGTGTGTAGGCACTATGACGATTCTTTCCTAACATTTAATTTCCACTGCCTTACCCATTTACATAGTGATGCATTGAACCATGGAGATTTAGAATCTGTGAGCGCATTTAAATTTGAAAACTTTTTGTCCAAATTAAAACGAAAATGTACTAAGAAAAATAATATTGCTGCCTAAATCTATAATCGTTTAGTTGAAGAAAGCTTGTTTTGTAATAAAACTAAAGCGGAAAAATTGAGAAAGACAAATTAAGAAATGGGCCAGTAAACTCAATTAATACAAATTTATTTTATCTGTCTATAAAAAATCCAGATAACTACTACAGCTTGAAAAATAAGATATTTAAGATAGACAGTATTTCTTATAAAAATTGCGTTCCAAAAGTTATATCTCGAGAATTGAAAAATTTAAGTGACCTTTTTACAACACCAATTAAATCGTCAAATTTCAATATTAAATGTTGCGCCACATTTGAATTTTGTAGTGATCGATTTGAGCATTTAGTAGACGAAATATCACAAAAAATTATCGTGGGGTGACAGGTAAAACTCATTAAGTACAGTTTTAGGAAAAAACCCCGTTTTTTGCATAAATCACATTATTTTTCACTGCCCTTTTTGAAAAATGATTTAATATTTGCCCAACTTAGAGAACTAAAATATCATTATCTAAAAATTTGTATAAAACTTGGCCAGGTAAAACTCATTACCGTATTTAATGAATTTTTCTTGCCATCGATATTGGCTTTTCATTGTAGTTGGTGACATTTGAAAGAGAATTTTTTCTTGCTAAAAAATTTAAAAGCTAAATCAGGTCAATGGAATAATTGGTGACCGCAATATTCTTATACTTCCGGAATAAGCTATAAAGGAAATATTTGCAAAATTAAACATTGACAAGGTTCATCCCTAATTAAGTAAAAATCTTACTTGCACATTTGATTTGCAAAGCGTTCTCCATATTCTCAGCTCAGATGTTTCATTATTTTATTACTCGCGAAAAATATGCGTGTATAATTTAACTCTTTATGTTGGAGATGGGGAAGTAGCGCATTGCTTCACGTGGAACGAACTCCATGGCAAACGTGGAAGCAACGAAATAGGCTCAATCTTGCATAAGTTTCTTCTAAGTCTGCTTGCCACGGCAAAGGAAATATAGCTGCAGTATTACTACACGTCTTACATGTTGCCAGTAATTTAGTAAAAATTGAACTTAAGCTTCTAGAATCAGGATATACATATGGAGTGTGACTCTATGCATTCAGCAATAGAGGTCGCTAAACGGTATAAAACTGCATTTTGCATGAATGATTGAGCTGAAATTTTCAAATCTGCTAGAAGAAAGCGAACAAATAAGTAACAATAAAAACCGTAACAAGGATAAAGAGGGCGTAAAAGTTTCTTGGCCGAAAATTAAATGCATAAAAGTTTAAAAGTCCAAACCTGACACCATATATTACAGATATGATCACACTAGTGACTACAAAGAAATAAATATCAGTGCAGGGAGAGGTCGACTGAGCCCTGCGTATGAAGCGATGCTTCCGATATCTGCAGCAAAAAAAGAAGATCTTATAAAACTTTGCAATGCCGGACAAATACCAGAGGGAATCTTTGCCTTTATTCGAAAAAAGCGATAACGAATCAGATGAAAATTAAAATTGTGCACATGTATTTACATTACTAAAGGGAATTATGAATGCCAAAGTTGTTTATTTTTTAATTTTTTACAAAGCTATAACAAACTTTTGGACAGGAAAAAGTCACTAAATACAGTTTTGTTAATAACGAAGATTATGGCTGAGTTCTTAAAAAAATAAGCTTGCAACCGTATTGTCACCTCTCTAGATTTAACGCCATGAAAATTTGAATATATTAGAGCGTCTGGTTGAATTTTGACGTTAAAATGTGTTTAAAACCTTAATTTGTATTTTTACTGTTAGATGGATTTCAACAGCTCATTTTTATCTACAAGAGATACTCAAGTTTGTAAACAAGGTAATATTTTCAAATATTCATTGCTTATTTGAAATGTTTCATAATATACATACATATATTATCGATCATTTTTCAGATATGGATGACTTGAATAAAAACATTGATGCATTACACAACAAAATAGACGAATGGAGAAACAACTTATTGAAAGGTAGTACATACATATTAACATAACATTATTGGCACTGCAAAACTGCGTAACGTACAAATGCGAAAACGGCGTAATTTACATCTAACTTTGGCGGTTTCGCAACAACAGCGTGTGGGTTAATTTTTCTCAAACAACACACTTTCATACAATCCTGAAAATCGCTTCACAATACTGTCGGTATTTACAGCAATAAGACTACATACTCAAAAGCAAACACATACAGCCCAATTCTAAACGAAAAATAAGCACGTATTTTTCCGCTTCTCCCTATTCCCTTATTCTGAACATAAAATCCGCACGAAACAAATGCTTCTCGCTCTTCGCCTATTCTAAACGATGTTCGAAAAAGCGGAAAGCGGTTTGGCGAGTAAAGTAGGTATCATAAATGAAAAGAAAGGGGAGAATACACAACAGTTTTTCGGGAGATATTACACCAGCCAATTTACGGTGAACGCTGAACAAAATGTAGGAAAATTTAACTTTTAATAATTAAAAACGTATTACACATTAATAACGTGTTGTTTTTAGGGCGAAAAGTATAAATAATCAGCAAATAGACACTTTAATAAGCTTTATTCAAAGGCATCTGGAAATTCCTGCGTCTTCCTTAAAGGATGTTTGCAAAATGAGGATGAGGTGAATTCGGCCGGACCACCAGCAGAATGTATTGTGGCACCAAAAGGCACAATCTTATTTATAACACAGGTTTTATCAAGAGGGGCTTCTTTAGTGAAAGCGCAAACAGTTTTAGGCTTGTTGTGTGTACGCTGTTAAAATGTCCAACAAATATTTGTATGCGACTTTATTTACCCAATAGTATTAAATACATCTGCAAAACAATTGAATCAATAAAATTTACTAAAAAGAGTTTTGTTAGCTCCTACAATGATTCCGGCAGCGCAACCTTCTTGATTTAGAGCTCTGTTACGGTCCCTGTGCTACAGAATCTTTCGTTTATACATATGCTACCATTCGAAAGGCAATACTATGCATTTTTATTCTTAATTTATCTAATTTAACAACTTTATATCAAAAATTTTAATATTTTGCACAAAAAGAAGTACCAAAATCAAGCGTGAAATGGCAGCACAGCTGAAATCGGGCGCAAGTGTTACAAAGACGAAAAGAAAGAAGATTTTACCTGAGAATTCTTTTTCACAAGCACATGACTTCTCCGAATTTGAAGCAAAGATTCAAAGTTCAGAAAATAAATTTAACGATTTGGTAAATATCCTAAAAATGTAGTTATTCAATCAAAATCCAGCTATTTATTTAATTTGTACATATGTATGCATATTTCCAGGTGGCTGAATTACAAACCATCATGCATATGTTCAAGCACAACAAAATTTGTAAAGATGGCCTGGCGAAAAATGATAACTGAATGCTGTCCAATCTTACTAAGACAACTAAGGCGGCTAGGGCACTTAGTGTAACAGCAGCACTGAAACGTAATTACTCACTAAAATGATTTTATATTGCAAATTAGTTAATTCATTTTTGTATTACCTATATAGAATCCTTCAATCTTAAGTTTGCTACTGCCGCCACTGACGCAGATTTTGAACGGGCGACGATCAACTTCTTCCAACACGCAAGTACTAGGCTAAATAAAAAGGTTGAATACGACAAAAAGAAAACTACCACCTAGTAACTATTAGATGTATTTTTTAAGTGCTTTTTAGCTCTTTTTATACCCAGCGTACTAGTACTAGTACAAGGGTATTATAACTTTGTTGGGATAACGGTTGGTTGTACAAGTATAAAGGAATCGAGATAGATATAGACTTCTATATATCAATATAATATAATTTGATTGAGCCATGTCCGTCCGTCTGTCCGTTAACACGATAACTTGAGCAAATAATGAGATATCTTCACCAAATTTGGCATGCGTACTTATTTGGGTTCAGAATAGATTGGTATTGAAAATGGGTAAAATCGGACCATAACCACGCCCCTTTTTTGATATCGAAAATTTCGAAAAACGTATAAAACGGGTTAATTCAATATCAGAAGCAGCTACAATGATAAAATTTGCAATATGTATTTATTTAGATGTTCTAAGGCCGATTGTATCAAATTTTTTGAAAAGGGGCGTGGCACCGCCCACATATATTTGAAGAAATTTTCAAAATTTTGACTCTTAATAACTTCAAAACAGTTTATGCTAGAATAAGGAAATTTTGTAGAGGGCATACTATTGTTGTGTTAAATTCAGATATAGAAAATAAACGAAATCGCTTGGCGACCACGCCTACTTTTTCATAAAAGTTATATTGAAAGGAGGTGGAAATATTTAAAAGTCCATATCTAATTAACTGATACCGCTAAAATAATATAATTTGGTACATACATCAATTTTTATATTCTTTACATTATTTTTGCAAAATTTACGAAAGTGGGCGTGGCACCGACCACTTATGAGTCAAGCAATTTTCAAATTCAACTGCTAATAACTTCAGAACCGTGTGAGATAGATTTACGAAACTAAGTACCAGGCATGTTATGTTTATGTAGAGTACTACATAATATCTGTTTAACTGATAAAGATATAATGCTAAAATTTAATACACTTATTCACCTGATGATGTTATTAGTAATGTTTCAAGTTTTTTCGGTAATATTTTGGGTAATGGGCGTGACACCGCCCACAAGTGAATAAAGAAAATATCAATATTTCACTATTAACAAGCCACTGTGAAAGTATCATAAAGATCTGCAATGAAAACTGATCTTCAAATAGGGACAAACAACATAATAAAATCCGTGGGCGTGCCACCACCCACTTTTTTAAAATTATGTAAATATTGATTAATGGACACATATATCCGTATATCAAAAAATTTCACAAAATACGTTAAAAGTTATGGGCATGGCATGCCTTCTTTTCCAAAGCTATATATAGGACATGGTATAACCCTTGAAAAGATCGATTCAGTACTTTTGGCTCATGTAAGCGGTTAAAGCTTTATAAGCAAGGGGCGTGGCCGCGCCCACCAAATTCGCTATTGTTTAGGCTCGGAATAGTATGGTTTTTTAAAATGGGCGAAATTGGATGAAAACCACGCCCCCTTTTTCTCAAAACTAACGCTTATATTTAATGTTCGGTTCACCCGAATTTAGACTTCCTTACTTGTTTTACATGTTTTGGATTTTCTTGAACAAATCTAGCTCTTTTTTTCTCAAATCTAGCTCCAAAATAAATTGTATCCTGGCAACACTATACAAATTTTTCTGTATTTGATAGAGAATTGGTGATATGATGGCATATCCCAGATAACCAAAGTGGAAAAAAAACTCCTTTCGGAGCCATAAAACGCTCATTTCTCAGAGCTTTACTCTCCAACGGAGTCATAACAAAGAGTCCAAAATGAGTCTGATTTCGATGAATTTGAAGCGTTTTATGACTCTTTTTAAACGAACTGCTGAGCCTTTTATTGGTGCTTTTCTGAACCTTTTTCGGAGCCCTTTATTCCTCCATTCTGAGGGTTTCTGGAGACTTTACAGACTCCTTTCGCAGCCTTTTATTAGTGTTTCTCTGAAACTTATTTGGGTTCATAAATAATAAAAAATAAGGTTTATGAAGTTTTATTGACGCAATTCGGAAAATATGAAATGCGTTTGTTTGGTTGTTGTGTTTTCCGACATGGTGGATACTGGATTTATATTGGTACTAATTTCCGTCGTCCCTTGTCAATTTCGGTTTTGTAGCAAACGGGTTTCGTCGTGATAAAACCAAAGATACGGTCAGAACAGCACAGATTACGAACACACTAAGAATAACTTTACAGCAAAATTACTTCATGTTCAACAATAAGATATATAGACAAACAAACGGACTGGGAATGGGGAACCCAACATCATCCATTCTAATGGAAGCATTCATGCAGAATTTGGAAACAAAATACATGCAAGAACTAAAAACCGAACTAGGAGTGACATTTTACGCAAAGTACGTCGTCGTCATTATCTGCTTATTGAACACTAACAATGAAGAACGAATACTAGAGTTTTTAAACAAACAACATGAAAACATAAAATTCACTATGGAGACCGAGAAGGAAGGAGAACTATAGCGCGATTCACTAACTTTTAACAATCCCGCAATAGAAATATTTAACATTGTCGTATATTGCTTACTTTAACAATTGTGTGATTCACTAACTCGGATTTAACAACACTTGTTATCTATGTTTTAAATTTGAGAAAATGGGGCATCACTGGTACTGAAATGTCAAAATTTACGAAAAGTTCAAAGAGGAATAGAATAAAAAGAATTGTACGTGCAATTTTTTACCAGATATTTCAGCAAGGGAAGTATTTTTGATATTTTTTATATTTTTATTCACTTACTGCCCTTTATTTTTCTTTGTTTTTTCAGAATGGCGTCAACAAGTGCTGCAGCAACCAAAACGAGTCGGGAAACAGCAGAGCAAATAAGGGGAATGGTGGATCTGCTGGGAGAAACTCCTGGTTTGGCGTCAGGAAGATTCCAGCGAATGCACGGCATTGTTTCCTTGGTAATTGTTTACGACCGTGCGTAACTGCTAATACACCTCCAAAAATATCGAGAAAGGTATCAAAAGACGCGTTTTGATCTCTGTAACAAGAATCCGAACCCGGAAAGCAAATATTTTATTTCAGTGAAAAGTTATTAGCAAAAAACCCTGCTCGTAAAGAATTACCGTTTCCTTTAGGAGACGGCTGCTTACACATTGTTTGAAACCACGGGATATACTAGTCTATATATTAATAGGCTAACATTTTTTCCATACAATCAATTGCCAGAGTGTATCTCATATCAAAAATGCATAATTCCAATTATTATATATTTTGATATGTTTTCATGGGCCAGCAGCTTTGCATAGGCATATTATATTTAACAAAAAATGCTTCATTAATTTGTAATAATTCATAAAAGTTTTCACCAAAACCCAAAACTGTTGGTGCCCCCCATAAATTCAGAAAGCAAAAATTCAGAAATACTGTTTTTCAGAAACATTTATTCAGAAAACACTTTTCAGAAACAAAAAGTCGGAATGAAAAAGTCGGAAAAAACTTTTCAGAAACAAAAAGTCAGAATGAAAAATTCAGAAAACTTTTTTCAGAAAAGAGTGGCACGCGGAAGGACATCACCGTGGCGGTAGCCACGGCTATGGCACACATCCGGAGTTGGAATGGCGTAGCCCAGGGTTATTTTTTGAAGCGCGGCCGAAGGCCGCCTACGCGGAAAGGTATTCTGCACATAAAAAACGTGGATCGGGCCCCGAATTGGGGATCTGCGCCAAATTTAATGTTTTTTCTGCCGTCTGGTTACTTTCTGAATTTTTACTTTTTGAATTTTTACTTCTGAATTTTTACTTCTGAATTTTGACTTCTGAATTTTGACTTCTGAATTTTGACTTTCTGAAAAAAAATTTCTGAAAATATGTGTTTCTGAATTTTTGTTGTCTGAATTTATGACGGGAGCCAAAACTGTTAACTACAGTATCTGATTGTTTTATTGTACATACATCAGTGGCGCAGGTGGTGAGCTTGCCGGCTATGATGCGTGAGTTCATAGGTTCAAGCACGTGTTTAGGGCAGGTCAATTTTGTTTATTAATTGAATTTGCCTTAAAACATACGAAAAGTTTTTACCATATTTTTTTTTTAAATTTATTATATTTGTAACCCAATATTTTTCTGTTTATGACATCTATCTTAAAAAATCTAAAAAATTATTCCAATTTATCAATATTTATCAATTTATATTTTTTTAGAAATATATCATATGTTATATGCATAAACAAAAAGTACAGTTTGTAGCTTCTTCAATTTTATACTTACGAAATAATTAGAAATCGCGTTAATTTTCCTAAAGACATCAACTATTTTGTTCCTAAAAATTTTTATTTGCAAAAGAGTCGACATATAACCCAATATTTCAATATTTTTCTGTTTATGACATCTATCTTGCAGTGAAAAAAACAAATTTTTTTAATAAAAGCCAAAAAATTATTTCAACTTATCAATATATATTTTTTAAGAAATATATCATGTTTAATATACAAAAAGTAAAAACACTGTTTGTAGATTCTTCAATTTTATACTTACGAAATAATTAAAAATCGCGTTAATTTTCCTAGAGACATCAACTATTTTGTTCCTAAAAATTTTTATTTGCAAAAGAGTCGACATATAACCCAATATTTCAATATTTTCTATTTATGACATCTATCTTGGAGTGAAAAAACCAAATTTTTTTGAAAAAAAGCTAAAAAATTATTTCAATTTGTCAATATCTATTTTTTAAGCAATATATCATATTTAATATACAAAAAGTAAAAACACAGTTTGTAGCTTCTTCAATTTTATATTCACGAAAGAGTTTGAAATCGCGTTAATTTTCCTAAAGACATCAACTATTTTCTTCCTAAAAATTTTAATTTGTAAAAGAGTCGACATATAACCGGAATTCTTACATATTTAGGCTAATTGTGTCAGTTAAGATATGTGTTTTCAATATTTCCGAGTTGAATTTGACGAAAAAAACCAGAAAACCATCATGGTTCGATCCCAACTTCGAATATACAATTTTTTCCCCCTTTTTTTTCATATTGACTATTTTTTTTTGCAGGAAATTACTAAAATCTACCTTAACACATCATATGTGTAAGTTGTAATATTCTCCCGCTATACGGATATATTCATGTGTACCAATAGCGCATGTGTAATGGTTTATGTAATGTTTATGTGTAATGGAATATACAATTTATTCCCCTTTTTTTGCAGGGAAATTACTAAAATCTACCTTAACACAATATGTACTTATATACATATGTCGTTTTATGAATTTTTTTTAAGGAATTTTCTTTTTTCTAATAGATTTTCCATAATAAATATAGCTATATATCTAAGTTGAGGTCATACGATATAAATATCACGGAATATTATTGAAATGATATAAAAGTCAATATGTAATGTACTTATATATATATATCTAAATTGTTGAGAAAAAACCCTAAAGAATCCAATATGGAAACCGGCTTAATGCTCATATTGAGAACTTCGAAATAAACGCCAAATTCATTTTTAATAAAAAAAAACGTATACATATGTGGCCTAATGCTCATATTGAGAACTTCGAAATAAACGCCAAATTCATTTTTAGTAAAAAAAAATGTATATGTATGTGGCAAAGTCCTAACGGAAAAATGTTTTCATTCTCCCATTGAGCGTCGGTTCGTATTTCATTTGCTCTCACATTAACAAATTGAGAGTCATCAAAATCCTAACGGTAAAATATTTTTATTCTCTCACTTATTAAACATATTGAGCTAAAGTAGTGGCGTCGGTTCGTTCCACTCATATTTCATTTGCACTCCATCTCTTACTCATTAACAAATTGAGTAATGTATACACTTGCGTCGGCGCGTCTGTCCAATTTCATTTTGACCGAGAGTTGCCATCCCTTACGATAATTTTCACCATCCTGCCAAAAAACATGTTGCCTGCTGTTTGGAAGATTACCCTATTTAAAATTTTTTTTTTAAAAAATGCCCTATCTCAGAGTTTGTTTCAATAAGGGCGTTATTTGATATATGTACATATAATAATGAAATATTGAATACAATTTTTAAATACACCGTTTTATTTTTTAGTAGAACTATATTATTCATAGTCTCTGCTATTCATGTAATTTAAAATTTTAGTTCTTTTTCAAAAACGCAGTCAAACTTCTATTTTTTTCAAAATTCTATATTAAAAGTGAGATTCAAAAGTATTCATGGTCACTATTTTCGGGTAGTTCTTGAGATGCATCCTAAAACATTTGTTTTTAACATATCTTGCATGTTCTATTGCAAAAAATAGTTCAAAATTAAAATTTTTCTGGAAAATAGGACAAAAGTTTTTTTTTTATCAGGGACGGGGACTTTTAGTCCTTTTAAAATAAAAGTCCGAAGTAAAAAGTTATTTCTGGACTTTTATTCTTATCCGGACGAAAACAATCGGACAACTCGGACTTTTATATTTGCTCGCCAAAAATAAAAGTTATCTTTGTCCTTTTATTTTTTAAGAACAGAATGAAAGTCCGAGCCAAAATCTACCAACCCGCCAATCTAAATTTAATGAATTTCTTATCATATGAAAGATTTTGGTTCGGACTTTAATTCTGTCCTTAAAAATATAAGGACGTTATTTTTGTCCTTATTGCTGGCGAGAAAAAATAAAAGTCCGGGGTTTTAAGTTATGTTAATGATCTGTTATGAAATTTGTTAAATTTCACTATATACGGTCGGTAATTTAGATGCATCTTAAAATCCCGAAAAACTTAAGTGTTTACAATGAAATGTAAATTGTTTTGTGGAAAACGCACTGAACATTTTATTTCCTTCCAATTTTGTTCGATATGGCATCATTCTATGTGACCATTATCTATATATTAATAGGCTAACATTTTTTCCATACAATCAATTGCCAGAGTGTATCTCATAAAACAATGCATAACTCCAATTAATATATTTTTTGATATGTTTTCATGGGCCAGGAGCTTTGCATAGGCATATTATATTTAACAAAAAATGCTTCATTAATTTGTAATAATTCATCAAAGTTTTCACCAAAACCCAAAGCTGTTAACTACAGTATCTGACTTTTTTGTTGTACATACAGCAGTGGCGCAGGTGGTGAGCGTGCTGGCTATGATGCGTGCGTTCGTAGGTTCAAGGACGTGTTCAGGGCAGGTTAAGTTTTTTTTTTTTTTTACTAAATTGAATTTGCCTTAAAATATACGAAAACTTTTTATTATATTTTTTTTTTAATTTATTATATTTGTAATCCAATATTTTTCTGTTTATTATGTTTATGACTTCTATCTTGGAGTGAAAATCCCAAATTTTTAGAAAAAATATAAAAAATTATTCCAATTTATCAATATTTATCAATTTATATTTTTTAAGAAATATATCATATTTAATATGGAAAAAGTAAAAACACAGTTTGTAGCTTCTTGAATTTTACATTTACGAAATAATTAGAAATTGCGTTAATTTTCCTAAAGACATCAACTATTTTCTTCCTAAAAATTTTTATTTGTAAAAGAGTCGACATATAACCCAATATTTCAATATTTTTCTGTTTATGACATCCATCTTCAAGTGAAAAAACCAATTTTTTTGAAAAAAAAAGCTAAAAAATTATTTCAATTTATCAATATATATTTTTTAAGAAATATATCAAAAAGTAAAAACGCAGTTTGTAGCTTCTTCAATTTTATATTCACGAAATAGTTTGAAATTTTGTTAATTTTCCTAAAGACATCAACTATTTTCTTCCTAAAAATTTTTATTTGTAAAAGAGTCGACATATAACCGGAATCCTTACATATTTAGGCTAAATTGGGCCAGTTAGGTTATGTGTTTTCAATATTTCCGAGTTGAATTTGACGAAAAAAACCAGAAAACCATCATATGTCTAAGTTGTAATATTCTCCCGCTATACGGACCTCAAAAAATCTACAACTAAAAGAAAAATTGAGAAAACTGTGTGTATACCGACAAAAAAAAAACACAATTTGGAAACCGGCTAATGTTAAGAAGTTAACGGAATCTCAAAATGAACTTTCATTCGTTTCAATCTATATGGTATGTATGTATGTACATATATTCTTAGAGGAAATATTTGCTGAACCTTTAGCGCTTAGGTATAGCATTTGACATGCCATACTCATGTGTTCCAATAGCGCATGTGTAATGGTCTCGAGTGGGACGCGTGGAGTTTCATGGTTCGAGCCCAACTTCGAACATACAATTTTTTTCCTTTTTTTTCATATTGACTATTTTTTTTGCAGGGAAATTACTAAAATTTACCTTAACACAATATGTACTTATATATGTATGTAGTTTAATTGCATTTTTTTTAAGGAATTTGCTTTTTCTTAATTGCTATAAGACTAAAGGGTAACTATAACACAATATGTACTTATATACATATGTCGTTCTATGAATTTTTTTTAAGGAATTTGCTTTTTTCTAATAGATTTTCCATAATAAATATAGCTATATACATATAAGTTGAGGTCATACGATATAAATATCATGGAATATTATTGAAATGATATAAAAGTCAATATGTAATGTACTTATATATATATATCTAAATTGTTGAGAAAAAACCCTAAAGAATCCAATATGGAAACCGGCTTAATGCTCATATTGAGAACTTCGAAATAAACGCCAAATTCATTTTTAATAAAAAAAAACGTATACATATGTGGCCTAATGCTCATATTGAGAACTTCGAAATAAACGCCAAATTCATTTTTAGTAAAAAAAATGTATATGTATGTGGCAAAGTCCTAACGGAAAAATGTTTTCATTCTCCCATTGAGCGTCGGTTCGTATTTCATTTGCTCTCACATTAACAAATTGAGAGTCATCAAAATCCTAACGGTAAAATATTTTTATTCTCTCACTTATTAAACATATTGAGCTAAAGTAGTGGCGTCGGTTCGTTCCACTCATATTTCATTTGCACTCCATCTCTTACTCATTAACAAATTGAGTAATGTATACACTTGCGTCGGCGCGTCTGTCCAATTTCATTTTGACCGAGAGCTGCCATCCCTTACGATAATTTTCACCATCCTGCCAAAAAACATGTTGCCTGCTGTTTGGAAGATTACCCTATTTAAAATTTTTTTTTTTAAAAATGCCCTATCTCAGAGTTTGTTTCAATAAGGGCGTTATTTGATATATGTACATATAATAATGAAATATTGAATACAATTTTTAAATACACCGTTTTATTTTTTAGTAGAACTATATTATTCATAGTCTCTGCTATTCATGTAATTTAAAATTTTAGTTCTTTTTCAAAAACGCAGTCAAACTTCTATTTTTTTCAAAATTCTATATTAAAAGTGAGATTCAAAAGTATTCATGGTCACTATTTTCGGGTAGTTCTTGAGATGCATCCTAAAACATTTGTTTTCAACATATCTTGCATGTTCTATTGCAAAAAATAGTTCAAAATTAAAATTTTTCTGGAAAATAGGACAAAAGTTTTTTTTTTATCAGGGACGGGGACTTTTAGTCCTTTTAAAATAAAAGTCCGAAGTAAAAAGTTATTTCTGGACTTTTATTCTTATCCGGACGAAAACAATCGGACAACTCGGACTTTTATATTTGCTCGCCAAAAATAAAAGTTATCTTTGTCCTTTTATTTTTTAAGAACAGAATGAAAGTCCGAGCCAAAATCTACCAACCCGCCAATCTAAATTTAATGAATTTCTTATCATATGAAAGATTTTGGTTCGGACTTTAATTCTGTCCTTAAAAATATAAGGACGTTATTTTTGTCCTTATTGCTGGCGAGAAAAAATAAAAGTCCGGGGTTTTAAGTTATGTTAATGATCTGTTATGAAATTTGTTAAATTTCACTATATACGGTCGGTAATTTAGATGCATCTTAAAATCCCGAAAAACTTAAGTGTTTACAATGAAATGTAAATTGTTTTGTGGAAAACGCACTGAACATTTTATTTCCTTCCAATTTTGTTCGATATGGCATCATTCTATGTGACCATTATCTATATATTAATAGGCTAACATTTTTTCCATACAATCAATTGCCAGAGTGTATCTCATAAAACAATGCATAACTCCAATTATTATATATTTTGATATGTTTTCATGGGCCAGGAGCTTTGCATAGGCATATTATATTTAACAAAAAATGCTTCATTAATTTGTAATAATTCATCAAAGTTTTCACCAAAACCCAAAGCTGTTAACTACAGTATCTGACTTTTTTGTTGTACATACAGCAGTGGCGCAGGTGGTGAGCGTGCTGGCTATGATGCGTGCGTTCGTAGGTTCAAGGACGTGTTCAGGGCAGGTTAAGTTTTTTTTTTTTTTTTACTAAATTGAATTTGCCTTAAAATATACGAAAACTTTTTATTATATTTTTTTTTAATTTATTATATTTGTAATCCAATATTTTTCTGTTTATTATGTTTATGACTTCTATCTTGGAGTGAAAATCCCAAATTTTTAGAAAAAATATAAAAAATTATTCCAATTTATCAATATTTATCAATTTATATTTTTTAAGAAATATATCATATTTAATATGGAAAAAGTAAAAACACAGTTTGTAGCTTCTTGAATTTTACATTTACGAAATAATTAGAAATTGCGTTAATTTTCCTAAAGACATCAACTATTTTCTTCCTAAAAATTTTTATTTGTAAAAGAGTCGACATATAACCCAATATTTCAATATTTTTCTGTTTATGACATCCATCTTCAAGTGAAAAAACCAATTTTTTTGAAAAAAAAAGCTAAAAAATTATTTCAATTTATCAATATATATTTTTTAAGAAATATATCAAAAAGTAAAAACGCAGTTTGTAGCTTCTTCAATTTTATATTCACGAAATAGTTTGAAATTTTGTTAATTTTCCTAAAGACATCAACTATTTTCTTCCTAAAACTTTTCATTTGTAAAAGAGTCGACATATACCCCAATATTAAATTGGGCCAGTTAGGTTATGTGTTTTCAATATTTCCGAGTTGAATTTGACGAAAAAAACCAGAAAACCATCATATGTCTAAGTTGTAATATTCTCCCGCTATACGGACTTCAAAAAATCTACAACTAAAAGAAAAATTGAGAAAACTGTGTGTATACCGACAAAAAAAAACACAATTTGGAAACCGGCTAATGTTAAGAAGTTAACGGAATCTCAAAATGAACTTTCATTCGTTTCAATCTATATGGTATGTATGTATGTACATATATTCTTAGAGGAAATATTTGCTGAACCTTTAGCGCTTAGGTATAGCATTTGACATGCCATACTCATGTGTTCCAATAGCGCATGTGTAATGGTCTCGAGTGGGACGCGTGGAGTTTCATGGTTCGAGCCCAACTTCGAACATACAATTTTTTTCCTTTTTTTTCATATTGACTATTTTTTTTTGCAGGGAAATTACTAAAATTTACCTTAACACAATATGTACTTATATATGTATGTAGTTTAATTGCATTTTTTTTAAGGAATTTGCTTTTTCTTAATTGCTATAAGACTAAAGGGTAACTATAACACAATATGTACTTATATACATATGTCGTTCTATGAATTTTTTTTAAGGAATTTGCTTTTTTCTAATAGATTTTCCATAATAAATATAGCTATATACATATAAGTTGAGGTCATACGATATAAATATCATGGAATATTATTGAAATGATATAAAAGTCAATATGTAATGTACTTATATATATATATCTAAATTGTTTATGAAAAACCCTAAAAAATCCAAAATGGAAACCGGCCTAATGCTCATAATGAGAACTTCGAAATAAACTCCAAATTCATTTAAAAAAAAATTTAAAATTATTATTCTTTTTCAAAAACGCAGTCAAACTTCTATATATTTGCAAAATTCTACAATAAAAGTGAGATTCAAAAGTATTCATGGTCAATATTTTCGGGTAGCTCTTGAGATGCATCCTAAAACATTTGTTTTTAACATATCTTGCATGTTCTATTGCAAAAAATAGTTCAAAATTTAAATTTTTCTGGAAAATAGGACAAAAGTTGTGTTTTTATAGAACTCTAAAACTTAATTTTTTTTTTTTAATTTTATGACATTGTTACTTATTTGTTAAATTTCACTATATACGGTCGGTAATTTAGATGCATCCTAAAATCCCGAAAAACTGAAGTGTTTACAATGAAATGTAAATTGTTTTGTGGAAAACGCACTGAAAATTTTATTTGCTTCCAATTTTGTTCGATATGGCATCATTCTACGTGACCATTATATATGAAGGGCTCAGAACCAAAAGGATCTAAGTGAAATTTTTTTTGAAATTGAGTTATACCCATATTTGTATAGTGAAATATGGTGTTTATTTGTTGGCAAAGAGATCCGAGTCATTTCGGACATTGTAGTGCCATTTATTTCCCATACAATAAACACCCTACCCAGATTTTATATAGCATTTTCAAAAGGCAGTAAACTTTAAACTTGAATATCTCAAATAAATTTCGGAGTCACTTAGATCCATTTGGTTCTAAACCCTTCAAATGTTATAAGTCTAACTATGTTGTTGGTATATGTCCATGAAATTTAATTTTGTTTATTGAAATATTGACGGAATATGAAAGGAGTGGTGGGTCGATGGTGGACTTTCAAACATTACTAAGTACCGTTTTTGCCATCTCCTTTTAATGATTACTGGTCTTTAATGGACGGATTTGTTTTTGGTTAGTTGTCAAATTACCCGTCTTTAGAGTAAACCAGCTTTTATGAAGCAGACTCTCAATAACTTAACTATAAATAATTATTTTCAGCAATAAAAATGTCTCCAATATATATGCCTCTAGGCATTAGGTACTGGAGAAAAATGCGAACGGAGGATTTAATAAGTTAAACTAATTTAAGGTGGTCGAATTTCGACCACGGGATATACTAGTTTTCTTTATACTGCGCTCCTACCTTCCTATTCTTGTTGTAAGTGTTTTTATTTTCTTCTTGCACTTTTTGAATACTCTTTTTAGCTGCATCTCTTAAAATCTCTCTCTGTTTATAAAAGCTGCTAATTGTTTCTTCATCTAATATTTCCTTTAATCTCAAATCTTCTTTAATCCGCATTTCACATCCGGTAAGCAGTCTAAAGGGAGATACTACAGTACTACGACTAGGTGTTTTGTTTATGTACTGTTGAACTTGGCCAGGGCCGTGCGCAGGAATTAGCCTTGGGGGCGGCTTTAATTTAGATTTGCATTCGCATACATTTTTCACTAAGATAAACATATTTGCTGAAACAGATACCTAGACCCATACATCATAAATTTAAATGTTCTTTAACTTTTCTGAAACTGCATACTCTGATACCTAAAACTATACCCCAGAAATTTTTTTTGGTTGTACACATTTTTCTGTATTTGATAGAGAATTGGTGATATGATGGCATATCCCAGCTAACTAAAAGTGCAAAAAAAGACTCCTTTCGGAGCCATAAAACGCTCATTTCTCAGAGCTTTACTCTCCAAAATGAGCTTCTTTCGATTCCGATTTTGATGAATTTGAAGCGTTTTTTGACTATTTTAAATGAACTGCGGAGCCTTTTATTCCTCCATTCTCAGGTTTTTGGAGCCTTTTCAGACGCCTTTCGGAGCCCTTTAATTGGTGCTTTTCTTTTATTCATCCATTCAGAGGGTTTTTGAAGCCTTTTTGGACTCTTTTCGGAGCCTTTTATTGGTGTTTTTCTGAAGTTTAATTAATTTTTCACTTCTAACTATTCTGCCGTCACCAATTCTGACTTTATAAATTATTCCTATGAGCTACATGGGAACAATTTAATTAATTGTCCAACTATATCCGCCAATGATGTTCTTATTTATCTGAAAACCTTGAAGGAATCTTTTAAATGCGGCCCTGATAGGATTCCTACATGCTTCTTGAAGAAGTGTGCTAACAATATTTACAAACCCCTTACTAATTTGTTCAATCTGTCACTAAAGTGTGGTGTTTTTCCAAAAGCATGGAAAGAGTGGTTTCTTCTACCGCTTCATAAAAGCGGAAGCAAAGCTTCTATAGAGAACTATAGTGGCATAGCAAAGCTTTCTGCCATCCCAAAAGTGTGTGAAGCTATTGTTACCAATCATCTTACGAATCCTATCTCTACCTTGATTTCCGACTGTCAACACAGGCTCTGTAAGGGAAAGTCCACCGTTACAAACTTACTTGAATTTACTTTGTTTTCAGCAAAGCTTTCGATAAAGTGTGTCACTTGTTACTTATTCATAAACTACATCAGTTGGGTTTCGAGCCGGGTCTCAATTGCTGGATCTCTTCTTACCTTAGTGACAGATCAAAAAAAGTAGTGTTTAAAAATTGTGAATCCGATGTTATTTATGTCTCCTCAGGAGATCCTCAAGGGAGTAATCAGAATCACGTCATTCGCTTCATTCGAAAATAGAAATAAGCCAATCAGATTTCAATACACTAGTTACTTGGTGCGATTTAAATTATATGCTGCTTAATCTAAAGAAAATAGAATTAACAATTATAGTCTTGAGAAAGTGTATGATTTTTTTGACCTTGGGGTTACTATGGATTACAAACTCAGTATCCACTACCACATTAACGTAACAGTCAATAAAGCTAGAGGCCTTCTAGCATTTGTTAAATGATGGTCTAAAGAATTTAGCGACCCTTATGTAACTAAAACTCTTTACTACAATAGTCAGACCGATACTTCAATACGGTTGTATAATTTGGAACCCACGTTACCAGGTCCACGTGGATCGCTTAGAATCAGTTCAAAAACAATTTTTACTATTTGCCTTAAGAGATCTTCACTGGGATCCCTTGTATAATTTGCCATCGTATACGAGTCGCTTAAAACTAATTAATCTTCACAGCCTTTCTAGTCGGAGGGAAATTCTTGGAATGGTTTTCATGATTAAATTACTTAATGGTTCAATCACAAGCCCATTTCTTTTGAGCGAAGTGAACTTCAATGTACCTTCTCGTCCATCAAGACATTTTAAACCACTTATCTTGAAACAGTGTCGAACTAATTTTGAATTAAATCAGCCTTTTCGTTGTTTGTGTCAAGATTATAACTCTCATTCTGGTACGTTTGATATTTCAGACTCACTATGCAGAATAAAAATGTCAATTCTTTCTATCCTAAATAAATAGCAACAATTTGCTTTCATATCCTTTCATTCTTATCTTTATTCTCTACACTAACTATTCGCTGTCAACTAATTATTTATTAATTGTGTCATCTATTTTTTATCTACCTTACTTAGCTGATGAGATTTTCTCTGGGTGAGCAGTTTTAGATCTCGACAATCCGCGCGTCATGCGGATGCGGCCCTAGCGCCGGCCGGGCGGGATATGGTGGATAATCCGTTGGGAATTATCTTATAACCTTAAACGACTTATTCTTGCATACATATTTGTATATTTGTATGTTTGTATATCCACTACTATCTCCCGAACGACTTCACCGATTTTAATGAAATTTGGTACACAGGTACTATGCTTTGTTCTAAGATTTTCTACTTGGATGTTGCCACTAAAGGAAGCTTAGAGGGTTGCCACCTTTCCGAACTTTTTTTAAATATTAAGTAATATACGGCATTGTGGGTATCAAATGAAAGGTATTTTAGGGCGTATACCAACCAAAATATTTTCGCGTAGTATTGCCACCTAGGGTTGCCACCTGAACGCATTTTATTTATTCCTTCAGATATCGACCACTATCCCGGGAACGGCTAAACCGATTTCGATGAAATTTGGTAGATGGATAGTATGCTTTCTTCTAAGAGTTTCTACTTGGCTGTGGGCCAACCAGAATATTTAATACACAACAAGTGTCGCCAAACTATGTTAAGTGACTTTTTGTGGTTAGTGTTCCATATTTTCGAAAAATACCGAGCAAGTCTCGGTCACCCAGGTCCTTATTATTATAAATAATAAAAAATAAGGTTTATGAAGTTTTATTGACACTATTCGGAAAATATGAAATGTGCTATGTTTATTTTCCACAGACTTTTGATAAACGTCCATGAAAAATGCGATCTTTATCTTCTGTTAGGTAAAATAAAAAAAAACCTCAGAAAATGTTTGAAAACATTCAAATAATTGAACGTTGTCGCTCATCTGCTATCCAACGTTCATTTTCTCACAATTTTCTTTACGTCTACAACTAAAAGGGTTAGAAAACACTCGAAATCTTTCATATAGTTGAGCCGTGCAGTTCATTCGCTCTGTTAATTGAAACTGCGCACTGTTTTCCTCAGTAAATTTTTTTAAAAAATGCCCATACGCTACACAACTTTGTAATTTCTGAAAGCTCCAAGTGCAATTCAAAGTGCTAGACTTATGTATTGCCCAACCTTATTCTTTGCAACTTTCACCAATTTCTTCTTCCGTAAAATTATTTTAACTAATTTTGTCAAAAATTATTAGTCAAGATTCAATAGAAGATTTATAAACTGTATTTGGAAATTTTTGCAAAATCATTGCAACTTAGATTTGGCCAGGGGGGGGGGGGGGGGTTTACGCGAACGCGAAATTTGCAAAAAATTTGCAAGTTTAGCTGTTAGCTGATCCACGGTTGCATGTCATACAAAAACCAGCCGTGAAAAAATATAATTTTGGATGGAAAACAAAGGAAATCTCATGGTCGAGGTATCCCCTGGCACGCTTAAAAGGGTGGAAGAAGGTAAGCTATATACATATATATACATGAAAATCTGAAAAGGTACATAAAAATATATTTATAATTATTAGATGAGGAATATGGAATGCGGTTGTTGCAACAGGTGGCAGGCAATGATTTGTATGAGCAAATTACTTTTCAACCAAGCATTGAGGCTAGCGGCGCCGAGGAGTTACCTCCCGGCCAAGACTTCGTGCCGATTAGTAAGTGTAAAAGCTCCCATCCTAAGGATCTCCCCTCTGGGAGCGATTCCGATAATTTGGCTCGGCCATTTGAAAGCGAGAGCGATTCTGAGCCTATGGGTTTTATGCCGGAATGTAGCAGCCAATCAATCGAAAAAAAATCTACATGGCTAGATGCACCAACAAAACTGTTGATATCAAAGTGAAAGAATTGAGGCCAAAAGTGGGTAAAACTTTCAAGTATAAAAATAAGAAAAAGATGTGGATCGAAATAACTCAAGAGCTTTGCTCCAAAGGATATATTTTCAACGTGAATCATGAAACATGAAAATTGGATGTGTTGGCTTCCTTAGTAGACGCATTAAAAAATAAGCATTAACATTTTTAATTAGCAAAAGTTCTTGACTTATTTCATTCCTTTACTTTATTTTTATATTAAACAGTTTTTCCCACTTTTATCTCAATTCCTTCACTTTGGCTATTAATAGCTTATTTGGTGCATCTAGCCATGTGATATTTTTTTTGATAATTGGCTGCTACATTCCGGAATAAAACTCATAGGGCGCTAACTCCTCGGCGCCGCTAACCTCAGTGCTTGGCTGAAAAGTAACTGTCACTATGAAAATGTATTCAATCGATTTTGAATACTTTGACAAATCGAAACTCGCACGTTGTTTCCTCTCGTGGCGTTGATGTGCTCTACCTCATAGTTTTCATCTAAAATAGGGTTCTCGTTAAACTCTAAATCATCTGCATCCGCGATGTTATGTAAAACGCAACAGGCTCTCACAAAATGGCAAAGCTTTTCCATATCACGCAGCTTACAAAACAACAACTGCCTGAAACTCTGCTTCACTATACCAAAGGTATGCTCTTTAGCGACACGACCAGAGCTCAATTTAGTGTTAAATACTTTCTGCGCTCGTGTCAGATGCCCATTATCTCGATATGGAGTGATTAAGTTTTGAATGCATGGATATGCCGAATCAGCTAGGAGGTAGTAGTCTGAAATACAAACGAAAATGTAGAGCTTGTACTAGTTTTAATAATGAGTTGTATAAAGTAGTACCTCCACAAACTGAAGGCAACTTTTCAAAAATAGGAGAATTTTTGAAAACCCAACTATCATGACAAGATCCCGGATATCCAACAAATATATTTATGAATTTTTTGTTTTCATTGCATATGCCTTGTAAAGTAATTGTGACTTTTCCTTTTCGATCGATGTATTCGTCTTTTCCTCTCTTTGGCGGAACAATTTCAACATGCGTTCCATCGATACAACCTTTAAAATGAGGATTTATATTATAAACTAGCTGACCCGACAGACGTTGTTCTGCCAAGGTACTCCCTTATGTATAGTTCTTTAAAGATTGTTCATACTTTTCTAGCAGCGAACTGAGAAGTTATAATTTTCCAGTACCATGGTGTGATGATAAGGTGAGAGCAACTTGAATTGCCATGTATTTTGTTAGTGTAATTTAGAATTTCGATTGTCAAACTTACAAAGGCGCACAACAACAATGTTTGCCAATGTTACCACACTTATCATGAAACACGAAGATTTTCTCTCTAGGTTGACAATCGAAATTCAGCTTCAAATAAAAAAAGTAAAAACAGCTGATTTCTTGCGGTCACCTTCTTAGTACACCATGTCCAGTACCTTACACCTTGAGACCTTTTGAAAATAACAAACATTTTAATTAACTTTTCTTATATTCTTTTTTTACACCCAAATTCACACTTTAAAAATAGAGGTTTCACATTTAAAAATAGTAGTTTAATTTTTGGTAAATTAGCGGTATCCACCTCTATGCTCTCCAGGTTCAAGTTCGTAGTTGCAATGAAATAATATCATAACCAAAAAAGTGAGCGTCTCGGGTATACATTCTGATTTTTTATCAGCTTTGGTGGACATACTTTATTTATTTTTTGTTTCGGGAAACTCTCATGACTACAACTACACCGGCATAGCTGTATGCATGACTTGCAACCTCACAGTTGCACCTACGTGCTAAAGATCTCTCCACTAACACCACTCTCCCCGCAACTACCAAACAGGTGTTTTCTCATGGGGCTGGCTAGCTCATTAACTTCATAGAGCTGTTTTCACAGAAGCCGGTTAACGATAACCGGAATTTAACTGTTGTAGCTGTTAAATTAACCCTTGAAGTGAATTTTTTTGAGTTACCAAGCAATTGTATCTAAAAAAAAGTATAGCTTAAAAAAAGATATAGGTCTAAGTTCCCAACAAACACAGACGATTTTTTTCTCCAACTTTTGATAAAACCTTGATTCTCAAGTGGAGATTCAGCTTTCCTCACAACTTGAGGCTAAGCTTTGTTCTCCAACGTTATTTCTCAACTTGCGCATTATTTGAGATGAAGTTGAGAAATTGCCAAATAGGGAATTGCCTTAAGATGAAGTTGAGATTTAATGCATTCTCAACTTGAGAATCACTGAAATTCCTATATTAAAAAAGTGCTTTGAAGTTGAGAATGCTATAACTAAACTATTGAGGTGCTGTTGAGAATTAACCTTGGATATTTGAGAAAGGCATTTGACCTAAAATGCATCGCAAGTTGATATCAAACAAAATTGTTTGTTGGGTTACCTTTGTCTTAAAATTATCCTGCACTACATGGTTTGCGTTGAATAAGTTAACTTAGAAGACGCTGCTAAATTGTTAGTAGTTCATTGGACTTACCAACCAAAAGCTCTTATGCATCGGTTGAGCCGATACGGTGATCTTACGGGACATACGAACGTCAATTTATTTTTATATATATAGATTATGAAAAAGGACGGAATAACAACCTATATTCACAACCAAAACTTTTGGTTGTTGTATTCACTTTTTCAACATTCGCCATAGTAGCGAAAAGGAATTCACCATTTGGTCAAGTAAATTTTGTATTTAAATATAAAACGGAAAAAATCTGTATGGCATTCCCTACAGGAACATTTCAGTTAGAACACCAGTGATCTCACCTGACTACAATTTATATGGTAGCTAAACTTCCTTAGCTAATATATGATTAAATTGAGGATTTAGAAAATGTTTTGTTCTATATAAATAAACACTATGTCCGATAGAATAAAGAAGAGTTAAAATTTTGAAAATCGGTTAAGCCGTTATAGATTATTAGCTAAAAAAATTTAAATTGAGATTAGAAAAAAAAATTGATGTGGTAAATGAGACCTGTAGCGCGATTCACTAACTTTTAACAATCCCGCAATAGAGATATTTAACATTAACGTATACTGTTTAATTTAACAATTGTGCGATTCACTAACTCGGATTTAACAACACTTGTTATCTATGGTTTAAATTTGAGAAAATGGGGCATCACTGGTACTGAAATGTCAAAATTTACGAAAAGTTCAAAGAGGAATAGAAGAAAAACAATTGTTCGCGCAATTTGTTAGCAGATATTTCAGCAAAGGGAAGTATTTTTGATATATTTTATATTTTTATTCACTTACTGCCCTTTATTTTTCTTTGTTTTTTCAGAATGGCGTCAACAAGTGCTGCAGCAACCAAAAGAAGTCGGGCAACAGCAGAACAAATAAGGGTAATGGTGGATCTGCTGGGAGAAACTCCTGGTTTGGCGTCAGGCAGATTCCAGCGGATGCACGGCAAGCTGGAAAACCAGAAGAAGTGGAAGGAGATGGCGGAGAAGCTGAACGCCATTGGAGGAGCTGTTAAAAGTGTGGAGCAATGGGTTACGGTAAGTACAAAAGTGAACAAAATGTTGCTAACCAATTCGGTAATTGTTTCCTACGTACCGTACGTAGCTGCTAATACACCTCCAAAAATATCGAGGGAGGTATCAAAAGACGCGTTTTGACCTCTGTAACAAGAATCCGAATCCGGAAAACCAATATTTTAGTTCAGTGAAAAGTTATTAACAAAAAACCACGGTCGTAAAGAATTACCGTTTCCTTTAGGAGACAACTGCTTACACATTGTTTGAAACCTTTTAGCAGTCGTCTCCTAAACGAAACAATTACCACCAATTATATGGAATGGTGCATCGTGTGTAACTTTGTTGTTAATTTTTCTTTTTTTTGCAGGTCTGGCGAGATTTAAAAAGCCGCACAAGTAACCGTGTGCGTGACCGCAATAACCAGCAGTCCCAGACGGGGAATAGGAGCATCTCTGTAGCACCACTTACAGAGACAGAGATGCGCATTGTGGAGCTGATTGGAGACAGCTATATTGAAGGCGCACCAGACTGCTTGGATAGCTTGGTGTTGGAAGAGGTGAGTTTGTAGTTTTGCACCTATGTATATTGATTATTGTTTTTACTCATCCTTTCGTTCTCTTATAAACTTATAGCACCTGAATTTGATCGTGGAAGAGGAGTACCTGGAAGATGGTGCCAGTATCGAGCTGCAAGCAATCTCCGAGGTTCGAGACCCACCAGCTACACCATCTGCTGTCGATAGGCAAAGATACGAGTCAGTCACTCCTGCAACCACACCTCGAACTCCTGCAGCAACACCTCGCAGGGGCTTGAAAAGGAAGAATGCCGATGTGGCAGAGAGCGAAGCTGAGAAGCGATTTTTGGCGATCGCTGAAAAGCAGGCCGATACAATGAGGGTAAGAAATAATACAAAGTTTAAATGATTTTTAAGATTTTCTAAGAAAAAAATTGCCAAACACCTTATTAAACTATATTCTTACTATACTAAAATTGACAAAAATATATAAAATTGATTATAATTATAAAATTTCACTTTTCTTATTTATTTCTTATCCTCTAGATGATGGCAGAAACGCAGAAAAAGCTTGCGGAAAACGACGAGAGGAGGATTGAGGCGACCTTTGCGATGGCCGAGGCAATCAACAACATTGCCCGGTCAAACGACAATATTGCGAGGTCGACCGAAAATCAGTCGAAAGCCACAACGTTTTTTGGGGAAGCGGTGAGAATCTGCAGTGAGATTTTCAGCCGGCTGTCAGGTGCAATTTTAGAAAATAATTAATTTAAGTACTTATAGCTTTAATTTATCTTAGAATTGTTAATTTTGGTTTATATATGTATCGTTAACATCAACTATAAAGCCATCATAGATTGTTTGTTTTGCTTTGTTTTAGAGTGTTTGCTTTTGCTTTGTATTAGATTGTTTATTTTTGCTTCGCATTAAGTTTAAGTAAGTAAGTAAGAGTTTCTGGAAGATGGCTTTATATGTGATGATAGCGATATTTTAAAAAATGAATTAATAGTCTTTTGAACTATTTGAATTGAACTGAATTGTTAATTTTGTACCTGTTTTAAATGTTAGTTTAAGTTTTCTAGTATATATATATATTTTTCTTTATAAAATGTTGAATTGTTTTAAGTTTTGTTTAACATGTTTTCGTTTTTATGGTTTTTAGTTAAAGTTTTCTAGTCATTTTATATTTTTCCTTATAAAATGTTGAATTGTTTTAAGTTTTGATTTCCATGTTATCGTTTTGATAGTTTTTAAGATTTTTTAAGTTTCTACACCTTTTCAAGCTAATAATAATAAGAGAACGAAAGCTTTTAATTTTAATATGTATACATGAAGTTGTAATGTTTTCTTTTTTGTAATTAGTATAAGTAAAGTGGTGATGTAATGTTTTCTCTTATCATTATTAGGTTGAAGAGGTGTATTTTTTATGATTTCTCTTTTGCTTGTAGTTTTTAATAAAAATGTTTTAATGGTCTGAATATGTGCCTTATTATCTTTAAATAAAATTCCACAAGAAAATAAAAAAATAGAAGTTTTCAATCAATAAAAGTAGTACGTTTTATTTTGTTTGGTAATCGTAGGACAACAAACTGGCTTAACTTAATCAAGCTCAAATATATACAATGGCGGCCATTAAGTCGTGTTTAAATGTAATTCTCTGATTCAAAATACAAGATACAAATTGTTCAACTAATTTCCATTAGATAACTGAAACTTTTTTACTCTAATTCGAGCTAATTGAATATCTAATAGCATAGGCAGAAGTCAATTACATTTCTAATTGTAAAGGTACCAAAATTTTTTTTGCTAATGGCAACTAATTGCAATTAGATTTACCATTGGAATAAAAATTTCAATTATCTAATGGCAATTAGTTGAACAATTTCTAATTGTTTAATGAATTAATAAACTAACTAACGCTGGACTCGCTTTTCTTGTGTATCCAAATCCATCCGTATTTTTTGACGCATATAGAAACTTGGGCAATCACGATTCGAACACAAAACTTCTTCATGCAGTGAGCCCTGAGCACGTTGACATTCCGTCCACAAACGATCAAAAGTCTCTTCTAACGAGCGTTTAGCTATAATCTCAAGTTGATAAAGATCGCTCATACGTGGCTCACAGTGTGGACATAAAGCGGCCTTCTCATAACCAGTAGGCATAAGTGCACGACAGCCCAGGCAGGATGATTTCTTCCTGAAAAAATGTGAGTGTGAGATTAATTAATAAAAATATATTGTATTGTATGTATGAACGAATAATCACCTTCAAATCGTTTTTGGCACGCTTACGCGCTGATAACAAAGATTCCAAAATTTCCGGTAGTAATCCACGCCTCACGTCGGCACTCAAAAAAGTATTATTAGATGGCGTTCTCTCGACTTGTGCGTCTGTGAGACCCATAATTACTTGATGTGTCATCAAACGTACTGCTGCTGCTATCAATTTAGGCATTGCTACTGTTATTTTTATATAGCGTTGTTTTGTATCGCCTTGATAGCCATAAATATTTAGACGTTCGACTAGTTGCACTTCTAATACGGCTTCTTGTACGTTACTCTTGTTGCTACGCATATCTGCTAATACCTTTTTGTCGAGCGCTTCTCGTAATGCATTGGAATTATTGCGTTCGAAACTGCGAGGTGCTGCAATGTAGAAATATGGACAGAAACCATGCACATGACAACATACTGAGTTGCTCTCCATGGTTATACCGAACATGCGTATTATTGGTACTGGTCCAATTTGTGGTCCAGGCATACCAGGCAATGGTTCACCCAAATAATTTTCTACATCAATTTGTTGGAATACCAATTCATTAGTAGATGGATCTAGCACAGGAGGATCAACACGAGACCACTTCACCGATGTTTGTTGATTTTCTGGTCCTTCGCCAACTAAGCTGGTTGGGTCTATGTCATCGCCAAAACCATCACCTACGATATCATCCATGGCGTCAAAGTCATCTTCATCATCTACATTCCTGTAAAGCAAACACAATAAACATATAAATTGGAAATGCTTGTACCAAATACCCTAAGTAAGATTCGATCCACTTACGCTCCTTACAGCTGCACTCCGTGTCATATTATAGGCTTCGAATTCAAAAGACATAATATTTTTATGTGTTTTTCACTTAAATATCAATATATCAAGACAAATCACAAAAAGTAAACAAAACTTTAACAGCGTAAAAAGAATCTCTGATAAAATGTCAATTTTCAGATTGACAACGATAAGTTATCGAATTTAGAGTTGACAAAAAGTTAGTGAATAGCATAGATTGTTAAAATTATTGTTACGTTAATTTATCTATGACAAATTGTGTTAAAACAGTTAGTGAATCGCAAAATTGTTAAAATTATTGTTAAGTTAATTTATCGTTGACAAATTACGTTAAAAAAGTTAGTGAATCGCGCTACTGAAACAGATTGAAAACATTAAAGAAAAAATATTAAAAATCGGTTGAGCCGATACGGAGATCTTACGGGATATACGAACGCCAATTCATTTTTATATATATAGATTATGATAAAGGACGGAATAAAAACCTATGTTTACAATCAAAGCTTTTGGTTGTTGTATTCACTTTTTCAACATGCGCCAAATCACAATCAAAGCTTTTGGTTGTTGTATTCACTTTTTCAACATTCGCCAAAGTAGCGAAAAGGAATTCACCATTTGGTCAAGTAAATTTTGTATTTAAATATAAAACGGAAAAAATCTGTATGGCATTCCCTACAGGAACATTTCAGTTAGAACACCAGTGATCTCACCTGACTACAATTTATATAATAGCTACACTTCCTTAGCTAATATATGATTAAATTGAGGATTTAGAAAATGTTTTGTTCTATATAAATAAACACTATGTCCGATAGAATAAAGAAAAGTTAAAATTTTGAAAATCGGTTAAGCCGTTATAGATTATTAGCTAAAAAAATTTAAATTGAGATTAGAAAAAAAAATTGATGTGGTAAATGAGACCTGAAACAGATTGAAAACATTAAAGAAAAAATATTGAAAATCGGTTCAGCCGATACGGAGATCTTACGGGATATACGAACGCCAATTCATTTTTATATATATAGATTATGATAAAGGACGGAATAAAAACCTATGTTTACAATCAAAGCTTTTGGTTGTTGTATTCACTTTTTCAACATGCGCCAAATCACAATCAAAGCTTTTCGTTGTTGTATTCACTTTTTCAACATGCGCCAAAGTAGCGAAAAGGAATTCACCATTTGGAAAAATTACTAAATAAAAATCTATAATCACAATCAAAACTTTTGGTTGTTGTCTTCCCTACAGGAACATTTCAGTTAGAATACCAGTGATCTCAACTGACTACAATTTATATGGTAGCTAAACTTCTTTAGCTAATATATGATTAAATTGAGGATTTAGAAAATGTTTTGTTCGATATAAATAAACACTATGTCCGATAGAATAAAGAAAAGAAAAAATTTTTAAAATCGGCTAAGCCGTTATTGAGTATTAGCTAAAAAAATTTTTAATTGAGATTAGAAAAAAAAGAATTTATGAGGTAAATGAGACATGAAACAGATTGGAAACATTGAAGAAAAAATATCTAAGGACGGAGATCTTACGGTATATGCGAACGCCAATTGATTTTTATATATATAGATTATAATTAAAAACGGAATAAAAACCTATGTTTACAATCAAAGCTTTTGGTTGTTGTATTCACTTTTTCAACATGCGCCAAATCACAATCAAAGCTTTTCGTTGTTGTATTCACTTTTTCAACATGCGCCAAAGTAGCGAAAAGGAATTCACCATGTGGAAAAATTACTAAATAAAAATCTATAATCACAATTAAAACTTTTGGTTGTTGTCTTCCCTACAGGAACATTTCAGTTAGAATACCAGTGATCTCAACTGACTACAATTTATATGGTAGCTAAATTCCTTTAGCTAATATATGATCAAATTGAGAATTTAGAAAATGTTTTCTTCTATATAAATAAACACTATATCCGATAGAATAAAGAAAAGAAAAAATTTTGAAAATTTTTTAAATTGAGATTAGAAAAAAAAATTTATGTGGTAAATGAGACGTGAAACAGATTGGAAACATTAAAGAAAAAATATTTAAAATCGGTTGAGCCGATCCGGAGATCTTACGGTATATAAGAACGCCAATTCATTTTTATATATATAGATTATGAAAAAGGACGGAATAACAACCTATATTCACAACCAAAACTTTTGGTTGTTGTATTCACTTTTTCAACATTCGCCAAAGTAGCGAAAAGGAATTCACCATTTGGTCAAGTAAATTTTGTATTTAAATATAAAACGGAAAAAATCTGTATGGCATTAAGTTCCCTACAGGAACATTTCAGTTAGAACACCAGTGATCTCACCTGACTACAATTTATATGGTAGCTAAACTTCCTTAGCTAATATATGATTAAATTGAGGACTTAGAAAAAGTTTTGTTCAATACAAATAAACACTATATCCGATAGAATAAAGTGAAGAAAAAACGTTGAACATCGGTTATGTCGTTATTGAGTATTAGCTAAAAAATTTTTAAATTGAGATTAGAAAAAAAATTTATGTGTAAAATGAGACCTGAAACAGATTGGAAACATTAAAGGAAAACATTTTTAAAATCGGTTGAGCCGATACGGTGATCTTACGGGACATACGAACGCCAATTCATTTTTATATATATAGATTCTGATAAAGGACGGAATAAAAACCTATGTTTACAATCAAAGCTTTAGGTTGTTGTATTCACTTTTTCAACATGCGCCAAAGTAGCGAAAAGGAATTCACCATTTGGAAAAATTACGGAATAAAAATCTATAATCACAATCAAAACTTTTGGTTGTTGTCTTCCCTACAGGAACATTTCAGTTAGAATACCAGTGATCTCAACTGACTACAATTTATATGGTAGCTAAACTTCTTTAGCTAATATATGATTAAATTGAGGATTTAGAAAATGTTTTGTTCTATATAAATAAACACTATATCCGATAGAATAAAGAAAGGAAAAAATTTTGAAAATCGGTCAAGCCGTTATTGAGTATTGGCTAAAAAATTTTTAAATTGAGATTAGAAAAAAAAATTGATGTTGTAAATGAGACGTGAAACAGATTGGAAACATTAAAGAAAAAATATTTAAAATCGGTTGGCCGATATGGAGATCTTACGGGACATACGAACGCCAATTCATTTTGATATATATAGATTATGATAAAGGACGGAATAAAAACCTATGTTTACAATCAAAGCTTTTGGTTGTTGTATTCACTTTTTCAACATGCGCCCAATCACAATCAAAGCTTTTCGTTGTTGTATTCACTTTTTCAACATGCGCCAAAGTAGCGAAAAGGAATTCACTATTTGGAAAAATTACGGAATAAAAATCTATAATCACAATCAAAATTTTGGTTGTTGTCTTCCCTACAGGAACATTTCAGTTAGAATACCAGTGATCTCAACTGACTACAATTTATATGGTAGCTAAATTCCTTTAGATAATATATGATCAAATTGAGAATTTAAAAAATGTTTTGTTCTATATAAATAAACACTATATCCGATAGAATAAAGAAAAGAAAAAATTTTGAAAATCGGTTAAGCCGTTATTGAGTATTGGCTAAAAAATTTTTAAATTGAGATTAGAAAAAAAAAATTTATGTGGTAAATGAGACGTGAAACAGATTGGAAACATTAAAGAAAAAATTTTTAAAATCGGTTGAGCCGATCCGGAGATCTTACGGGATATACGAACGCCAATTCATTTTTATATACATGATTACAACTTCGGAAAAAATTTTGAAAATCGGTCAAGCCGTTATTGAGTATTGGCTAAAAAATTTTTAAATTGAGATTAGAAAAAAAAATTTATGTTGTAAATGAGACGTGAAACAGATTGGAAACATTAAAGAAAAAATATTTAAAATCGGTTGGCCGATATGGAGATCTTACGGTATATACGAACGCCAATTCATTTTTATATATATAGATTATGATAAAGGACGGAATAAAAACCTATGCTTACAATCAAAGCTTTTGGTTGTTGTATTCACTTTTTCAACATGCGCCAAAGTAGCGAAAAGGAATTCACCATTTGGTCAAGTAAATTTTGTATTTAAATATAAAACGGAAAAAATCTGTATGGCATTCCCTACAGGAACATTTCAGTTAGAACACCAGTGATCTCACCTGACTACAATTTATATGGTAGCTAAACTTCCTTAGCTAATATATGATTAAATTGAGGATTTAGAAAATGTTTTGTTCTATATAAATAAACACTATGTCCGATAGAATAAAGAAAAGTTAAAATTTTGAAAATCGGTTAAGCCGTTATAGATTATTAGCTAAAAAAATTTAAATTGAGATTAGAAAAAAAAATTGATGTGGTAAATGAGACCTGAAACAGATTGAAAACATTAAAGAAAAAATATTTAAAATCGGTTGAGCCGATACGGAGATCTTACGGGATATACGAACGCCAATTCATTTTTATATACATGATTACAACTTCTTCACCATGATATAGATTATGAAGAAGGATGGAATAACAACCTATATTCACAATTACTTTTGGTTGTTGTATTCACTTTTTCAACATTCGCCAAAGTAGCGAAAAGGAATTCACCATTTGGTCAAGTAAATTTTGTATTTAAATATAAAACGGAAAAAATCTGTATGGCATTCCCTACAGGAACATTTCAGTTAGAACACCAGTGATCTCACCTGACTACAATTTATATGGTAGCTAAACTTCCTTAGCTAATATATGATTAAATTGAGGATTTAGAAAATGTTTTGTTCTATATAAATAAAAACTATGTCCGATAGAATAAAGAAGAGTTAAAATTTTGAAAATCGGTTAAGCCGTTATAGATTATTAGCTAAAAAAATTGAAATTGAGATTAGAAAAAAAATTGATGTGGTAAATGAGACCTGAAACAGATTGAAAACATTAAAGAAAAAATATTGAAAATCGGTTGAGCCGATACGGAGATCTTACGGGATATACGAACGCCAATTCATTTTTATGTATATAGATTATGATAAAGGACGGAATAAAAACCTATGTTTACAATCAAAGCTTTTGGTTGTTGTATTCACTTTTTCAACATGCGCCAAATCACAATCAAAGCTTTTCGTTGTTGTATTCACTTTTTCAACATGCGCCAAAGTAGCGAAAAGGAATTCACCATTTGGAAAAATTACTAAATAAAAATCTATAATCACAATCAAAACTTTTGGTTGTTGTCTTCCCTACAGGAACATTTCAGTTAGAATACCAGTGATCTCAACTGACTACAATTTATATGGTAGCTAAACTTCTTTAGCTAATATATGATTAAATTGAGGATTTAGAAAATGTTTTGTTCTATATAAATAAACACTATATCCGATAGAATAAAGAAAAGAAAAAATTTTGAAAATCGGTCAAGCCGTTATTGAGTATTGGCTAAAAAATTTTTAAATTGAGATTAGAAAAAAAAAATTTATGTTGTAAATGAGACGTGAAACAGATTGGAAACATTAAAGAAAAAATATTTAAAATCGGTTGGCCGATATGGAGATCTTACGGGTCATACGAACGCCAATTCATTTTTATATATATAGATTATGATAAAGGACGGAATAAAAACCTGTGTTTACAATCAAAGCTTTTGGTTGTTGTATTCACTTTTTCAACATGCGCCCAATCACAATCAAAGCTTTTCGTTGTTGTATTCACTTTTTCAACATGCGCCAAAGTAGCGAAAAGGAATTCACTATTTGGAAAAATTACGGAATAAAAATCTATAATCACAATCAAAATTTTGGTTGTTGTCTTCCCTACAGGAACATTTCAGTTAGAATACCAGTGATCTCAACTGACTACAATTTATATGGTAGCTAAACTTCTTTAGCTAATATATGATTAAATTGAGGATTTAGAAAATGTTTTGTTCTATATAAATAAACACTATATCCGATAGAATAAAGAAAGGAAAAAATTTTGAAAATCGGTCAAGCCGTTATTGAGTATTGGCTAAAAAATTTTTAAATTGAGATTAGAAAAAAAAAATTTATGTGGTAAATGAGACGTGAAACAGATTGAAAACATTAAAGAAAAAATATTTAAAATCGGTTGAGCCGATACGGAGATCTTACGGGATATACGAACGCCAATTCATTTTTATATATATAGATTATAATAAAAAACGGAATAAAAACCTATGTTTACAATCAAAGCTTTTGGTTGTTGTATTCACTTTTTCAACATGCGCCAAATTACAATCAAAGCTTTTCGTTGTTGTATTCACTTTTTCAACATGCGCCAAAGTAGCGAAAAGGAATTCACTATTTGGAAAAATTACTAAATAAAAATCTATAATCACAATCAAAACTTTTGGTTGTTGTCTTCAATACAGGAACATTTCAGTTAGAATTCCAGTGATCTCAACTGACTACAATTTATATGGTAGCTAAACTTCTTTAGCTAATATATGATTAAATTGAGGATTTAGAAAATGTTTTGTTCTATATAAATAAACACTATGTCCGATAGAATAAAGAAAAGAAAAAATTTTGAAAATCGGCTAAGCCGTTATTGAGTATTAGCTAAAAAAATTTTTAATTGAGATTAGAAAAAAAAGGATTTATGAGGTAAATGAGACATGAAACAGATTGGAAACATTGAAGAAAAAATATCTAAGGACGGAGATCTTACGGTATATGCGAACGCCAATTCATTTTTATATATATAGATTATAATAAAAAACGGAATAAAAACCTATGTTTACAATCAAAGCTTTTGGTTGTTGTATTCACTTTTTCAACATGCGCCAAATCACAATCAAAGCTTTTCGTTGTTGTATTCACTTTTTCAACATGCGCCAAAGTAGCGAAAAGGAATTCACTATTTGGAAAAATTACTAAATAAAAATCTATAATCACAATCAAAACTTTTGGTTGTTGTCTTCCCTACAGGAAAATTTCAGTTAGAATACCAGTGATCTCAACTGACTACAATTTATATGGTAGCTAAACTTCTTTAGCTAATATATGATTAAATTGAGGATTTAGAAAATGTTTTGTTCTATATAAATAAACACTATGTCCGATAGAATAAAGAAAAGAAAAAATTTTGAAAATCGGCTAAGCCGTT
The DNA here is from genome assembly GCA_951509765.1 of Sphenella marginata. Lineage (NCBI taxonomy): Eukaryota > Metazoa > Arthropoda > Insecta > Diptera > Tephritidae > Sphenella > Sphenella marginata. Next base: position 11,953,896 of record OX608078.1, read on the forward strand.
ATTGAGTATTAGCTAAAAAAATTTTTAATTGAGATTAGAAAAAAAAGGATTTATGAGGTAAATGAGACATGAAACAGATTGGAAACATTGAAGAAAAAATATCTAAGGACGGAGATCTTACGGTATATGCGAACGCCAATTCATTTTTATATATATAGATTATAATAAAAAACGGAATAAAAACCTATGTTTACAATCAAAGCTTTTGGTTGTTGTATTCACTTTTTCAACATGCGCCAAATTACAATCAAAGCTTTTCGTTGTTGTATTCACTTTTTCAACATGCGCCAAAGTAGCGAAAAGGAATTCACTATTTGGAAAAATTACTAAATAAAAATCTATAATCACAATCAAAACTTTTGGTTGTTGTCTTCCCTGCAGGAAAATTTCAGTTAGAATACCAATGATCTCAACTGACTACAATTTATATGGTAGCTAAACTTCTTTAGCTAATATATGATTAAATTGAGGATTTAGAAAATGTTTTGTTCTATATAAATAAACACTATGTCCGATAGAATAAAGAAAAGAAAAAATTTTGAAAATCGGCTAAGCCGTTATTGAGTATTAGCTAAAAAAATTTTTAATTGAGATTAGAAAAAAAAGGATTTATGAGGTAAATGAGACATGAAACAGATTGGAAACATTGAAGAAAAAATATCTAAGGACGGAGATCTTACGGTATATGCGAAAGCCAATTCATTTTTATATATATAGATTATAATAAAAAACGGAATAAAAACCTATGTTTACAATCAAAGCTTTTGGTTGTTGTATTCACTTTTTCAACATGCGCCAAATCACAATCAAAGCTTTTCGTTGTTGTATTCACTTTTTCAACATGCGCCAAAGTAGCTAAAAGGAATTCACCATGTGGAAAAATCTTACTAATATATAAAAACGTAAGTTTGTGAGTGACTGCGGATGTTTGTGGTTCTTTATCGTCTGAACAAATGGCCCGATCATTACGAAATTTTGCAGACAGCTTCTTAGGAGTGTAGAATAGGTAACAGGCATGATGAAATTTCGATATATTTATCGATAACAGAGTTATCGGTCAAAATGTGGTTTCGGGTAAACTTTGGAATATTCGCACAAAATTGGTATCAAACGAAAGGGGAAGACCACAGCTTGCATTTGGACTTTGGTTCAATTCGATATATTTATCGATAACAAAGCTATGGATCAAAATGTGGTTTCGGGTAAACTTTGGAATATTCGCACAAAATTTATATCAAACGAAAGGGGAAGACCACGGCTTTCATTTGGACTTTGGTTCAATTCGATATATGTATTTATCGATAACAGAGTTATCGGCCAAAATGTGGTTTCGGGTAAACTTTGGAATATTCGCACAAAATTTGTATCAAACGAAAGGGGAAGACCACAGCTTTCATTTGGAGTTTGGTTCAATTCGATATATTTATCGATAACAGAGTTATCGATCAAAATGTGGTTTCGGGTAAACTTTGGAATATTCGCACAAAATTTATATCAAACGAAAGGGGAAGACCACAGCTTTCATTTGGACTTTGGTTCAATTCGATATATTTATCGATAACAGAGTTATCGGTCAAAATGTGGTTTCGGGTAAACTTTGGAATATTCGCACAAAATTGGTATCAAACGAAAGAGGAAGACCACAGCTTGCATTTGGACTTTGGTTCAATTCGATATATTTATCGATATAAAAGTTATCGATCAAAATGTGGTTTCGGGTAAACTTTGGAATATTTGCACAAAATTTATATCAAACGAAAGGGGAAGACCACAGCTTTCATTTGGACTTTGGTTTAATTCGATATATTTATCGATAACGGAGTTATCGGTCAAAATGTGGTATCGGGTAAACTTTGGAATATTCGCACAAAATTGGTATCAAACGAAAGAGGAAGACCACAGCTTTCATTTGGACTTTGGTTCAATTCGATATATTTATCGATAACGGAGTTATCGGTCAAAATGTGGTTTCGGGTAAACTTTGGAATATTCGCACAAAATTTGTATCAAACGAAAGGGGAAGACCACAGCTTTCATTTGGACTTTGGTTCAATTCGATATATTTATCGATAACGGAGTTATCGGTCAAAATGTGGTTTCGGGTAAACTTTCGAATATTCGCACAAAATTGGTATAAAAAGAAAGGGGAAGGCCACAGGATTCATTTGGACTTTGCTTCATTTATGGAAACATCTATTTTGAGAACGGCTGGACCTTATACACATAACTAAATTTGGAAGGTAAATTTTGTATCCGCTCGAGATGGTTATACGCTAAAAAAATAAAGGTATTTGGAAAGGTTTTGGAGATTTCCCTAAAAATGTTGACCAGGATAACATTATAAAGTGTTCTTTCAATTTGAGCCCGTTTTCGAGATATTGGTCAAAATGTCAACCAGGAGGGGCCCTCGATGGTATTGGTATGATATGGGTATCAAATGAAAGGTGTTGACAAATGATTTAACATGTTTTAGCTATTTTCCAATATCAAACGAAAGTTTTTAGATATTAACCAAAACGTAGACCAAAATTGGAGCTAGAAGGTTTTTGTGAAAAAATGGGGCAAAATGAAAGGTCTTGATGCGATTTTTAAAATGGAGTCATTTTAAATCCTTTTGGGATTGGGATTGAGAAAGGGATAGGTATATGGATGACAATTAAAAATCAATATGAAAAGACAAAAGCATATGAAGAGGATGGACGGAGAGAAGGATGTGGAGCTGAAATTAGGAGGGCGAATCACATATTTTAAATGCAAACAAGTTAGTGTTTGGGCAGGACAACGTCTGCCGGGTTTGCTAGTTACTAAATAAAAATCTATAATCACAATCAAAACTTTTGGTTGTTGTCTTCCCTACAGGAACATTTCAGTTAGAATACCAGTGATCTCAACTGACTACAATTTATATGGTAGCTAAATTCCTTTAGCTAATATATGATCAAATTGAGAATTTAGAAAATGTTTTGTTCTATATAAATAAACACTATATCCGATAGAATAAAGGAAAGAAAAAATTTTTAAAATCGGTCAAGCCGTTATTGAGTATTGGCTAAAAAATTTTTAAATTGAGATTAGAAAAAAAAAATTTATGTGGTAAATGAGACGTGAAACAGATTGGAAACATTAAAGAAAAAATATTTAAAATCGGTTGAGCCGATCCGGAGAACTTACGGTATATACGAACGCCAATTCATTTTTATATACATATATAGATTATGATAAAGGACGGAATAAAAACCTATGTTTACAATCAAAGCTTTTGGTTGTTGTATTCACTTTTTCAACATGCGCCCAATCACAATCAAAGCTTTTCGTTGTTGTATTCACTTTTTCAACATGCGCCAAAGTAGCGAAAAGGAATTCACTATTTGGAAAAATTACTAAATAAAAATCTATAATCACAATCAAAACTTTTGGTTGTTGTCTTCCCTACAGGAACATTTCAGTTAGAATACCAGTGATCTCAACTGACTACAATTTATATGGTAGCTAAACTTCTTTAGCTAATATATGATTAAATTGAGGATTTAGAAAATGTTTTGTTCTATATAAATAAACACTATATCCGATAAAATAAAGAAAAGAAAAAATTTTGAAAATCGGTCAAGCCGTTATTGAGTATTGGCTAAAAAATTTTTAAAATGAGATTAGAAAAAAAAAATTTATGTTGTAAATGAGACGTGAAACAGATTGGAAACATTAAAGAAAAAATATTTAAAATCGGTTGGCCGATATGGAGATCTTACGGGACATACGAACGCCAATTCATTTATATATATATAGATTATGATAAAGGACGGAATAAAAACCTATGTTTACAATCAAAGCTTTTGGTTGTTGTATTCACTTTTTCAACATGCGCCCAATCACAATCAAAGCTTTTCGTTGTTGTATTCACTTTTCCAACATGCGCCAAAGTAGCGAAAAGGAATTCACTATTTGGAAAAATTACGGAATAAAAATCTATAATCACAATCAAAATCTTGGTTGTTGTCTTCCCTACAGGAACATTTCAGTTAGAATACCAGTGATCTCAACTGACTACAATTTATATGGTAGCTAAACTTCTTTAGCTAATATATGATTAAATTGAGGATTTAGAAAATATTTTGTCTATATAAATAAACACTATATCCGATAGAATAAAGAAAAGAAACAATTTTGAAAATCGGTCAAGCCGTTATTGAGTATTGGCTAAAAAATTTTTAAATTGAGATTAGAAAAAAAAAATTTATGTGGTAAATGAGACGTGAAACAGATGGGAAACATTAACGAAAAAATTTTTAAAATCGGTTGAGCCGATCCGGAGATCTTACGGTATATACGAACGCCAATTCATTTTTATATATATAGATTATGATAAAGGACGGAATAAAAACCTATGCTTACAATCAAAGCTTTTGGTTGTTGTATTCACTTTTTCAACATGCGCCAAAGTAGCGAAAAGGAATTCACCATTTGGTCAAGTAAATTTTGTATTTAAATATAAAACGGAAAAAATCTTTATGGCATTCCCTACAGGAACATTTCAGTTAGAACACCAGTGATCTCACCTGACTACAATTTATATGGTAGCTAAACTTCCTTAGCTAATATATGATTAAATTGAGGATTTAGAAAATGTTTTGTTCTATATAAATAAACACTATGTCCGATAGAATAAAGAAAAGTTAAAATTTTGAAAATCGGTTAAGCCGTTATAGATTATTAGCTAAAAAAATTTAAATTGAGATTAGAAAAAAAAATTGATGTGGTAAATGAGACCTGAAACAGATTGAAAACATTAAAGAAAAAATATTTAAAATCGGTTGAGCCGATACGGAGATCTTACGGGATATACGAACGCCAATTCATTTTTATATATATAGATTATGATAAAGGACGGAATAAAAACCTATGTTTACAATCAAAGCTTTTGGTTGTTGTATTCACTTTTTCAACATGCGCCAAATCACAATCAAAGCTTTTGGTTGTTGTATTCACATTTTCAACATGCGCCAAAGTAGCGAAAAGGAATTCACCATTTGGAAAAATTACGGAATAAAAATCTATAATCACAATCAAAACTTTTGGTTGTTGTCTTCCCTACAGGAACATTTCAGTTAGAATTCCAGTGATCTCAACTGACTACAATTTATATGGTAGCTAAACTTCTTTAGCTAATATATGATTAAATTGAGGATTTAGAAAATGTATTGTTCTATATAAATAAACACTATGTCCGATAGAATAAAGAAAAGAAAAAATTTTGAAAATCGGTTAAGCCGTTATTGAGTATTAGCTAAACAAATTTTAAATTGAGATTAGAAAAAAAAGAATTTATGAGGTAAATGAGACATGAAACAGATTGGAAACATTGAAGAAAAAATATCTAAGGACGGAGATCTTACGGTATATGCGAACGCCAATTCATTTATATATATATAGATTATAATAAAAAACGGAATAAAAACCTATGTTTACTTTCAAAGCTTTTGGTTGTTGTATTCACTTTTTCAACATGCGCCAAATCACAATCAAAGCTTTTCGTTGTTGTATTCACTTTTTCAACATGCGCCAAAGTAGCGAAAAGGAATTCACTATTTGGAAAAATTACTAAATAAAAATCTATAATCACAATCAAAACTTTTGGTTGTTGTCTTCCCTACAGGAAAATTTCAGTTAGAATACCAGTGATCTCAACTGACTACAATTTATATGGTAGCTAAACTTCTTTAGCTAATATATGATTAAATTGAGGATTTAGAAAATGTTTTGTTCTATATAAATAACACTATGTCCGATAGAATAAAGAAAAGAAAAAAATTTTGAAAATCGGCTAAGCCGTTATTGAGTATTAGCTAAAAAAATTTTAAATTGAGATTAGAAAAAAAAATTATGTGTAAAATGAGACCTGAAACAGATTGGAAACATTAAAGCAAAAAATATTTAAAATCGGTTGAGCCGATTACTTTTGGTTGTTGTATTCACTTTTTCAACATTCGCCAAAGTAGCGAAAAGGAATTCACCATTTGGTCAAGTAAATTTTGTATTTAAATATAAAACGGAAAAAATCTCTATGGCATTCCCTACAGGAACATTTCAGTTAGAACACCAGTGATCTCACCTGACTACAATTTATTTATTTATTTTGATTTATTAATTTATTTCCTAATACAAAAGAAAGCTAATTCTTATACTGATATTAGGTTGATTTGCACAGCAAATTTTGAATACACTTAAAGAGTTGAATATATGGAACATTGATTGTGAGGTTCAATTAGATAAAATAAGATTAACATTTGGAATTATTTTAGGTAATGACTATAATAATAGACGTATATAAAAGAATATGATGTAGAAAGTATCTTTTTTTGTATATGATTATAATGCTTTATTATAAATAAATTAGACAAGAAGAGTTACATATCAACCTAAACTACCTTCATAGTGATTGAACAAAGAGGCCTTGAACCTCACCGCGCTACTTAGATCCTGTAAGCCGTGTGGCAATGAGTTCCACAGACGGGTAGTATTCACAAAGAATTGACGTTCGGAAAATAAAAAGTTATAGCTAGGTTGAATTAATTTATTTCCACGATTTGAGCGCAAAAAGGAAATTCTGTTATATAAATAGCTCGGAGATTTAGTATATATTATTTTGTGCATCAGGAGCAGGCTCCTAATGTTAAGTAAATCATTGAAACTGACTCCGAAAATTTTCTTCGCATACTCAGTAATGTGATCTCTAGGTTTAAGAGAGAAGATGTATCTGGCAATATTATTGTATAAAACATTCAACTTCCTTTTACTAACTGAATCGGTATCCCCAAATAGCTCACAGCCATAGAGAAGCGTTGGAATTAGATACGATTTTGCCAATAGCAGTCTAGTTCTTTGTGGTGTAAAGTTTTGCGTAGCCCACAGCGTACGCAGCATGGCATATACTTTACCGCAGGTCACATTGATATGATCAGATCAGTTTAGGTTTCTGTTGAAAGTTATACCTAAGTTTTTTGCACACGCGACATAGTCAATTGGAGCATCATTTATACATAATTTAGGCAGGGTACTGTATTCGATGTTTCTTTTTCCTAAAACTAGACATTTTGACTTAGTCGGGTTAATTGATAAGCAGTTATCAACAGCCCACGAGTTAATCCTGTTTAAGTTTGAATTTAGCAAATTGATACAGCTACTAACATGTTTAATATCACAGCTTGCATAAATTTGAACGTCGTCAGCGTACATGTGTATATTACAATTTCTAATTACAGTTGGTAGCTCATTGATGTATATTCAGAATAACAGCGGGCCCAAAATGGAGCCCTGGGGGACACCGCGATTTATAGGTAGAAAATCGGAAAGAGAATTATTTGCGAAAACCGCTTGACAACGTCCCGACAAATAAGATTTTAATAACTTAACGGAGAGGTGCGAAAAATTAAAGTTATCGAGAAGTTTTCTACATAGTAAACTGTGATTGACTGTGTCGAACGCTTTAGAGTGATCTAGAAGAACCAAAAATTCCGTTTTTCCCGAATCAAGGTCACCCCGTATATCCTCAATAACACTGGTTAGGGAGGTAATGCAGCCTCGGTTCTTTCGAAAGCCAGATTGTTTATATGTAAAAAGATTATTTGATGACAGAAATTCATTTATTTGTTTATATAATAAGTTTTCAAAAACCTTGGATAGAAAAGGTAAAATGGCAATAGGCCTATAATCATTACTACCCTTTGGAATAGGGATAATTTTGGCTTTCTTCCAGCTGGGTGGGTATGTGGATGTGGTGATTATCGTATTAAAGACATGTGTAAAAAAGGGAAGCAATGTGGGTAATACAGATTTAATAAATACTGGCTGAAGATCATCTAGACCGATGGCATTGGATTTTATTAACAAAAAAGATTCCAAAACATCTAACTGACTGACACACATAAACTCGAAAGAGTTATCGCTTTCATTAGCGCAAATCAGGCTAGAATCGACCGTCGGATCATTAGTGTACGAGTTTGAAGCAAAAGCAGCATTCAGCAGGTTAATATCATCTATGTTATTTACATTTGTATGTTTGTTGACAAGATTCATCTTCTTTATTTCCTTCCATGTACCCTTGCTTCCCACGATGTTAGAGAATTTTTGTTCATAAAACAACCTCTTTGCTTCTTTGATCTTTTTCGTGACTTCATTTCTGATGGCACAAAAACTTTCAAATAATAAGGGGAGTTTATATCGCTTCCATCGCTTATATGCCATGTTTCGTTTGACTATGATGCCTTTTATTTCATTATTAAACCATGGATTTTTAGGTTTACTTACATTTATTCTTTTGTAGGGAACAAATTCATTGAATAGCAGTGTAAGATTGTCTTGTAGGTATGTTATCTGATTTTCAGCAGAGTTCATGTTATATATGCAATGCCAATCTATTGCGCTTATCTTCATACCAAGTAGTTCATAATTAATGTTTTTGAAATCTCGGTAGTCGATAGTTTCTTTAAAAGATGTTGGCTGGAAGTCGTATATAAGAAAGATGAGGTCATGTTTTGAAAAAACAGGTACGGAAAGCTGGTCGAACAGTAAGATTTTTGAAATATTAGTTACATAGAAAAGGTCTAATAGTGAATTGCTTGTTGCTGAAAAATATGTGGGTATGGTGAAATTTACGGGATTCAGGCCCAATGGTTGGAGTTCATTGGTCAGAGAGTTGTTGGTAAGAACGTCACAATTAAAATCACCTGCTAAAACGATATTTGGATATGGTAACGTGATTGTTTGAAGAAATTCAATAAATGAACAAAGACTGATATTGCGGTTGGGTCTGTAAATACTTCCAATCAATAATTTGTCAGTGCCTTGCATGATTTCCACAAAAATATACTCAATTGCGCTATCGGCCGTCGATTTACTCACGAGTTTGCTCTTGATAGCACTCCTAATATAGATTGCAACCCCGCCTCCATGGCTTGGTCTATCACAGCGAAAGAGCGTGTAGCCACTCATACTGAAAATATTGTCTGTGTGGCTTGGATTAAACCACGTTTCCGATATGCAGATTATGTCTACAGAAGATGATTCAAAGATGTATCTAAACTCATCAATTTTATTTTTGAGACTTTGTGAGTTTATGTGACAAATTTTTAAGCCACACTTTTGTTTACACAGAACTCGAATTGTGGCGTGAGTATTATCTGTGGAACCCGAATAATTCCTATGAGGATAAAACATTAAATTTAAGTTGAAATAAGTAGCACGATGAAATTGAAAGCACCTCCGTAAAATCACCAGGCAAGCACATGTTAATATGGTCTGAAATGTCTAGGCAGTATATGCATATGAAAAAGCGTAGCTTGAAAAAGTAAGAATAAGGTATAAAACATAACGATATAAATAATAAGAGATAAAAAATAAAAATAATACTATTCATTATTGGCAGCAAAGGCTTGTGAGTTTCCTCTGATGTTGGACTGGCTTTTTCGATCATCATTAGTGGGACGAAAGCAACGGTTGTTGGTAGAAGTAACAAAGTTGGTCAGAGTTCTATGCTGTTGATTATTATAGACTCGCTGTCCTGCTTATGTTTCACGTAAACCATTCCTCGCATTGAAAAAGCGTCGTGTATTTGTTTCGATTTCTTATATCGTGAGGCCGCTCGTAGAATAGTGTAGTTAGTCTTCGTTAGACACTCATTGATAAAGAATGGCTCATCTGAGTCGAAACCAACATGCCTAAGTCGCAGGAGGCCATTATTCGCGCGCTTAAACTGAATAATTTCCCGCATTATTAGGTTCTTATCTCGTGGTGATTTCAATTTAACAATTATAGCAGTGTCGGGATTGCTATTTGCAATACGCGGCGAAAGTTTTATTCGGAATATGTCTTTAATTTTCGGTGTTTGAACTTGAAGAGTAGCGCAAATGCCATTAAACAGGCTCTGCAAATTCTCATTTTCAAAAAACGGGATGCCGCTGATGCGCAAATCTGATGATATGGCTGCATTTTCAAAATAGTTTAACTTGGTTTTAATGATGCCCAGTTCATCGTGTAGAGACTCCATTCTTGTCACATTTAGCTCGAGACGCTCTACACGTGTAGTCACAGATGCCATATCCGTCATAACTGTGGAGAGCTTGTCATCAATTGCCTTGAGAATCTTTTTCTCGAATGCATCGATGGAAGACATTACCATATTAGTGTGCTGCTTTAAACGTTCATCGATGACTTGCATCAGCTTAGGGGATAAATCACTGTTGCTATTGTTATGCATCTGTGTTTCTATTTCGCCAACGGTTTTTGTCTGTCTAGTGGACCTCATATCGGCTTAAATATAATAAATACAGTTGACTTACAGTGTATTCACGATTTCGTCTTTAAGTGAAATAAATTCTATTTATTGGTCACTATTTGCCGTATTTATTGAGGGCACCTCGTTCCTGCACTGCTTTTTCTGCTTTTCAACTGCTTTACCTACAAGTGTCGATAATCACGTGAAAGTTGTTTCCTTTTCCAGTATACTTTTAGGCAATTTAATTGTTTTTATTTTCTTTGATTGTTTATTTTTCTATATTTGACAGCTGTTTTGCGCGCTTTTCTTATCTTTGGTGAAGTTTATGCTTGGTTCGGCACTTTGTACTCAATCTCACTTGTATATTCCTACATATGTACATATGTATGTAACTATGTGAGTCACTGATCTTTAATATTTTATTTTTTTGTTTTAAACAAAAAAAACTTCCTTAGCTAATATATGATTAAATTGAGGATTTAGAAAATGTTTTGTTCTATATAAATAAACACTATGTCCGATAGAATAAAAACAAGATAAAATTTTGAAAATCGGTTAAGCCGTTATAGATTATTATATACGAACGCCAATTCATTTTTATATATATAGATTATGATAAAGGACGGAATAAAAACCTATGTTTACAATCAAAGCTTTTGGTTGTTGTATTCACTTTTTCAACATGCGCCAAATCACAATCAAAGCTTTTGGTTGTTGTTGGAAATCTCTCAGATTCCCACAAGAAATAAATACGAGCTAGTTTATATCCAAATATAAATTGTATTTTAATTCACTTCAATTAGTATAGTTACATTTAGTAATTAAATAAGAAAAAAGATCTATGCTGTGTCAGCGCAAAAACTAAGAGAGAGTAAAACATATATCGCCCACATAGCATCCACTGTCAGTGATGTGCATTGTCACTGCATTTGTCACGCACAGTGTTCGTACTTGCAGCAATGTTCTTGTTGGCTCTTAACAATATACGATCTTGAAGGGAGCCAATATTTAACACCCCTTAACGCCCAGATGAAGAATAAAATTCTGGAACCTTTCTCGGTCGGTTTGAGCGCCGCGGTGTTTGTTGCCTCGGTGATGATTCGGCTGCTCTTCTAGGCAGTGAATTTGATGACGATGGTAGAGTATGTGGACTTCCTGTTGGTGATCCAGCAGTGGGTGATGTGGAGCTAACATCAACAACGCTTTCAGAAGACTCATTTACTGGAACTGAGCTGGCGCTATCTACGCGTTGGTCTTCTCCAAGGTCTAGGTCAACACCCTCAGAGCATGTTCTGCTTCTGATCTGGTCCAAATGGCGCTTAATTACTCTTCCATCTTCCAGCCGAACCTTGTATGAAACTGGACCTGTTCTTGAGTATACATGTCCCTGTACCCACTTAGGACCCGCCGAATAATTACGAATCCAGACAAGATCTCCATCACCAAACGTGTGCTTAACAGTAGGATTGTCCTTATCGTATGATAGCTCATGTGGATGCACTTTGTCAAAGTAAGTTTTGAGCTGACGATTAAAGAAGAGTTCGGCTGGAGAGCGGCCTGTTGTTGCGTGCGGACTGATGTGTTGATTAAATATAAACCGGACCAGGTTGAGTTCAAAATCGGAATTTGGTGGAAGTTTCTTTAGGAAATCTTTCGTTGTCTGCACCATCCGTTCAGCTTGCCCGTTTGACGATGGATGGAACGGTGCACATCTGATATGTCGAATTAAGTTATTGTTCATGAATTCTTCAAACTCCGACGATGTGAACGCCGTTCCGTTATCGGAAACGATGACATCAGGTAGGCCATGCGTCGCGAAAAGCGACCTCAACGATTTAATAGCACATTGCGATGATGTGGTTTTGACAATGTGTACTTCCAACCATTTAGAATATGAATCAACCGTTAGGAAGAATATTTTACCATGGAATGGTCCTGCGAAGTACACATGTAGGCGTGACCATGGATTTTTTGCTGTTTCCCATACGTGGGGTTGTGCCTGGGCTTTTTCATGACGCGTTTGTTGGCAAGGTGCACAGCTTTTAACAATATTTTCAATTTCAGTGTCCATTTTTGGCCACCAAAAGTAGCTTCTCGCCAATGCTTTCATTTTAACAATACCAGGGTGTCCTGAATGTAACGCCAGCAGAATGGCTTTGCGGCATGCGAGCGGAACTATCGTCCTGTTTCCCCAAAGAAGACATCCTTTGAGGGTAGTGATTTCAGTCCGGCGAACATAATACGCATAAGCTTCATCTTCGCGTGGCATGGATGACGGCCACCCCCTTAACGCCCAGCTAGTGACTTTAGTGAGCAGTGCATCTTTAGCTGTAGCTGTTGCTATGCCTTTCGCCTTCACAATGTCTGAGCTAGCCATTTCTATCATGTGTACTTTCTCAAGGTTGGGTTCGCTAATTTTGTCCTCCACAGGGAGACGGCTTAGACAATCAGCATTACCCATTTTTTTTCCTTCTCTGTATTCAAGATCAAAAGTGTAGGCGTTTAAAAATGTACAACGACGAAGCATTACGGGTGATATAATGATTGGAGTTTGTTTGGTACTGAAAATTCCTAGGAGCGGACGGTGATCAGTAACCAAGATGAACTTGCGTCCATATAAGTAATCGTGGAATTTCTTTACGCCTGCTACGATGGCAGTAGCTTCTCGGTAAATTTGAGCGTAGTTCCGTTCGGCCTTCGATAAGGTTCTCGAATAAAAAGCTATTGGCCTTTCAGAGCCATCAGGCAATATGTGGCTTAGCACGGCTCCAATACCATACGGCGAGGAGTCACAAACTAGTATCACGGGTAACTTTTCATCATAATGAATGAGAACACTATCAGAGGTAACTAACCGCTTAAGTTTGTTGAAAGCCAATTAAAGCTCCTATTTTTCTCAGAAGGCGGTGTAATGGTTCCGCAATTGTAGCTTTATTTGGAAGAAAACTATGATAAAAATTTAACAGACCGAGAAATGCCTGAAGCTGCTTCTTGTCTTTTGGTGCGGGAGCATTTTGTATAGATTTTATTTTTTCTGGGCATGGCCTAATGCCGAGGCTATCGATTTTGTATCCCAAAAAATTAACGGTAGGGACCCCAAATTGGCATTTGTCTTTCCGAAGACGTAAGCCAGATTCATCAAACCGTCTTAAGACTTCACCCAAACGGTCGGATAATTCTGCTTCAGTTTCGCCCATTATGACTACGTCATCGAAATATGGTAGGACACCAGGAATGTTACGAAGGATCGTTTCAATAAGATTTTGAAAAATTCCTGGGGCGGACGAAATGCCAAATTGAAGTCTATTCACCTTAAATGCCCCCTTATGAGTAACAATAGTTTGCATCATTGCGGAATTTTCGTCCACAACAAGTTGCTGGTAAGCTTGGGCTAGATCAAGCTTAGCAAAAATTTTGCCCCCTTCTATCGAAGAGAGAAGCGAGCTTATGGACGGAATTCGGAAATTGCGCGGCAAGAGGGCTTTGTTGAGTGTCGACTTATAGTCACCACAAATTCTGATCGAGCCGTCGCTTTTTGGAACCGAAACTATAGGAGTTGCCCAGTCAGAGTATTCAACAGGCTCGAGAATTTGTTGTGAGCACAATCGGTCAAGTTCCGCTTCAACAAGACTCCGTATAGCAATCGGAATTTGCCGTACCGGAAGTCTTATTGGTTGAACAGCGTCTTTGACACGTAATGAAACTGGATTTCCAGTGAATTTCCCCAGTTCCGTTGAAAAGAGATTATCAAATTTCTTTAAAACGGTGTTTATATTTCGGGACTCGATGAGTAAGACCCCTTGCACACTAATACCCAGAGCATCAAACCAGTTGCACCCTAACACGTTAGTTTGATTTCCATTAACCACAAGAAGGGGTAATTTCTTTATCAAGCGTTTGTCATATACAGCTTCAACATCTACAGTACCTCTGATAGGAACGCCGTTATGCTGAAAATCCCTCAACTGTAGGCCGCACTCGTATAGGACTGGCTTACCCGTAGGCCACAACTTATCGAAGGTGGTGGATGACACTATGGTGTAGTCAGAACCCGAGTCCACTTCAAATACACACGGCTTTCCATTGATGGTGACAGTTGTTGATTTTTTCAGACTTGGTGAGCTTGAAATTTGATTAATCGATTGTAATTTTGATTTGTTTAGTTGGGTGCGATTTTTGTTGGATGTCGATTGACGCTCTGTCGTAGGATTTTGATTCGTCGAGCGGCAAACGCGTTGAAGGTGTCCCTTAACACCACATGCTGAACAGATTGATTCTTTGTGAGAGCACTGTGAGCGAGCATGTGCGCCTCCGCAACCATTACATGGTTTGACAGTAGTAGCATTCCGTTGAATTTTGTTTTTCTTAAACTGCTGTGAATTTCGTTTTGCGATTTGATTTACGCTCTCCGGTTGACGAATCACTAAGACGTTTTTAGACGCTGCTTCTGCAGTTGAAGCCTTTTTGATCACCCTCTTTAATTGCAAGACGCTTTCAGCAAGGAGGCTGCGTTGGAGAGTTTCGTCTCTCAAGCCGCATACCAGACGGTCCCGCAGCATACGGTCCAACGCATCTCCGAAATTACAGTCGATTGCTAGCCTCCTCAATACAGCCACATATTCCGCAAATGTCTCATTTGGCATTTGATCACGTTTATGGAATTTGTAAAATGATGCGATTTCCGACGGTCGAGGAGAAAAGTGCTTAGTTAGAATGGTCTCAATTTCAGTAAGTGTAAGATCACTTACCTTCTTGGGTGACGCCAATGACGACAGGAGGTCATAAAGATTTGCGCCCGCTAGTGTCAAAAAAATTGCCTTTTGACGTTCTGCCGGTACGTCATTGGCCTGAAGAAATAGCTCAAATCTCGCATAGTACGTTTTCCAGTTCTCGGGGTGGTTGATGTCAAACGGCTCTAAGTTCCCTAGTGCTGTCATTGCAGGTTTTTTTATTGCTGACAATTTCGTTTGTAAAGAGGCGTTAGTTGATTCCGTTGATGTAGCTGAAGTGTCTTTGTTTAGCAATTCCTCTTGCAGATTTGGCTCTACCTTGGGAGGCATTGACGATGGATGTCCTCAGTATATATGTTTGCGTGCCGACCGCAACATAAAAAGTTCCGATTTGACTTTGTTGAAGGTTAGGAAACCTTCTTAAAGTGCGGCAGTGTAAATGTGTGTGCGATAACTGCACTATGGCGTGTTACAAAAAATTTGCTGAATGTTATACGAATATTCTGGATTGCCAGTAGGGGTCACCTTGAAGGTTTGTTGTTGTTAATTGTCGAAGTGAAAACTAATGTGATGGGGAGGATCCCATCCTCGTCGCCATTGTTGGAAATCTCTCAGATTCCCACAAGAAATAAATACGAGCTAGTTTATATCCAAATATAAATTGTATTTTAATTCACTTCAATTAGTATAGTTATATTTAGTAATTAAATAAGAAAAAAGATCTATGCTGTGTCAGCGCAAAAACTAAGAGAGAGTAAAACATACATCGCCCACATAGCATCCACTGTCAGTGATGTGCATTGTCACTGCATTTGTCACGCACAGTGTTCGTACTTGCAGCGATGTTCTTGTTGGCTCTTAACAATATACGATCTTGAAGGGAGCCAATATTTAACAGTTGTTGTATTCACTTTTTCAACATGCGCCAAAGTAGCGAAAAGGAATTCACCATTTGGAAAAATTACGGAATAAAAATCTATAATCACAATCAAAACTTTTGGTTGTTGTCTTCCCTAGAGGAACATTTCAGTTAGAATACCAGTGATCTCAACTGACTACAATTTATATGGTAGCTAAACTTCTTTAGCTAATATATGATTAAATTGAGGATTTAGAAAATGTTTTGTTCTATATAAATAAACACTATGTCCGATAGAATAAAGAAAAGAAAAAATTTTGAAAATCGGCTAAGCCGTTATTGAGTATTAGCTAAAAAAATTTTTAATTGAGATTAGAAAAAAAAGAATTTATGAGGTAAATGAGATATGAAACAGATTGGAAACATTGAAGAAAAAATATCTAAGGACGGAGATCTTACGGTATATGCGAACGCCAATTCATTTTTATATATATAGATTATAATAAAAAACGGAATAAAAACCTATGTTTACAATCAAAGCTTTTGGTTGTTGTATTCACTTTTTCAACATGCGCCAAATCACAATCAAAGCTTTTCGTTGTTGTATTCACTTTTTCAACATGCGCCAAAGTAGCGAAAAGGAATTCACCATTTGGAAAAATTACTAAATAAAAATCTATAATCACAATCAAAACTTTTGGTTGTTGTCTTCCCTACAGGAACATTTCAGTTAGAATACCAGTGATCTCAACTGACTACAATTTATATGGTAGCTAAATTCCTTTAGCTAATATATGATCAAATTGATTATTAATAAACACTATATCCGATAGAATAAAGAAAAGAAAAAATTTTTAAAATCGGTCAAGCCGTTATTGAGTATTGGCTAAAAAATTTTTAAATTGAGATTAGAAAAAAACAATTTATGTGGTAAATGAGACGTGAAACAGATTGGAAACATTAAAGAAAAAATATTTAAAATCGTTGAGCCGATCCGGAGATCTTACGGTATATACGAAAGCCAATTCATTTTTATATATATAGATTATGAAAAAGGACGGAATAACAACCTATATTCACAACCAAAACTTTTGGTTGTTGTATTCACTTTTTCAACATGCGCCAAATCACAATCAAAGCTTTTGGTTGTTGTATTCACTTTTTCAACATGCGCCAAAGTAGCGAAAAGGAATTCACTATTTTGAAAAATTACGGAATAAAAATCTATAATCACAATCAAAATTTTGGTTGTTGTCTTCCCTACAGGAACATTTCAGTTAGAATACCAGTGATCTCAACTGACTACAATTTATATGGTAGCTAAACTTCTTTAGCTAATATATTATTAAATTGAGGATTTAGAAAATATTTTGTTCTATATAAATAAACACTATGTCCGATAGAATAAAGAAAAGAAAAAATTTTGAAAATCGGTTAAGCCGTTATTGAGTGTTAGCTAAAAAAATTTTAAATTGAGATTAGAAAAAAAAGAATTTATGAGGTAAATGAGACATGAAACAGATTGGAAACATTGAAGAAAAAATATCTAAGGACGGAGATCTTACGGTATATGCGAACGCCAATTCATTTGTATACATATATATAGATTATGATAAAAAACGGAATAAAAACCTATGTTTACAATCAAAGCTTTTGGTTGTTGTATTCACTTTTTCAACATGCGCCAAATCACAATCAAAGCTTTTGGTTGTTGTATTCACTTTTTCAACATGCGCCAAATTAGCGAAAAGGAATTCACTATTTGGAAAAATTACGGAATAAAAATCTATAATCACATTTCAGTTAGAATACCAGTGATCTCAACTGACTACAATTTATATGGTAGCTAAATTTCTTTAGCTACTATATGATCAAATTGGGAATTTAGAAAATGTTTTGTTCTATATAAATAAACACTATATCCGATAGAATAAAGAAAAGAAAAAATTTTTAAAATCGGTCAAGCCGTTATTGAGTATTAGCTAAGAAATTTTTAAATTGAGATTAGAAAAAAAAAAATTTATGTTGTAAATGAGACGTGAAACAGATTGGAACATTAAAGAAAAAATATTTAAAATCGATTGAGCCGATCCGGAGATCTTGCGGTATATACGAAAGCCAATTCATTTTTATATATATAGATTATGAAAAAGGACGGAATAACAACCTATATTCACAACCAAAACTTTTGGTTGTTGTATTCACTTTTTCAACATTCGCCAAAGTAGCGAAAAGGAATTCACCATTTGGTCAAGTAAATTTTGTATTTAAATATAAAACGGAAAAAATCTGTACTGCATTAAGTTCCCTACCGGAACATTTCAGTTAGAACACCAGTGATCTCAACTGACTACAATTTATATGGTAGCTAAACTTCTTTAGCTAATATATGATTAAATTGAGGATTTAGAAAATGTTTTGTTCTATATAAATAAACACTATGTCCGATAGAATAAAGAAAAGAAAACATTTTGAAAATCGGTTAAGCCGTTATTGAGTATTAGCTAAAAAAATTTTAAATTGAGATTAGAAAAAAAAGAATTTATGTGGTAAATGAGACATGAAACAGATTGGAAACATTGAAGAAAAAATATTTAAAATCGGTTGAGCCGATACGGAGATCTTACGGTATATACGAACGCCAATTAATTTTTATATATCTGTGGTCATAAGCGATAACAACCTAACTCGACTTAAGAAATTAGACCAATTGGAATTTCTTCTGGCGATTTTTTGTAACAAAACTGCTTTATAACTTAGGCAAACATATTGGATTTAATTGTTTATAAACAAAATAATAAAAGACCAATCAAAGTATTGAAAAATGTCTCGATGTTCCTATTCAAAATCGCCAGTAAAAATTTCAACTGGTCTAATTTCTTAAGTCAACTTAGGCTGTTATTGCTTATGATCATATATAGATGACATGTACTTATTATCTCGATTTTATATAACGTAACCTATTGCATTGGAAAACATGCATTTATTGTCAAAAAACCGACTTGATTGCTCCATTTGCTCCTGATTTGGCCATTTTATAACCTCCGGACTTAAACTGCTGATAAACATTGTTGTAGTGCTTATTGCTTTAGATACAGTTGACAAAGATAAATTGAACCGATCAGATAAATCTCGGAAACGACATGCCTCTGGGCCTGCAAACCACAAAAAAATGAGAATATGTGTGCTCGCAGATAATCTTTTGTCAGGACGAAGGTTTTTATAAAACTCTGAGTTCAAAAACCTGTCGGAAAGGTTTTCAAAGAGGATTCTCGAAATACGGAAATTAGTTCGGAACTCTTTTTCTGTGTAAGATGGCACTGTTAGCAGCAGCAATTCTCTTATTTCGCAAATTTGTTTCGCCACAGCTTACTGGTAATTTGGTTAAAGGAAACACAGAGGCATGATACAATAAACAGGTAGACGCAGGAATAAAAAGCAACCCTGCTATGTATTTTGCTGGTCGGTAAATTGTCAACAATTTCTTTTGTCAAAGTGATGGAAATAATAGCTGGTTATTGCTGCAAAGTTTGTTGCGCTGATACCATGAATAAATCGCATTGCCGGTATCAGCGCAATGTGTTAACGCAATTGCGCATAGTATTATTTTGGCACTGCTCGTTTGTATTTTTTCTCAGGCCAAAGGCTGGCATCAATTTGGTGGTAGCGCAGTTTAGAAAGCACCACCAATCTTAAGATAAGGAATCCGAACTCTAAACCTAACCTAAAAATTATAAGAAAATCCATTTTTTCTCCTGTTTAGGAAACACCGAGTTCAAAGAAAACTTTTTCATAGTTTAATACAAAAATAAATTATTCAAATATTATTTATACATTTTCAATGGTTTTAGAAATGGTACAGCGATATCAGCGCAATAACACTAAGGCACCCAACGTTACTCAGCTTTCATATAAGAAGTTGACGTTTTGTTATTGTTTACATGTTCACAAAAATATAAGAAATGAAAATTAATGCTTTTACAGCAAATTTATATAACTTTGCTCCGTGGTTAGTTTTAGAAGTGTGGCTGTGATATATTAATTATAAATATGTGATAGGTTGAGTGCTTCCCCCAAAATCGGAACACTTTTTAGTTAGAACCTGAAGCCTCTTAGAGAAAGGCTTTTTCCAAGTCCCACTTCCTTTTGAGAACTGCAAAATAACTTTTTCCTATCGTTTCACTTGTGAACATCTTTTTCTCATTGAACAAACACTTTTTTGAATTGCATTTTAGTGTAATAAACTGAAAAATTATAAATTAGAACATTACTGCTCAATGTAAACGAAGCAAAAATGTAAACAAAGCAAAAATATAAACAGACATTGACAATCAGAAGACCACTTCGAATGAAAAAAAATAAAAAATGCAACCCTGATGCGGTTACCTGTTAATTGTACCATGCACAGAGGTATAAGTTAATAATCACGAGTTACATACATACGTAAAATACCTTCAATATCTGGGTCTTCTCCAAGAACACGTTCACACCTCTCTTTGGGAGGATCCTTGTTTAATACAGTAGAACTAATTAATAATTTCTTCAAATATGCATTCACTTACTTCCTCTTGTCCTGAACCGCTCATATTCCTGAATAAAAAAGAGCTTAACCGGCCGGTGCGCTTTGCTGTCACGCCAAAATAGTCAAGATGGTTAAGTAAATTAAAATATTTGCTAATAACTACTTCGCTTTTGCTTATTTTTATTAATTTAATTAACAATTGCCACGTTGAAAAACTAAAATTTATTTGTTGACAAAATCAGCTGTGCCAAAATCAGCTGATTTTCGTGATTGCTAATTTGTGCTGGCTGAAATTTATCCAGTAAGAATTATCAAGTTCTCGCAAACTGAAATGTCACTTTATTCCCTCTCAATTCCTCTCTCCTTACTGGATAATTTTACATCGCGAACGGAAAAATATCACAAAACAAGATAGTTTGTACGAATTTGTACAAATTATTTACATCGCGAACTGTCATTGGACCTACATGGTCAATATGATGTTTCTAGTGGGTGGTCTCCTTTATCGATAGGGGATAAAAATCCTTCCTTCTTCCCATTTTTAGCGTTTATCACTAAACACTCTACACAATTTTTAACAGTTGTTTCCACTTTGGATTCTATTTGCGGAATATAGTACTCTTTCTCTATAGGAGCATTCCATGAAAAAGTGCATGTTCCATGAAAACGGCATTAAGAAGAAGTGTCAAAAGCATTATTTTACTTTGTACCTGCGAGAAGCCTTTTGCATTTTTAAAGAATTTTTTCCTAATATCGAAATTGGATTTCCAAAATTTTGTAGTCTAAGACCGAAAAATGTTTTGCTAATGAAAGACACACCTTCAGACCAGTGCAAATGTTTAACTCATGAAAATTGTATGTTCAAATTGAAAGGTTTGAAACAAAATTATTTAAACGACTGGTGGACTATGATTTTATGTGATCCTTCTTTGGATTCGAAGTGCTGGAAAAATGAATGTGATACTTGTTCTGATGGCTAAAAAATATTAATTTCTATGGATTTAAGTACAATCTGTGTATGGAAAGAATGGGAAAAAAACTCAGAAAACAAACTACGTTTAGTAAACCACGAAACAAGTTCAGGTGAACTTAAAGAAAAATTGATTGATTCTATCCATATTATGATGAAGCATGTTAATTTAAAACGAGTTCAAGCCAGTGAATTTCAAAAAGACCAACGCAATGAAAATGTGCGAATCCTTCAAGTTGATTTTGCGATGTCTGTGAATACCAGAATGAAATTCAAAGCGCACTCTGGTCACGAACAAGTGTTCTTTTATTTACTGCTGCAAGTTTTCACAAAGGCATATCTTATATGCTCAGATGCAAATTCGAAAGACAAGGATACAGTTTTTGTTTTCATCAATAAGTTGTTTGACTTGATGCATAAAGGAGTGACGGCCCTTCATCGGAATTTAAGAACCGTTATATGGTTAAACTAACATCAATGTTGGGTGATAAGTACAAAAGGCCCTTTTGTTGGGGATATTTTGGAAAAGGTGTGATAGATGGAGTTGGCGGAAATATCAAAAGACTTGTAAGAGAGAAAATGATGAGCCAAAATTAACATGTTGTTGTCCAATCAGCCAAGGACTTTTCTGATTTAGCTTCTCAATTAGTCACAAAAACCCGTGTGATTTATGTGCCATCCTCTGAAATTTATGAAAGGACTAAAAGTGCATCGCCGTGGGACAATGCCAAAGCGATAACTGGAATTTCCAACTTCCATTTTATGAAAACAGCGGAGAAAGTTGTGGAGTGCAGAAAACATTGCCTTTCCCAAGACAAAACTGTATTTACATATTGATTTTTACATATATTATAGACTTAAGTTGAACTATGTCCCGTACGTGACGCGACTTGTCGGTACGTGAAAAATATAAAAAAATGTTTTTGAGATATAAATATGTGTTTTAATTAATTTTTTTTTCGCAGTAGCAAGCTTGATTCTTAGTTATAATTTCCTTTGAAGATACTTTTTATGCACCTGTAATATATTCACTGAAATCTGAATAAAACTACAACGATTTCGAATGTTGGTTGACTTGATGTGTCCCGTACGTAGCGTGGGTTGTTTGCATTTTTCTTCAGTATTTCATGACTTTTTTTTAAATGTTTCTTCGCACTATTAAAGACTAGTATATAATCTATTAAATTAGAGAAAAAAAGTATATATCTGATAAAACCATTAAGTGCTATATGTAATATATAAATGTAAAGACCAAAAACACAAGCTTGTTGTTTGTGTAAAATCTCAATAACAAAAAACCAAGAGCACATGGTTGGCAAACTGTGACACCAAAACAGTGTTGCAAAAAATCCATCATGATACCAAATCTTAACGTCAGATGGCGTGTTGGTTGATGAATTGGTAAAAGTTGATTGAACGCGCTTAGAAGGCAAAAAACCCAGCGTATTGTTAGCTTAATAGTTAGCAATGCGTGCCAAAATTTCTCTGATGAGTGAAGTTAGCAACTTCCGAAATGGATCTATAAGAAAAGCTATGGCGGTTGTTTAGGCCCGATGCCTAAAGTATTAAAAATGTGCCACCCTAATGAAACTCTCCAACACCAAGCCACCCACCTGTTGGTGCATGCATGACTATTCGTGTTTTGTCAGCACACACATACATGTAAGTGGGTGCGCATGTGTAGGTTCAACTTCCCTAAAACCGGAGGATGTTTTTCGCGGTTCAACGGTTGTCAACGATTTGACAACTGCCTATTCTTTCAGCAATCGAGCATGGAATCAGATCAGCGCAGCCCCAGGATTTCTCCACCGCCAAAGTCAAAGGTAACCTCCATTTGTATTTTCAACCAAATTCTCGCTAATAAACGGCCACCAATTATAACGAGAATTCTCGTCTCCTTCTTTTTATTCCATTTGCAAATATATTCGACCGCGGTGTTCTAAGCCACCGCCGCTAAGCGAGAACCCCGTCGTCAAATATTCATGGTCCATCTCACCGTAGAGAACCAGCACCAACCAACTACAGTCCACTAAGCGGCCACCAATCGAGTAAGACAAAAAGCATTCCATTAGTTGCACAAGCTACAGCCACAAACACAAGCATTAAAACAAAGCCGTCTGGAAGCACTCTGCCACAAAAATTGTTCAAACAACAACAACACCGCCACTTAAAAATATAGCTGATCACCACATCAAAGCAACGTAAGTTGGTCATATTTCTTGCCAATTATTTGTTAGTGTGAAACATATTCATTTTTTAAAAAAAGTGCCGCGAGTTCGCCCAAACGTAAGTGCGAAGAAAGTGTTGCCGGTTTAAGTGAAAGTGAAACTAATAACTTAGTGGTCACACAATTGTTTAAATTTGAGCTGTGCAAGGTAACATAACCTCACATCTCACTGAGCCTTTCGATTGTTATTGTTGTTGTTGTGACCTCCATCATTTTTTTTTGGTTAAAACGCGCACAAAATAGTACAATCGAGGGCTAGACGTTTACTTTGAGATTTGAATCTCCTGACTTTCACTTATAACTCACTTCTTCGCTTGTTTGTGTTCACCGCGCACTTTTAATTTAATTTTGCGAAAATCACATTCTTCCATAACCAATATATACGTGTATGGGTGGCGAGTAAGCCAGTGTTGTTGTCGGTATATATATATTTGTTAAACAAAGGGTCAGACAATACGGCCACGTCTGCAAAAATAAAGTACGTTATATTAAAAGTAATCATAAAGAATCATTTAACTCTACGTTTTTTTTTATTGAAGTTGTGTCATAATCTTAATTTGGGGGTGAACGTTTCCCAGAGCAGTTTCATTGTCTGAAGTCTCCCCATTCAGCCTTCATTTCTCTGCCTCTTTCGTGCCCCTGCCTAAATCCATCACTCAGTTGATAGAAAACATGGAGACTTTCATGAGATTAGCTGATAATATCACTGAGTTCGAATGCGACTATAACGGAGCCGATATAGATACGCATACGAAACACACATTAAGTCTGCAACAAGATGACTTAAAGTCGTACTGGAGAAAAGCGAAAGTGGCGTATGAGGAGCTACTATCCTCAGATAAGGCAACTGCCGACGAAATGGCTTCCGTTAGAAAGAAGTACAAAAGCACATATGCAATTTATTTACGTTGCATGTCAAATATGTCTACACGCCAAGAAACGTTCACGAAGTCAGAGAAAACCCCCGTAGAACCATCTGAACGTGAGCATAGTATACGCTTGCCTCCATGCGATACTGAAGTGTTCAAGGGCGATTACCTTTCATGGCCAACTTTAAGGGATATGTTCACGGCCATATATATTCTGAACAGACGCCTAACTCCAGTTGAGAAACTATTCCATCTCGTCAACAAGACGAAAGGGGAGGCGAGGGATATAGTGGAAGAAAGTCCACTCACGAATGAGGGATTTGACACAGCCTGGAAAAATTTATTCGAGAGATACGAAAACAAACGTATCCTAGTAAACTCGCAATTGGAAATTTTGTTCAATTTAGAAAAGGTAGAGAGTGAGTGTGGAAGCGCGATAAAAACCCTGCAACGGCAAATAAATAATTGCTTGGCGTCTTTAAAAAGTCATAAAATTGACACTTCAAACTGGGATGCGATAATCACTTATCTGTGCTCGACTAAGTTGCCAGAGAGTACGCTTGGTCTATGGGAACAAAGCATAGACCATAAGGTGGAAATATCCAAATGGGAGGATATGGACAAATTCTTGTCGAATCGTTTCCAGACACTCGAAACAGTGTCTGGGTTTGTGGGAACTGCAAGTCCGCAGGGCCAGAAACCACAAACGGCGAAAAAAGCGAACGAACCACCTGCAAAAAAACTTGGGACGTACCAAGCAAAGGTCACAAAATTAATGTGTACTAAATGCAAATCAACTCGCCATAAATTACGAGCATGCACCCGTTTTTTGAGATTAACTCCGGAAGAGCGAGTTAGTTTTATAAAAAGCAACCAGGGGTGCTTGAATTGCCTGTCCCCAGGACATACCGTGACGAAGTGCCCAAGCGCATATGACTGCAGCAAGTGCCACTCTCGACACAACACGCTCCTACATATAGAAACACGTCAGAACCAGGAAACAAATAACACCACCCAGTATAATATGGATAATGGTGCTTCCACTTCTACGCGATCACAAGGGAGACGGGAGGCGAACGATCGAAACGTAAAATCCTGCCATGTAAATTCAAGCGCAGGTGTGCTGCTAGGGACAGCGAGAGTAACCATTCGTCATAATGGTGAAGACTTCCCAGCACGAGCACTGATAGATTCTGTGTCAGAATGTTCCTTTATGACAGAGCGTCTAAAGCGCAGAATCCACTTACCGGCAAAGAAAATGAATGCCCGCGTATCGGGTATAACGAATGCCTTGTCAGCCCAAGTCAAGGAGGCATCCAACATCGAACTGCGTTTAACAGTGGACCTTGACTTCAGTTTAACCACATCCGTGTTAATTCTGACCAAACTAACTGGAAAGCTGCCATCCTGCCATGTAAATTATACTAGGGGGACTGAAGAAGAATGGCCTGAATACGCTTCTGGCACAAGAAACAGTATTCGGTTGGATACTCACCGGCCACGTAGAGCCACCGAATCCAACAACAAATATCGTGTCCTTTTACAGCGAAGTCGCTTTGGACAAAGAACTCACAAAGTTCTGGGAGCTGGAAAATCTGCCTAAACAAAAGAGTCCAAACGCAGACGATAAATACTGCGAAAAACTATATAAGGAAACTACGCATAGGAACGAAGATGGAAAATATGTAGTTGCTCTACCATTCAGACAGGAGTACCCTGACCAACTGAAGTTAGGAGGGTCTCTGAAGAGGGCGTGCTCACAGTTCTTTAGGAATGAGACACGGTTAGAAAAGGACCCAGAATTAGGGAAAGAGTATAAGAGGGTCCTGTCTGTCAAGACCATCCTTATGGATGAACCGATCGTTTTATAAGATGAACAGCAATCATATTCAATTCATATTGTTAGTTTTTAAGTTATGTGCAATTTTAATAGTATCTGTCCTTAGTCGACCTCTTTGTTTGTGTCGACTTAAAACAAATAAATAAATAAATAAATAAATAAATATGGAGAAAATTACTGCCATGATATCAGCTGAGTCGTGTGATAACTATTTCTTGCCCCATCACGCCGTAGTAAAGGCGGAGTCTACCACCACAAAGGTGCGGGTCGTTTTTAATGCCTCAAGCCAAACGGCAGAAGCCTCAACGACATTCTCCTGCCAGGGCCAGTGCTTCAGGCGGATCTCCCAGTCCTAATACTGCGTTGGAGATTATAAAGGTATGTTTTCAATAGTGACATCGAAAAGATGTACAGACAAATTTGGATGAACGAAAATCATTCCAAATTTCAACGAATTATCTACCGTACATCGCCACAAGAACCAATCGGACTTTATGAGTTAAAGACAGTCACGTTCGGGGTTAATTGCGCACCGTATCTTGCAATTAGAACCCTTTTGCAACTAGCTGAGGACGTAGAAACATCATTCCCAACAGCATCGAATATACTAAGGGAGGGGATGTACGTGGATGATGTATTAGCGGGAGGGCATACACTCGCATCGGCCATTCATGCGAGAGATGACAGGTCTTACACTCCGCTGGCTTCCCACTACGGAAATGGACATCGAACTCCGAGGAGATTCTCCACGACATCCCAAAAGCGGATCGGCTTCACGAGGACTTCCTGGCGTTCGAAGACACCAGCACCGTTAAGACTTTGGGCATTAGATGGAATGCTCATTCCGACCTCTTCTATTTTAAAGCAGGACCACTGGACGATCGTGAACAGCTCACGAAACGAGCAATATTATCCGCCATCGCCAAGCTCTTCGACCCTTTAGCATGGCTTGCACCAATGGTCATTGTGGCCAAAATACTGATGCAGAATATCTGGCTGCAGGGCACCGATTGGGATGAACCAGTCTCGCCCACCACATTGGAGCGATGGGGGAACTTTAAAAGGGACTACAACGAAATCGACAAAATCAGGGTACCCCGATGGGTAAATTTTTCACCAGAAGAGGAGGTCGAAATCCATGGATTTTGTCACGCGTCGGAAAAGGCCTACGCTGCAGCCGTCTACATGCGCGTCAAAAGGGATGACCAGATCTTCGTCAATCTTCTTCTAGCCAAGACTAGAGTAGCGCCAGTGAAAACAATTTCACTGCCGCGCTTGGAGCTGTACTCTTGGCGGAGATACTGGAGTCTATTTTTCAAAACATAAAACTAGGACAGGCAAAACAACATTTGTGGACGGATTCCACCATCGTTTTAGCATGGATACGGAAACCACCCTGTTCCTGGTCAACATTCGTCGCACATAGGATAACCAAGATCATCGACTTGGTCGGAAGTAAGGAGCAGAGGAATACCGGCAACGGATTTGGTCAACAATTCCTTGTGGTGGCAGGGACCTTCTTGGTTACAAGAAGACAAGTCAGGGTGGCCAGCACAAGAAACCGAGTTTCACACATCCGTGGAGGAAAAGAGAGCGCAAACCTACGCAATATCGAAGCGAAAATAAATCGAGACTCTAGATCGGTTTTCGGATTTACCTAGGGCTTTGAGGGTACTATCATACATTATGAGATTCTTTCGAAGAACACATCCCACAACAAAAGCTTCCTTTCAAGAAAAGTCGTGCTTAATCTCATCCGATGAGATCAAGACGACGACTCAAGTCTTGATCAAACTGTATCAGAAGCAACATTATTTTGAGGAGTATGTAAATTTGAAGAAGAGAACAGTTATCGATAGGAAAAGCGAGATATTGCCACTTAACCCGTTCCTTGATAAGGACGATATTATCAGGACCGGGGGTCGTCTTGGGGCGTCGGAAGACCTCGCTTACAACGAGCGTCATCCAATCATCTTCCCATTTAATTGTAGGTTAACGCGGCTTGTTGTTCAAATGATACACAAAATCTCTCTCCATGGGGAAAACCAACTAATGCTCCGTCTCATCCGCAGCCAATATTATATTCCGAATGTCAAAAACATGATTAGGGCCATCATCTACAATTGTAAGATTTGCACTATTTACAAGAAACTGGCGCAAACCCAACTTATGGGCAATCTACCCCGCGAGCGGACAACTTTTTTGCGCGCTTTTACTAATACCGGAGTAGATTTTGCAGGGCCATTCGACATTAAAAGCTTCCGAGGGAGAGGGTGTCGACTGTCAAAAGGCTACGTTTGCCTCTTCGTCTGTTTTACCACCAAAGCGATCCATCTGGAAGCGACCAGTGATCTGAGTACCCCATCCTTTCTAGCAGCACTTTCGCGTTTCATAGTAAGAAGAGGATGTCCGAAAAACATTTACTCCGACAATGGTACTAACTTTGTCGGAGCCTCACGATCTTTACGATCCGAATTTAAGAATTTTATCTCGGACGCCCGCGACCAAGCGATTTCCAAATACAGCCATCAATTAATGACATGGCATTTCATTCCCGCAGGGGCTCCACACATGGGGGGGCTCTGGAAGGCAGGAGTAAAAAGCTTCAAAAACCACTTCAAGAAAGTAGCCTCACCTCACAGATTCACGCATGAAGAGTTCCACACGTTACTATGTAGGATTGAAGCATGCCTCAATTCGCGTCCATTAAGACCCGCGTCCAATGACCCCTCCGACTTAGAGCCACTGACCCCTGGGCACTTTCTCACTGGAAGCCATCTTATGACTCCACCAGAACCAAACGTAAATGAAAGCTCTGCATCCATGATTAACAGATGGCAAAAGCTCAAGGCCCTTCATCATACCTTCTGTAAACGATGGAAAGTTGAATACTTGACCGAACTTCAAAAACGAGTGAAGTGGAAGCAGTCCAAACAGAACATTAAGGTAGGGGATCTCGTTGTCATCAAAGAAGACAACTTATCTCCAAACGAATGGAGGCTCGGTCGAGTCACCAACGTACACCCCGGCGAAGATAACCGAGTACGTGTCGTCGACCTCATGATCGAGAAGGGTCAGATCAGAAGACCGTTGGTCAAACTGATTCTGCTCCCGACAGATGGAGTGGATTGTGAGAGGCCCGATGCCTCCTCCTAATCCTCTCATCTCCCTCCAATCCGTTAAACCATGCCTTTCAAATCCCTCAGCAAAATGTCCCCAATCACTCGTCACCCATAACGAGGACAACATCAAGCCTAACGCAGAAGGTCGAGCCATTCTGCCAAAGAAAACCTAACTGCACTCGCGAACGAGGCCACCGAAAAACCTAACGCAGAAAGGCGAACCTTTCTGCCACTGAAAATTAATCCATCGGCCACGACAAGTTGGCAGCAGATGGACCCACCCTCGTATACATACCCCAACATACTAATACATATACATGGTTATAAAAATTACCTGTGTCACTCGCCCTGGAGGACACCTATCCCGCCATATCGCACTTTAGCCAATTCAAGTATACCTGAAAATAAGAAAAATCAGTATCGTTCAATTCAAAACAAGAAGGGGAAAGTAAACTGTTAAACAGTTTCTAAAAACTACGTATACATACATGTCGTTTATGTAAAGCAGAGTATAGAAAAATAAAATAAAAACTATTATTTTCAAAGCCACATTCTTGATGCCCAAAGTGTGACGCGAATGCCCACGTTAAAAGGATTTACTTGTCGCTCTCACTATTGCTGATGACTCTTTGTCTAGGAGTGGTTGCTTCGTGTCCTTCGTACCAACTGGCACAACGCTGCATCGCAGATCAATAACCAAACGTAAGCGAGATATTTATTGCCATTATAGCACTGCAATGGGAGCAACAACGACGAGCGGTGCAGCATCGAATCGGCGACTTTTTCCAAACCAAAGAAATCAAATGAATTGGCATACCTACACATTTCATTGCAACATTTTAACTTTCTTCAATTTTAATTAAAACACAATATCTTCATTCCCCACTCCTTTTTTGATTTAGTGGTATTATAGCTTTGTTTATTAAGTACACTCACTTTTTGTTTTGCTTACTTTTGTAACGAACGGCCTTGCTCATGCGAATCCCAAGCTGACAACGCCTCACGTATCAAGGAAGTAATACCCAAACGTTTTACAAATACATTATCTGTGCCATCTGGGTTCGTGAACAACTCAGCTATAACATACAAATCTTGATTAATAGCTCTGGCAGCATCCAACAAATATTCGGCGACAGGTATTGGTGTTGAGGGGCAATTATCCAAACGTACGCCATCGAATATTTTGGCCGTTGTTACCACATATTCAGTCATATGCTGCCACAAGTATGGACTATCCTCAGGTTTCTTGCCAATGGATTGGGTTGGGGCTCCTTAGATATACCGCTGCCATTAGGGCTCTGCATATTGCCGTATAAAGAAGTGGCAACTGAAGAAGGCCTAGAAGGCGACGAACCGGTAGACTGTCCAATTGGATTACAACGTCTACGTTTGGTAGGGCGTTGAGTTAGAGCTTCCCAGTCGAGTGCCCTCTTTAATGTAGCACAGGCCATTATATTGTATTAGTCTTAACTCAGCGTATTGCCTTAGTTTTTGTTTGTATTATTTTTTTTATACTGCACAAAGAACGCCCAGTATTGTTACACCTTCGATTGCTTACTCACAGGCACTTTATTTCACCAATTTATACTTAATTGAAAAAAAAACCTTGTATCCAACTAAAAATTAAAAGGCCACTTTCACGCAGTGATAAACAAGGTTTTCACACTAGCTTCGTGATCAAACAGTTCTGAATAATAATTTTGGAATAATATGTACGAATTCTAAATCTTGATTTGGTAGTCCTTGACGTGCCACCATTGCGTTACCATCACCCTTCCAATTGTGTGCCGATGTGCATGAGAAGAAAGCGCGTCCATAACCACCAGTGGCAATGACAGTATTATGTGCACGGAAACGATGTAATGTACCATCTTCCAAATTCAATGCCAATACACCCTTACACTTACAATCCTCAAATATCAAATCGAGCGTAAAATATTTAACAAAATAATTGCAATCGGAACTCAACGATTGACAATAGGGTGTGTGCAATAGCGAATGTCCGGTACGATCTGCAACAGCACAACATCTATGCGCTTGTCCACCTTTACCAAATTTCAAGCTTTGACCACCAAAAGCACGCTGATAGATTTTACCTTCGGGTGTACGCGAGAAAGGCATACCATAATTTTCCAATTCAATTACAGCTTTTGGTGCTTCACGTGTCATGTAATGAATAGCATCTTGGTCGCCCAACCAATTGGATCCCTTTATTGTATCATACATATGCCATTTCCAATCGTCTTCCTCCATATTACCGAGGGCAGCATTGATACCACCTTGTGCAGCAATTGTGTGCGAACGTGTGGAACAGAGTTTAGAGATGACAGCTGTTTTGAAACCTTCAGCCACTAAACCGAATGCGGCACGGAGACCAGCGCCACCTGCACCAAGAACAAGCGCATCGTAAGAATGATCGACAATTGGATATTCTTTGGAGAGGGCATCTGTGCGAACTTTGGCATCGTTCTTGCCATGTGTAATGTGTAGCTCTCGTTGTGGCTAGCAGTGAACAGTTGCAATCCCCTCTAATTGTTGAATAGATACTATTGTTGTTTTACTGCGCCTATTATTTCAAATTAAATCGATTTATTATTGATGGATACCCTAAATATTAAAATTCGCTTTAAAATTTACTTGCTAAATTCGTTGAAACTTCTCGCGCTCGCACTGATCGAGGATGAAGTCTTTGCTGGTGGGACCACCATAATCTTCTTTTATTGGCTTCTTGAAGTTGTACAAACTCATTTTTTGAAGTGAAATATTTCTTATTTTCACGTCAAATAGTTAAAATACACGCAGATTGCTGTGCGCAACAAATACACGCGCACAGTTATTGTTATCTGAAAAGGGAAAATTACAGCATATGGTTGTACAATAAAAGAAAATATTACTTACCATCAATCGTGTGCTGCTGCCATGTGTTGCCGGAAATGAATGAAAAGTTCGATTTTTCTCTACACTTTTAAAGAAAAATGAACAAAGGAATTGTTTTTGTGCTCCCACTATTCCGTTTCATTCATTTGCAAACCTGTTGGCAAAGTTGTAAATAACCACATGATGCATTATTTTTGCAGTATGGTAGTGATGCAGTAGTGGCATCACAAACGGATACCAAAACTTGAGATACCAAAGGTCGGTACCGCATACCGACGCGCTAAATATGTGGTAGAAATAAGATTCCTTTCACAAGGTTGGGCAATTTCTCCAAAAAATAAACAATGAATTTCGAAAAAAAAGGAAAAAAACCTACTAATAAAACTGCGAAAATTTTTTATTTTATTTTTTTTATTATTTTTTGGGTTGGCTTTCGGGGGGCAGGACTGTTTTGTACCCACAAAACAACAAAAAGAAAACCGCCTCACCAGCACTCTCTACCGGGATCGGTAAAAAAATCGATTCCTTTCACAAGGTTGGGCAATTTCTCCAAAAAATAAACAAAGAATTTCGAAAAAAAAAAAAAGGAAAAAAACCTACTAATAAAACTGCGAAAATTTTTTATTTTATTTTTTTTTATTATTTTTTGGGTTGGCTTTCGGGGGGCAGGACTGTTTTGTACCCACAAAACAACAAAAAGAAAACCGCCTCACCCGCACTCTCTACCGGGATCGGTACCAAAATCGAGTACCGAAAGTTCGACAAGGCTTGCTTGTGCGCAGCACTAGCGGAATCAATGCAACAAAGGGAAAGAAAAGCACAGGGTGCTTCGGATATGTTTATTTCGGTAACGGTGACAAACAGCTATGCAGCTACAAGTCGCTGCGACAGTAGTGCAGCAAACGGATTATGAAACCGGGAAAGCGTTAAGGAGGGGGGAATTTCTGAGACATTAGTCCCAGAGTAAAGCCCCTAAGTTAATTAATGACCAATTGCGTCATTATATCGGCTACTCACCTCCAATTCCACGTATGTATATGGGCAACTGTATGCATAACTCCAACCTAGTTTTTCCTTCTTATTTCTCTTCTTTTTCTTGGTCTTCCGCAGCATGACTCGCCATGCTTCCCTTCGTCAACGCGCCGCACGTATGGCCGCCCGGTACCCAAAACCATGCCCCCTTTGTGATGAAAGCCACCCCCTCCGGGCATGTGACCGTTATCACGGGATGACACCTCTAAAACGGCTTCAGGAGGTTATCCGGGTGGGATACTGTGGTAATTGCCTATCAATGGTGCATAAGACCAGGGAGTGCACAAGCGACGCCAGGTGCCGACGATGTGGCGGCAACCACCACACTACAATTCACTTCCCAACGGACGACCAGCCGCCCCAGCCGATGGAGTACAGAAGCTGGAGCCAACAAGTAGCAGAGGAGGAGGCGGAGAGGGCTGCATGGGACACAGAGAGGAGGAGAGAAGAAGAGAGCCGAGAAGAAGTGCTGTCCATCCAGGCTTCTGAGGCGGGGCTGACCCTGGAGTACGGCGACATCCCAGAGCCGGTATCGGAACCACGGCCGTTCCACCCGGTCCAAGGGGTGGCGGAACTACGGCGGTTCCGACCCCTTCTAGCGCCCGAGCGCGCCAAACAGCAGCAACGCGACAACAGCCCTCCGTCCCGCCGCGCTCACGACAACAGCCGCAAGCGAAGACTGGCCCCTCAGCCGCGCCAGCCTCGCAACCCCCGTCTCACCGACGCCGAAGCCCGTAGACTGGCCACTCAGCCGCGCCAGCTACGCCACCAACCAAAACAGCGCCGAGACGTGTACGTCAACGAGCGTAGACTGGCCACTCAGCCGCGCCAGCTACGCACCAACAGCTCCATGATCCACCGAGATAGCAGACTGGCCACTCAGCCGCGCCAGCTGCCAGCCATTAGTGGGTTCCGAGATGGACTGAACCGAGCTCTCGCTGGGGTGGCTCCAGCGTTGCGCCCGATGACTACGCTTTCGCCGACAGCGATCGTGAAACTGGAAGCCGGGGGTGGGTTTTACTACATTCGAGCGCTCATTGATGCATGTTCCCCCCGCACAGTTATCGACCGGGGCCTGGCGGAATCGTAAGGGCTGCCTACCACCCACTCTGGCGGAGAGCACTTTTGTTTCCTTCGAGTCCGAGGGGAGCACGGGAACCACACGACGATCACCACGCACGCCGTCTTAATGGACAACCTGCAGCGGATCAGCCCAGCCCTGACCATCGACGTCAGAGTGGCGGCCCCCTATGAGGATATCCGGCTGGCTGATCCGGATTTTTATATATCTGCGCCAATCCAGCTCGTACTCGGCGGCGATGTCTATGCCGACGTCGTCCTACCGAGCACGCTGCCACCATCGTTCGGCTCGTTTGTGGCCCAGAGCACCATTTTTGGGTGGGTGCTTTCGGGTGCTACTAGTATGTAAGTTTAGGTGTAAATTTAGGTCTAAGTTTAATTTTTAATAAAAAAAAATAAAAAATTTTCTTTTTTTTCTCAATTATGGCACTACGGTATTCATGGCAAGAAATATACAACTTTTATTTTCAAGTCTCTTCCCTCTCTTTTGACAGCTAGGTACGACACGGCCACACTATCGGTGTTGACAGACCTCAACCGCAGGAAGTTGCTCGAAGGCGGAAGGCGGGCAGAGTGCTATCCAGCACACCACAATAGTGTTAAGAACCTAGCACACCGAGCACGGAATCAGATCAGCGCAGCCCCAGGATTTCTCCACCGCCAAAGTCAAAGGTAACCTCAAATTGTATTTTCAACCAAATTTCCGCTAATAAACGGCCACCAATTATAACGAGAATTCTCGTCTCCTTCTTTTTATTCCATTTGCAAATATATTCGACCGCGGTGGCCGCTAAGCGAGAACCCCGTCGTCAAACCCAAAAACAACAATAATTTTTCGCTGCAGAAAAAAATATTAATAGGTCTATAGTTCGTACCGAACCAGGATACTTGTAATATAAACCGTAAAATTAGTTGAACTTGTCTGTACGTAACAGTGGAATGCACCTATACAGTCTCGCGTTTTCTTAATGGAAAAGTGACCTTGTCTATGAGCTACCTGTATTATTTCATCCTCCAACGAACTAGGAACTACTATTAACTCCTTATTTTAGTCTTTATATAATATATCATGGCTGATATAAAAAGTCTTCGTAGTTAGAGGTTTCTAGTATCTTCCGAATTGCTCGAGTCCATTTGTCGGCCAACTGAGCTTCCTTCAGTCTATGGCGTAACGAGTCATTTATCAACATGCAACTCAATCTGCTAAGAGCATCTGCGTGTTTCATTTGTTTTTCCGACCTATGTTCTACCGTATAGTTAAACTCCTGTAGGAACATGGCCCACCTATCAACTCGCGTTGGTACGTTTTTCTTTTTAAGAGTCATTGCAAAAGTATTGCAATCTGTCACTATTTTAAATGGTAGTACCTCAAGCTCATAAGAGTGGTAGTTTTCTTCCGATGGCTTCGTCTTCCGGCTCATGTACATTACAAGGTGAAACTGGTGATCCTCTGGATCTTGCTGCAGCAGCACAGCACCGCAACCATATTTGGATGCATCTGTGTGAATTTCTGTAACAGCTTTTGGGTCATACAGCTTCAATACCGGAGATTGTACAAGATCCTCCTTAAGTTGCTGAAAAACAACAGTTTGCTTATCTCCCCATTTAAAATCTACGTTTTTCCGAAGCAACTCAGTCAGAGGTTTCGCTATTATTGCATAGTTTTTAATGAATCTACGAAAATAGGATGTTCGAGTTGGCCCTTATTTGTCACAAATGCAGTATATTTCCGCGAAGCTTTCTCGACGGGTACATGAAAAAATCCATTTTCTAAGTCCAGTGTTGTAAACACCTTATACCCCTGCAGTCTCTCAACTACCTCGTCCATGAACGCCATGGGAATTATACCTTCGCCCAACCACGTTTTTATCTGTGTTTCGATAACTTTCTGGTCCTCGTAAGACGTTCTCCTAGGGCGTTGATAAACCGGCATATCATCCGTTAGGACTATCTTCATTTCAACTGGGGAATCAATACACTTCGATGGTACATACGTACTAATCAACTCGGCAATGGCGGCCGAATCACCTTTACTGAGGTGAGTTAGGTCGCATTGTGAACTTTTCACTTCGTCGGCACATTAACATAATTCGGAAAATTCTATCTTCAAGTCTTTTATGCTACTACCAGAATTTCCTTCCTCATTTTCGTCCTTATGTTTGTACATAAGTACATACGTCACCATCTTTTCTAATCATTATGTCGACCTGACTTAATTTTGGGCGCCCTAAGATAGCTGGGTAATCCATGTCTCCATCTTTAATGATATGGAAGATTATGTTCAGTTCCAACTCGTCTACCAATGTCTTCGATTTAAAGCAACCTGAAGTGCATATCTCTTTATGGCCTATTACTCCTAGTATCCACCTATCATTGCTAATTTTTAAATTAGGCTCTAACTGGCTCACCGTCGATTGCCTTATTAAGCATAACCCACATCCCGTATCTAGTAAAGCTGGGAAAATAGTGTGGCCAACTTTAGTTGTTTAAACTTTAACTCCCTATCTCCTCTCGAAGGTATCCATTCAATCTATTTAACCGTATTTGAATTGGATTTTTCTGATTTTACTTTAACGCTCGCTTCCTGACATTGATAGGATTTGTGTCCTATCTTACTACATTTAAAGCACTTTACCTGCTGCGCTTTAGTTGCACAGTCTTTAGCTACATGAGATACATCGCCGCACTTAAAACATTTTTTTTCGCCTGCCAATGACTTAGCCTTATCATTTTTCGACTTAAACTCTACTGCAGTGGTTGTTGACTTCATTGAATTTTTTTCATAGATTTGTATTTGCTCCTTAAGCTCCTTGATACTTTTGGCTTGGAAAAAACGGTCTTATTGGACCTAGTATCCGGTATACCTGCAACAAAGGAATCTAAAAGACTTGCCTCATCCAAAGATATCTTTTTTCCAATTTCCATTAATGCATAGAGAAATTCTAAATATGTTTCATTCGATTTCTTATGCCGGTTTCTCAATAGTTTGTGCACTTCCGCCGAACATAAACTAACTCCGAACTCTTCAATAAGAGCTGTTTTTAATTTACTCCAGCCTTTTAGACCTACTTGACTTCTAACGAACGACCTCGCTGCTCCTCTGAGTAGCTGCTTAGCTGGCTAACATCTAAATCATCTGTTCCGTTAAATAAAACCAAGCTGTCTTGTATATCCCTAAAAGTAAAATGGGGATTTGCGACTGGCCTAGGACTAGCGACAACTTCCTCTGCAACTGACTGAAAATCATTTTCTTCTTCTTCATTAAGCAACCCGTAATGGCCTAAAAGCCTATCTTGCAGATCTTTCTTTAGTCCATCTACAGGTAAGTCTAGTTCCCTAAGTTTTTCCTTTAATAACGCTACTGTCATATCTAGTATTTCTTGAGCTTCCATTTCGAAGATTTGTTAAAATGAATAATAAAAAAAATTCTTACAAAATTTATTACAATAAAAATTACGCGGACAAGAATTTAACTGATTTTTTATGACATATACATCTTTTAATTTCAACTAGTTCAATGCGAATTAATCAAGCGAGAAATTTACTAATTTTTATGAAATTTATTTAAAGTTTTACAACTGGAACAAATTTCGCGAGCAAAATAATTGTATCTATTTCATAGGTGGGCAAATGAAATGTAAGCATGTATTGGTAACCGCTAGCGTAAAGTGGCACCATCGTGCGCCGCTTGATTGTTTTATGATACTATTTATGCGCGTACCTATGTACAAGGTGGCGCAAAACTAATCTTCCTATCAGAAAATGCTATAAATTTTGCGATTGGCCCCTAAAATCAATTCTGTTTTGACATTTGTGTAGTAAACACATGCAAAATACACCTTAATAAACAATGTTACGCTACACTGCTCCAGAACGCGGAATATTGCTGACTTGAAGAGGAAGATGATTTTTCATCAAAAATAATCATGAGTGATGAGGCCCCTTTCCATCTTAGTAGGTACGTAAATAAGCAAAATTCTCGCTTCTGGGGCACTGAAAATCCGCGTGTAACCTACGAAGAGCCATTACAACCGCTCAAAGTCACTGTATGGTGTGCTGTTTTCGCTGGAGGAGTCATCGGACCTTCGGTCGCGGACCAAACGGTTACTGTGAATGGTGAGCGCTACAGAGCAATGATCAACGAGTTATTTTTGCCGCAAATTGATGAATTGGGATTGGAAAACATGTGGTTCCAACAAGACGGTGCAACAGCACACACTGCACGTGCCACAACCGATATGCTGAAGGATGCATTTCCCGGGCGCCTAATCTCCCGTTTTGGCGATTTGCATTGGCCAGCAAGATTTATTTTGTGGGGCTTTTTGAAGTCGCGGGTCTATGTCAACAAGCCTCAGACTCTTGCAGCTCTTAAAGACAATATCCGTCAAGAATGTGAGGACCTATCGCGGCCAAAGTGATGGAAAATGCCATAAAAAGGGCTCAAATGACAATCAACTGTGGCGGCGGCCATTTACATGACATCATATTCTCGACTTGATGTAAAAAAAATTAAAAGACCAAATAAAAATAATCCACAAGAAGAATCAAAGTTTTTCATTTTTTTTTTTAATTACAGCCAAAAAACATCGGTAGATTACTTTTGCGCCACCCTGTATATGTGCTTGTTCAAAATGAATGACAAATATTGCTTTATGATTTTCGATGCTTTCATGCAAAGGTATCTGAAATTATAACGATTTATTATGTTATACATTTCAAATGGGGCAAAAATATACTAGGGCATAAAAAAACATCAACATACCGACTACCTATGTTACCTCGTTGCTGTCTGGAGCGCGACTGGCAGCAAAATCAATTCCTTATCCCACAGTGCCAAACTGGTTTTTTCGCTCTCAATAGCGACTGAAATAAGAGCGTAAGAATACATGTGCTGAGAGTAACTGCTCGTTTGAGTCAAAACGCCCATGTCTAATCTATTTCTAATCTACTTTTCTATTTTCTGCATCTGGATATTTCGCCTTCTGTGATCGTTGCTTCTGTTGACTGCCGCTGCTTTCCAATTTGTATAAATGTAGTTGTTGATTAATCTGTGTACATTTGAACAGTGTTTTATACTGTCTCTTTCATTCACATTCAGGCCGCTTGTTCTTTGCGTACCATTTATATTTACTTATCTTTCTTTTGTTTTTAGGCAATGGCAACATAGTATGTACATTTTATAAGTCACAGCTTTTGCGTATGTACACACACGTATTTTCTTATTGAAAACGAACAACACTTCTTTGCGCATGCGCCTGCAGTCCTTTATTTGACTATTTGCTCACAAAACAATGTAGTCTTTGCACTTGGTCTCTGTTACGCTTGTGCATTGGTACGTGCTTACTACAAACTGCACTCTTTGTTTCACTCATACACACTCGTTCAATTCAATAACGAAAAATAACAACTTCGGGCACACGAACTTTTCCTCTCATTTTACGAATGGTGAGAAATGACCATATACTGTGAGTACATATGTACAAAAGTCACCCTTTTTTGATTTCAAAAATTTAACGTTTTTCTTTTTGAGAGCACATACATATGTACAGTAGCTCCAAGCAAAAATCGTACAGTTAAAAAATCATAAATAAGAGAAACGCTTCAAACCAGTTATTGCTTGTTTTTTTTGCACATTAGTAACAAAAAAGAACAAAATACTAAAACTTAAATTTTGAATTCAATAACACTTTTAGTAGGATAAAAAATTTAAATTGCCCAACCGTACACACATGTCAGGTACATGTTTTTTTTTGTAATTTTTTTTTCTATATTTATATTTAGGGTTTTTTCTGCAAATTAGCCAAGGAAGCAATCTGCTGATGTTATTAGGATAGAGCGAGATGCAGGTAGCTAAATGTTTGTATCGGCGTCTTCCGGGTCAGCTAGTCCTTTTATAAGGAAGATGTTTGTGGGAAGGAAGGAGAAAATAAAAGAAAATAGAAATAGGCCAATAGAAATAAGTATGCGTGTAGGAATATCAGGAGGTGGGAAAATAAATATAACGGGGTAGCAATAGGATGAGAGAAGGTATGGAAAAATTCGGATAAAAGTAAAGATGTGGATTGCTTGGCAACTATACGGATATGAGATGTACGGATATGGTGAGGATAGAGTCAAGAACGGGATGGGCAGATTATTATCTAATTTTATCTTGACTGTTTATTACTCACCATCGCTTCAAAGTATTCCTGCCGTAGCAGCTTCGTTTCAAACTAATTAGCTGCAGACAAAGTTTTGATTCAGAACATAGCAGCTCATCTAGTTCTTCGCCCGTAATTTTGCAGATAGAGCTGTGAACCCTACGGAGGAAGACTTTACACTCACATAAAGTTTTTGAGTATATCAGCTTCT
Source organism: Sphenella marginata (assembly GCA_951509765.1). Lineage (NCBI taxonomy): Eukaryota > Metazoa > Arthropoda > Insecta > Diptera > Tephritidae > Sphenella > Sphenella marginata. The sequence continues at coordinate 11,994,642 of OX608078.1, forward strand.
CAATGGCTTCGATTTTCTGGAAATAAAAAATGTAATAAGGGTTTTGTTGTACATACTGCAGTGGCGCAGGTGGTGAGCGTGCCGGCTATGATGCGTGCGTTCGTAGGTTCAAGGACGTGTTCAGGGCATGTTAAGTTTTTTTTTTTTTTTACTAAATTGAATTTGCCTTAAAATATACGAAAACTTTTTATTATATTTTTTTTTTAAGTATATTATATTTGTAATCCAATATTTTTCTGTTTATTATGTTTATGACATCTATCTTGGAGCGAAAAACCCAAATTTATTGAAAAAATATAAAAAATTATTCCAATTTATCAATTTATATTTTTTAAGAAATATATCTATATATTAATAGGCTAACACTCTCCCCATAGTAATTTTCGCAACCCAACTTCATATAGTATTTATAGATAGATCCCTATAAAAGTTATATTGCCATCTTGGTATGGACTATTTCTACTGTCTTGCGAAAAAAAATTTTGGAAATTATGCTTTGTTTATTTGTTATTAAACAAAAAAGAAGCCTACAAACTTTCCAAAACTCTCCAGCTATTTTGTAATCTCCAACAGCACAACATATATAAAAGCTTTTACCAAAGCTACAGTATCTGACTGTTTCATTGTACGCTAGATGGACGCGCGCCTTGCGCATGAATTTCACCACTACCCTCAGCGACATCTACAACCCAGTAGATAAAGTCTCTGATTCACAACAGAAATGATATACATGATACAGCAGTGGCGCAGGTGGTAAGGGTGCCGGCTCTGATGCGTGCGTTAACACGATCAAGCACGGGTTCGGGGCAGGTTAAGTTTTGATTTTTTATAAATTAAATTTGCCTTGAAACATATAACATATGAAAACCTTTTATCATAATATTTTTTTTTAATTTATTGATGATTGGCCAGAAAAATATTACCAAATTTCTCATTTAGAGCAAAGCTGGAAGTAGACGCTGGAAAGTATAAGTAGTTGCTGGCGTCATCTTATAAATAAAAATGAATGTGTGTCTGTGTGCCCTTTATGGGCGTCCAAAGTACTCAACCGATTTTTATGAAATTTTCACAGTATATTCTTGGGATCATGGGTTAAAGCATAGGCTATATTAATTTTTGGAAAAGTGGGCGGTGCCACCCCCCAGGCTATATAAAATTAATATTCTTCATAACTCTGAACATATTTGGTCTAATTTAATGATTTCTGGATATGTGTGTCCTTTGGTCAAGATTTATGTAATTTTGTAAAAGTGGGCGGTGCCACGCCCACATTTTTTGTGTTTTGTTTGTACTTCAATAATGTCCAAAGTTTATGGTCGATCTCTTTTAAACTTTCAAGATTGGTTAAGAAAATTGTTGTGTACGATTCAGGCTATATCAATTTTTGTAAAAGTAGCCAGTGCCACGCCCCCAGGCTATATAAAATTTAAATTCTTCATAACTCTGAACATATTGGGTCTAAATTATAGATTTGTGGATATGTGTGTCCTTTAGTCAAGATGGATATAATTTGGGAAAAGTGGGCGGTCCCACGCCCACATTTTTTGTGTTTTGTTTGTACTTCAATAAGTTCAAAGTTTATGGTCGATCTTTTCTAAATTTCCAGATTGGTTCAGAAGATTGTTGTGTCACGCTCCCAGGCTATATAAAATTTAAATCATCCTAACTTTGAATATTTTTTGTCTAAACTAATGGTTTTTGGATATGTGTGTCCCTTGGTCAAGAATTATATAATTTGGGAAATGTGGGCGGTGCCATGCCATCTTGGTATGGACTATTTCTACTGGAAATTATGCTTTGTTTATTTGTTACTAAACAAAAAAGAAGCCTACAAACTTTCCAAAACTCTCCAGCTATTTTGTAATCTCCAACAGCACAACATATATAAAAGCTTTTACCAAAGCTACAGTATCTGACTGTTTCATTGTACGCTAGATGGACGTGCGCCTTGCGAAAGAATTTCACCACTACCCTCAGCGACATCTACAACCCAGTAGATAAAGTCTCTGTAGCCCGTTTCTGTAACTTTGCGTTAACTTAACGAATGAGTTTTTATCGCATGGCTCGTAACGAATTCGTTATGAAAAGTGTTTCTGTATGAAAAAAATTCACCTTGCGATATGTTCGTGGTGTGTTATGTAAAAATGATAAAATGATAGCCCACAAGGCTTAGGTGCCAAATAGAACATTTGACGCACGCCAAGCAATTGTCTTAATAGCCTAGTAGTTGTGATGTTGCCCTAACCAGCGGGGGATTCCGAGTTCGAATAATGGCAAGTTTTTCTTTTTTTCATCTTTTTTTTAAATATTTTTTTTTTGTTTTTATATTTTTCTAAGAACTAACTTTGAGTAAATATTAATAACATTAAAAATTTGAACACAATGCAATTATTTTGGATTCTACGCTTGTTATCACTGCCACTATAGGCTGCGTTAATTTTATCGATCGCCGTAACGAAAATACATATCTACCACGCTTATAGAAACACTGCTCAGCGATAACTACATAACAGGGTTGCACTTTGCGTTAAAAATCGTATCGATGGGATACAGAAACGGGCTACTGATTCACAACAGAAATGATATACATGATGCAGCAGTGGCGCAGGTGGTAAGGGTGCCGGCTCTGATGCGTGCGTTAACACGATCAAGCACGGGTTCGGGGCAAGTTAAGTTTATTTTTTTTTTTATAAATTAAATTTGCCTTGAAACATATAACATATGAAAACCTTTTATCATAATATTTTTTTTTTAAATTTATTGAATATTAGAGCAAAGCTGGAAGTAGACGCTGGAAAGTATAAGTAGTTGCTGGCGTCAACTTAAATAATTTTCCTTGCTTTAAAAGAATTAAAAAAAGAAAGAACAATTCCCATTTTTGTCTTCACCGAGAATCCCGATTCACCGAGAATCCCCAGAATCAAAGTCAGGTGTCCTGCAAGTAGTATACATTTATACCCATTTTGGTATAAAAATTGTAGAATTAGTGTCTTCATGGGACATGCTCGAACAAATGTGACCAATTTATTCCATTTAAAAGAGACTAAACATGATCCAACTATGGAAAGTCGTGGCATGAGACAGCTGATTAAAAAGTTTTTCTTTAATTTTGACATTATGCCCATTTTTCAGTGTAATTTTGACAGTCCGCACACAAAGTACAACAACAAAATACATTACACAAATTACGTACCTGCGATCACCTGTTTATTGCATCATGAGACTAAAAAAGTAGTAGTCTACTACAATAAAATATTGGAAAAGCATATTTTCTAAGCAGAAAATGTATTTTTCATACCTAGAATGAAGTTAGTTATATGGAATAAAATATTTTCATAGCAACACCAGAAGAGGAATTTTCAAAAATAGAAGAGAAAAAAGAAAAATATCAAAATCCATGCAAAGAAATGTAAAGCAGGAGTTATTAGCAGAAAATGTATTTTTCATACCAAGAATGAAGTTAGTTATATGGAATAAAATATTTTCATAGCAACACCAGAAGAGGAATTTTCAAAAATAGAAGAGAAAAAAGAAAAATATCAAAATCCATGCAAAGAAATGTAAAGCAGGAGTTATTAGCTTTCAAATGTTGTTGCAGAAAATGTATTTTTCATACTAAGAATGAAGTTAGTTATATGGAATAAAATATTTTCATAGCAACACCAGAAGAGGAATTTTCAAAAATAGAAGAGAAAAAAGAAAAATATCAAAATCCATGCAAAGAAATGTAAAGCAGGAGTTATTAGCTTTCAAATGTTGTTGCAAATAATCTGTAGCCTTACTACAAGCCGAAATCTAATCACTTCAGTTGGTGCATGTTTTCATTACCTTATGAAAAATTGCAGCAGTATTTATATCTTGTACAAATTAACAACGTACCAAATTGTAAATATAAAATACTTGACTTGGTGTTCGTGGACGACTCTGTAGGGGTCGCTCTTAATCGCATTACTCCGTTATCTGTTCCTGAAGATACCCTTCACCCTACACTTGAGATTGCTTTGGACACTAGGCAACCCAGGGGGCGTATTTCTACCGATGGTAGACAGCGATCACGCACGCGATGGTTCTATAAAGCCAACTTCGTCATGCTCAACGAGTTGCTTGCCACCCATGACTGGACGGAGCTCTATGCTTGTGATGACATCGAGTCGGCAACCTTAGTTTTCTACTGTTCCCTAAATGGTTTCTTCGACAGCTGTGTCCCTTTTCGCTTCATTAGTGTTGGTACGGCAAAGCCGCCCTGGTGGTCTAAACAGCTGGTGAGACTCAGCAATATTAAGTCTAAGTTTTACAAACGTTTTCAAAGAACAGGTGCATTTGCTGAGTATTCTAAATATTTGGTGGCGCGCTCCAACCTTCAGTTGCTCAACCAACAATGCTACAAAAGTTATTTAGTGGGCTGTAAAACCCAATTATTTACCAACCCGAAAAAGTTCTACAATTTTGTCAATTCGAAACGGAAAACTACCGAATTTCCATCTTCCTTCGCCTTTGGATCCAAGAGTGCTATTTCGGATCAGGATATTTCTGAATTATTTGCAGAATTCTTTATGTCGACCTACACATCTAATAAGTTCCAGTCCAGTCCCTACCCTTACAATTTAAATAGCTCTAATAGCATTCACATGCCTATTTTGGATAAACATTCTGTTCTACAAAGTCTTCTTGAACTGAAACCTTCATTTTCCCCTGGTCCGGATGGTGTTCCCAGTTGCGTGTTGAACTACTGTGCTATACATTTATCTGACCCAATTTTTAAACTGTTTAAACTATCTCTTGGATCTGCTGCGTTCCCTACAATCTGGAAGCAATCTTTTATTATACCTTTACATAAAAAGGTAGCAGGTCAAATATTGAGAATTATAGGGGCATAGCTAAGCTCTCAGCTATTCCTAAAACTTTTGAACACATAATAACTCGCCAGCTGCAATACCGGTGTAGGTGTTTATTATCACCGTGTCAGCATGGTTTTGTACCTCGACGATCTACATACCTCAACTAACTTGCTTGAGTTCTCCTCCTTTGTTATGGACGGTTTCTTGAAAGGTAACCAAACGGATGTGGTCTATACCGATTTCAGCAAAGCTTTCGACTCTGTCAACCATGAGCTTTTAATCCATAAACTCGATTTACTGGGTTTTCCAAATCAGTTATTATTATGGCTTGCAAATTATCTTACAAACAGGACTCAACAGGTGTTGTTTAAAAATACTTTGTCTAAGTCCATTGACGTAACTTCCGGTGTCCCCCAGGGTAGTCATCTTGGCCCATTACTCTTTACCCTGTTCATAAATGACCTACCCCAAATCATCTCTCATTCTCGAACTCTTATGTATGCGGATGATGTGAAACTTTGTTTCACCTATTCGCCTACTGTACCTTCCCGTGGAGATCTCTTTCAGGCCGATTTGGAGTCATTTCGCTGCTGGTGTGCAGTAAATTTATTAATATTGAATAGCTCGAAATGTAAGCTAATGACTTTTCATCGAGTAAAGCCGGTTTTGGTCTCCTACGTACTAAACGACTCTCTTTTGGGATGCATATCTGTTGTAACTGATTTAGGTGTTATTTTTGCATATTTCATCTATTGCTAACAAAGCCATGGGTGTGCTTGGTTTTGTTAAACGATGGGCTAAAGAATTTGACGACCCGTACCTCACGAAAGTTCTTTACACATCGCTGGTTCGTCCAATACTTGAGTATTGCTCGTGTGTCTGGTGTCCCTTGCATCAAGTTCATATACAGCGGATTGAGTCAGTACAAAAGCAATTCTTGATTTTTGCTTTGCGGGGTCTTAACTGGAATCCAACTACTCACCTGCCCCCTTATAGAAGTAGGCTTCTCCTCTTAAATTTACCTTCTCTGGAAAATCGTAGGGTTTTACTAGGTGTAATGTTCCTCCATAAGCTGATTGTTGGTGAAATCGATTCATCTGATCTTGTTAGTCGACTGAGTTTTGCTGTACCCGCTAGGGCGTCCAGGCACTATGTGCCTTTTCAATTACCCCTTTGTCGTCAAAACTTTGCAAAAAACCACCCTCTAAACCTTTGGTGTTCATTTTACAACGAGTTATATAGCTGCATTAGTTTCGAATGTTCTTTTGCCTCACTTCAAAATTTAATACTTGCATTATTGCTTAACGCTGACTAATATCATGTAAGTCCTCCACCCGTCGTTGCTCTGAGCGCTGCGAGGAATCGCGTCCATTCCACCGGCAGCACACATATATCAACGTATACAATTAATTAATTAAATTATCAGCTGCGCGGAATCACGTCCATTCCGCCAGCAAATCTCATATCGCTCTGGTACTCGACTTTACATAAATAAATATTCGACCGTATGTCAGGGTGGATTGGAGACTCGGCCTCTTCAACCATTCTATGGATAATTCAAGATTTCAAGGCACAATATTAAATGATAAATATTCCGTTGTTGTCCCGAACGCTGCGTGGAATCGCGTCCATTCCACCGGCAGCACACATATATCACCGTATACAATTAATTAATTAAATTATCCGCTGCACGGAATCACGTCCATTCCGCCAGCAAATCTCATATCGCTCTGGTACTCGACTTTACATAAATAAATATTCGACCGTATGTCAGGGTGGATTGGAGACTCGGCCTCTTCAACGATCCTATGGATAATTCAAGATTTCAAGGCACAATATTAAATGATAAATATTCCGTTGTTGCCCCGAACGCTGCGTGGAATCGCGTCCATTCCACCAGCTTCTCACACAATATCAACGAACACACTTAAACAAATTATTACTCGACCGTATGTCAGGGTGGATTGGAGACTCTTCAACCACCCGGTGAGGATGGAACAGTCAATGATTTTCAAGTCCATCCTTATGGATGAACCGATCGTTTTATAAGATGGACAGCAATCACGGCCACTCTAATCTTTCCAGTTAATAACCAACTAGCTCTGATGAAAACATTCCGTGAATAATCGACCGTATGTGTGGGTGGATGGGAGACACTGCCTCTCCAAACATCTCATTTAATACTTTAATTCATATTGTTAGTTTTTAAGTTATGTGCAATTTTAATAAATAGTATCTGTCCTTAGTCGACCTCTTTGTTTGTGTCGAGTTAAAACAAATTAATAAATAAATAATAAAATAAAAATAAGGCCAAGTAAAAAATGTACTTAAGGTTTTTTGTTGATAAATTTTGACTGGCTTATAGTATTGATCTTCCGCCTGCATATTATTATCAGGGACACCGAACCGCATGTTTTGATGTAGCACTCAACATTTTTCACAACTTCTACCCATTTGACCCCAAAGCTAAAGAGTTACCGACTATTTCGGCACATTTTTTCGTTGCCTTAGTCTGGCCTTCTGCGAAATGCCATTTATTTTAACTCTCCTGCTCTCCTGCATTGTACAGAATAAATTTTCTAAAATTTTTGCACCCGTAACTGCAAAAACACCTAGAAATAGTAGGGTAATGTAAATTGCCATACATACATTATGTTGGGGTAAAACTGATAATATGAAGTATGTAAAAGTAAAAGTTAAAGAAACAGTTGAAAGAAGTACATAAATTAAAAAATTTTAAAAATTATAATTTTTCACTTAGAAAGTTATTCCCGAGGATGCTTCAATTGCCTCCCTCATGGGTGGTGTGGAAATGGCAAGACCTTTACTTTAGTACCAACTCACCAATTTGCTTCTTCTGGCAAATGTTTCGTTTGTTGGTTAGAGCCTTTGTGGATCAAATTAACGCACGTGAGCGTGCGTGAGTGGAGCCTTCTATAACGTACGAAAATGCGTTCACGGACATTTATCAATTGAGCTCTTATTTTCAATAAAATTTAAAACAATTTAATAGCGAGATGATAAAATAAGCATATTTGCGACCTTAGGGCCGTTTTCACGACTAGGCGTCAAATTTTTCAACTTTTTTTTTATATTCACCAAATTTTTGGAAAAAGCAACTGATATAAACCAGTTATACGAAGAAAAGTTGTTTAAGTTAACGAAGAAGTCTATGACATGCTATATCTCCTGTGACAAAACTAAACCAAGTAAGTAGCTCTCCCGCGACTTATGTAAAACGGAATAAGTCTTAGTTATTTTTCCACCTACTTACTTGGTATTGCATTTGTCACGGGAGATATGTATGTTAAAGAAAAGATTGTGGCCAGGAAAATAAGTATTTTATTTCAAAGTTTTATTTTTAGAGGAGCTGAAGAAAATTTAAATTGGTCGAATTTCGACCACAGGCGATACTAGTCATATTTAATATGGAAAAAGTAAAAACACAGTTTGTAGCTTCTTCAATTTTATATTTACGAAATAATTAGAAATCGCGTTAATTTTCCTAAAGACATCAACTATTTTCTTCCTAAAAATTTTTATTTGTAAAAGAGTCGACATATAACCCAATATTTCAATATTTTTCTGTTTATGACATCTATCTTCGAGTGAAAAAACCAATTTTTTTGAAAAAAAAGCTAAACAATTATTTCAATTTATCAATATATATTTCTTAAGAAATATATCATAATTAATATACAAAAAGTAAAAACACAGGTTGTAGCTTCTTCAATTTTATATTTACGAAATAATTAGAAATCGCGTTAAATTTCCTAAAGACATCAACTATTTTCTTCCTAAAAATTTTTATTTGTAAAAGAGTCGACATATAACCCAATATTTCAATATTTTTCTGTTTATGACATCTATTTTCGAGTGAAAAAACCAAATTTTTTTAAAAAAAGCTAAAAAATTATTTCAATTTATCAATATATATTTTTTAAGAAATATATCATATTTAATATACCAAAAGTAAAAACACAGTTTGTAGCTTCTTCAATTTTATACTTACGAAATAATTAGAAATCGCGTTAATTTTCCTAAAGACATCAACTATTTTGTTCCTAAAAATTTTTATTTACAATAGAGTCGACATATAACCCAATATTTCAATATTTTTCTGTTTATGACATATATTTTCGAGTGAAAAAACCAAATTTTTTTTAAAAAAAGCTAAACAATTATTTCAATTTATCAATATATATTTTTTAAAAAATATATCATATTTAATATACAAAAATTAAAACACAGTTTGTAGCTTCTTCAATTTTATATTTACGAAATAATTAGAAATCGCGTTAAATTTCCTAAAGACATCAACTAGTTTCTTCCTAAAAATTTTTATTTGTAAAAGAGTCGACTTATAACCCAATATTTCAATATTTTTCTGTTTATGACATCTATTTTCGAGTGAAAAAACGAAATTTTTTTAAAAAAAGCTAAAAAATTATTTCAATTTATCAATATATATTTTTTAAGAAATATATCATATTTAATATACAAAAAGTAAAAACACAGTTTGTAGCGTCTTCAATTTTATATTCATGTAATAGTTTGAAATCGCGTTAATTTTCCTAAAGACATCAACTATTTTCTTCCTAAAAATTTTAATTTGTAAAAGAGTCGACATATAATCGGAATCCTTACATATTTCCGAGTTGAATTTGACGAAAGAAACCAGAAAACCATCATATGTGTAAGTTGTAATATTCTCCTGCTAAACGGACTTCAAAAAATCCACAACTAAAGGAAAAATTGAGAAAACAGTCAATTTGGAAACCGGCTAATATTAAGAAGTTAACGGAATCTCAAAATGAACTTTCATTCGTTTCAATCCATATGGCCAATTTTGTTCGATATGGCATCATTCTATGTGACCATTATCTGTATATTAACTAGCAGACCCGGCAGACGTTGTTCTGCCTGACCAGTGACTTCCCTAGAAATACATTTGCAACTATTTTTCTATTAATTTTTAACATTCCATTTATTGCAGTGCTTTAGTGTATGCAATGTTTCCGGTTTTAACGTATTTGGTATAAACAAATAAATTTGTTGGATGTCCAACTCAAAAAACGAATCTTTTGAACTCAATGGCTATGACACAAACCATTATGCGCTGCTGAGCAGATGTGTAGTTAGTATTTATTTAATTATATCCTATATCTACCACTTAACGCCACTATTATGATTTTATGGAAATCCTATAATACTCTGGATATGTATAAACGGCAATAACAAACAAAAAAAATTAAGTGCTTTGATTAAGATTTAAGAACGTTAAAATGTCACTAAAGAAAATACATTCAGGGATATAACGAATTGAAATATTACTTAGCTTGTGGTCTTAGGGCAGTTCTAAAAAATTTACAAATGTAGCCTATGTATGTCGTACCCAACGAAGATTTTAACGTATTGGAAAAGTTAAAAACAGATCAACCATAAACTTTGGACATAATTGAAGTACAAACAACGTTCTGAATACAAAAAATGTGGGCGTGGCACCGCCCAATTTTCTAAAATTACATAAATCTTGAAAATCCGGAAATTTTTCCCTTGAGTCAAATCTGTCCAACCCGTTCTCATTTTTTTCCTATCATTTTTGAATTGATTAATATGAAATAAGAAATTAATAATATAATTATGTGATAATACTTACATGTATGTATATTAGGGCGGGTCGATTCATTAACCGACGTCGCGCCATCGATTTTTCGATAGGTTTTGGGCTCAGGAAAAAAAAGTTCCACTACGCATACCCCAAAAAATAATTTTCGAGCCTGCGAAATTTCATTTTTTTGAATTTTCTTCGACTTTGATTTTTAAGGTTTTCTTCATGACCTACTAAACAAACTTTCATTTGGTTTGCAAATTTCCATGTAAACCCTTTCCGACCCTAAAATGTCCGTTAAAAACGTTGGTGATAACAGTTTTTTGAAAAAAAACAATATTTTTTGGGTTTTGGGGAGTGTTTTGGTCAAAAAATCTACCCTTTCGCTTTTTTTTTTTAAGGGTTTTTTCAGCATACATGCAAACACTTTTTCGATGAAAACGAATTTGTCTCACATATCCTGTCCCACTCAAAATTATGCGCTAAAAACGTTGGTGATAACAGTTTTTTGAAAAAAAAATTTTGGTTGAAACATCTACTTTTTAAATTTTTTTCATTTTCAAGGCTCCAAATCATTTTTTATGTATTTTTTTCGGTGTCAATTAGCGTAGTCCCATGTGAATTCATGCGCTAAGACGATGGTAAATTCAGTTAAAAAAAAAATTATTTAATGGAGTTTTAGATGAATTTTGGTCGAAAAAACACATTTTTTAGATTTTTCATTGACAAAACTCTATTTTAGTATTCATTTGGCGATATAATGAAAAAATCACTGAAATTTCTTTGTTTTCTCTTCCTGGTGCGATTTCATATGTATTAGTGATCGATATTAGTTACCGATATTCAGACATCAATGTCGATCGTTGACAAATGCAACCCAATTAAGTAGTTGGGAAAATAACTGAGACTAGGTTTTGCATTTATCACGAGAGACACCTTACTTGGTTTTGTGGTGTCACGGGAGATTTAACAAACTTACGTATATAGTTATGTATTAATACTAGTGCTGTGCGATTAATTGATTAATCAAAATTATGAGTAATCAAAACAAGCTTTACTCGAGTATTTTTAAAAATGGTTAATCAAAAACTGATTAATTTACTCATTTTCTTTAAAAGCTTGCGATGAAATAGTTGAAAATAAAAAAAATTAAAAACCAAATATGCTTCAAATTATTAAAAATAAAAAAAATTTAAGAAAATTTTGATGTATTTGCGGATCGTGAATGGGCAAAATGTCTAAGATGCAATAAATGGTTGAAGTATCAAGGAACTTCCGTTTTAATATATGATTAATCATTTTATTCAAAAAACGATTAATCAAAAAGGCGATAATTCAATTAATTTTCTTTTTAATTAATAAAAATCTTGATTAATCAAGTAAAGACCCTTTTTGATTAAACGAAAATCATAATTAATCGATTAATTGAATAATCGAAATTAGGATTACTCAAAATTTTGATTAATCAATTAATCGCACAGCACTAGTATTAATACATAACTATATACGTAAGTTTGTTAAATCTCCCGTGACACCACAAAACCAAGTAAGGCGTCTCTCGTGATAAATGCAAAACCTAGTCTCAGTTATTTTCCCAACTACTTACTTGGTTTTGCATTTGTCAACGATCGAGATTGATGTCTGAATACATTAGGCTGGGTTGATTTGTATGGACGAAAGTTAACCGATATCGCGCCATCGATTTTTCGATAGGTTTTGGGCTTAGGAAAAAAAAGTTCCACTTCGCATACCCCAAAAAATAATTTTCGAGCCTGCGAAATTTAATTTTTTTGAATTTTCTTCGACTTTCATTTTTAAGGTTTCCTCCTTGACCTACTAAACAAACTTTCATTTGGTTTGCAAATTTCCATGTAAGCCCTTTCCGACCCAAAAATGTCCGCTAAAAACGTTGGCGATAACATTTTTTTGAAAAAAGCAATATTTTTTGGGTTTTGGGGAGTGTTTTGGTCAAAAAATCTACCCTTTCGCTTTTTTTTTAAGGGTTTTTTCAGCATACATGCAAACACTTTTTCGATGAAAACGAATTTGTCTCACATATCCTGTCCCACTAAAAATTATGCGCTAAGAACGTTGGTGATAACAGTTTTTTGAAAAAAAAAATTTGTTTTCGGGTTTTGGAACATATTTTGGTTGAAACATCTCCTTTTTAAATTTTTTTCATTTTCAAGGCTCCAAATCATTTTTTATGTATTTGTTTCGGTGTCAATTAGCGTAGTCCCATGTGAATTCATGCGTTAAAGACGATGGTAAATTCAGTTAAAAAAAAAAAAAAATTATTTAATGGAGTTTTAGATGAATTTTGGTCGAAAAAACCCATTTTTTAGATTTTTCATTGACAAAACTCTATTTTAGTATTCATTTGGCGATATAATGAAAAAATCACTGAAATTTCTTTGTTTTCTCTTCCTGGTGCGATTTCATATGTATTAGTGATCGATATTAGTGACCGATATTCAGACATCAATGTCGATCGTTGACAAATGCAAAACCAAGTAAGTAGTTGGGAAAATAACTGAGACTAGGTTTTGCATTTATCACGAGAGACACCTTACTTGGTTTTGTGGTGTCACGGGAGATTTAACAAACTTACGTACATATATAGTTATGTATTAATACTAGTGCTGTGCGATTAATTGATTAATCAAAATTATGAGTAATCAAAACAAGCTTTACTCGAGTATTTTTAAAAATGGTTAATCAAAAACTGATTAGTTTACTCATTTTCTTTAAAAGCTTGCGATGAAATAGTTGAAAATAAAAAAAATTAAAAACCAAATATGCTTCAAATTATTAAAAATAAAAAAAATTTAAGAAAATTTTGAGGTATTTGCGGATCGTGAATGGGCAAAATGTCTAAGATGCAATAAATGGTTGAAGTATCAAGGAACTTCCGTTTTAATATATGATTAATCATTTTATTCAAAAAACGATTAATCAAAAAGGCGATAATTCAATTAATTTTCTTTTTAATTAATAAAAATCTTGATTAATCAAGTAAAGACCCTTTTTGATTAAACGAAAATCATAATTAATCGATTAATTGAGTAATCGAAATTATGATTACTCAAAATTTTGATTAATCAATGAATCGCACAGCACTAGTATTAATACATAACTATATACGTAAGTTTGTTAAATCTCCCGTGACACCACAAAACCAAGTAAGGCGTCTCTCGTGATAAATGCAAAACCTAGTCTCAGTTATTTTCCCAACTACTTACTTGGTTTTGCATTTGTCAACGATCGAGATTGATGTCTGAGTACATTAGGCTGGGTTGATTTGTATGGACGAAAGTTAACCGATATCGCGCCATCGATTTTTCGATAGGTTTTGGGCTTAGGAAAAAAAAGTTCCACTACGCATACCCCAAAAAATAATTTTCGAGCCTGCGAAATTTCATTTTTTTGAATTTTCTTCGACTTTGATTTTTAAGATTTCCTCCCTGACCTACTAAACAAACTTTCATTTGGTTTGCAAATTTCCATGTAAGCCCTTTCCGACCCAAAAATGTCCGCTAAAAACGTTGGCGATAACAGTTTTTTGAAAAAAGCAATATTTTTTGGGTTTTGGGGAGTGTTTTGGTCAAAAAATCTACCCTTTCGCTTTTTTTTTTTAAGGGTTTTTTCAGCATACATGCAAACACTTTTTCGATGAAAACGAATTTGTCTCACATATCCTGTCCCACTAAAAATTATGCGCTAAGAACGTTGGTGATAACAGTTTTTTGAAAAAAAAAAATTGTTTTCGGGTTTTGGAACAAATTTTGGTTGAAACATCTCCTTTTTAAATTTTTTTCATTTTCAAGGCTCCAAATCATTTTTTATGTATTTTTTTCGGTGTCAATTAGCGTAGTCCCATGTGAATTCATGCGTTAAAGACGATGGTAAATTCAGTTAAAAAAAAAATTATTATTTAATGGAGTTTTAGATGAATTTTGGTCGAAATACCAATTTTTTAAAAATTAAAAACCAAATATGCTTCAAATTATTAAAAATAAAAAAAATTTAAGAAAATTTTGAGGTATTTGCGGATCGTGAATGGGCAAAATGTCTAAGATGCAATAAATGGTGGAAGTATCAAGGAACTTCCGTTTTAATATATGATTAATCATTTTATTCAAAAAACGATTAATCAAAAAGGCGATAATTCAATTAATTTAATGGAGGTTTAGATGAATTTTGGTCGAAATACCAATTTTTTAGATTTTTCATTGACAAAACTCTATTTTAGTATTCATTTGGCGATATAATGAAAAAATCACTGAAATTTCTTTGTTTTCTCTTCCTGGTGCGATTTCATATGTATTAGTGATCGATATTAAATAAATGGCAAATTTTTTTGAACAAATTATTAATGCATATATATGTACATATATTTATTAATACTGTAGTATTCACTAACTTCTAACATTTACAAGTGAATTTTTCTTGACTTAATAGAAGCGAATTCGTCAATAATATCGTCGAAATCAATTCGTTTTCTGTCGATAAAATAGCCAAGTTCGACAATCTTTCTTGGCCCATTGTTGATCTCAAATAATTCTTAACGAGTTTGAGTTTGCTAAAGCTACGTTCACACGTAGCGATTGTTACAGGAATCGTCGAAAAAATTCTGAAAGCTGTTTCAACGTTTGGGTATGATGCTTTTAAACCATAATCTTGAATCATTTGGAGTAGTTCTATAACAGTCGTAGATTCGAGACGATCAGGGATGATTGACAAAGCTGCGTGCTTGAAATCTGAAATTTCCTCAATAAATTCTCCGCCATTGATGTCTTTTTCGTATTTGATTTCCAAATCCATCGCTGCTTTTTTCACTTCCGTGCTACTCATATTTTTCAAAGACTGGCCAGACAAAAATCCGAAATCATTGGCCACATCCATTATCTTTTTATACCTCCAGTCGATTTCAACTATGAACCTATCAACTGCCTCGTTGATGTCAATGCGAAACTTTTGATTATCCGGAATTTCGGGTGCGTCGTCTTCTCCTTCATACAATTCCAATTTTTTCTTCTTTCTTGACCGCTTGCTGACATTGCTTGCTAGTAGACTAGTAGCTAATGCAGAAACACGCTTAAAATTTTCTTCGAATTCTGTGTCGCGAAGTGCTTGTAGTGAATTTTTCAAACCCTGAATCAAATGTGCAGCTTTTTCCAAAGTCAAACTTTTCGTTTGCAAAGCTTTCGTAACGCGATCAACGCGACTTAATATCTGATCCCAGACGTCGAGGAAAAGAAGAAACCTTAAATCAATATTTTTGATCAGATTTTCGCCAGATGATTTGGTGTCGGGATTATTTGGATTGGCGATTATATCTTGAAGTACTCCAAGAACTGCCTCAATTTGAGAATTCAATGATTTTACGGCATTAGCTTTTGATGCCCATCGTGTGTCCGAGTGCCCTTTCAATGAAATCTTCAATGTTTTCATGAGGACGGTCCAACGAGTTGTAGAAAGTGAAAAAAACTTGAAGATGCTTTCCACAATTTCGAAAAACTGTTTCATTGCTGCATTGACTGAAGCGGAATGAACCCCTGCCAAATTTAGGCTGTGACTCGCACATAAATCGCGAGATCATTTCTCTCCTGTATTTGTGCTTGCACACCAAATTTTTACCCGACATATTGGCACCATTATCGTAACCCTGACCTCTCACATTTTGAATTTCGAGCTTATCCTCTTCTAATTTCTTCATTATATCAGATGCCAATCCTTCGCCAGTTTTTTCTTCCGTGCAAATGAAGTCAATGAAACTTTCTTCTATAGAGACTTTCCCATTGTCAATGTAGACGTAACGAATTATTTCTGTCAACTGTTCGTTGTGAGAGGCATCCGGCGTGCAATCAAACAGCAAACTATAATACTTGGATTTCCTTATCCTTGATAAAATCTCGTTCCGAACTTTCTGTCCCAATAAATTGATAAACTCATTTTGAATTTGTGGTGAAAAATAGTTAACTGCTCCCTTTTTATGATCTGAGATGAGCTCTTTTAATGTTTTGTCGTACTTGCTGAGCAGTTCTATGATATCCAAAAACACTCCACATTCTCGTGTGCCGATTTCCGTCGTCGATCCTCGAAACGCTAAATTGTTTTTGATAGCATTTAAAACAGCTCGAAGGATATGACGCCTTTTTTAAAAGAATTTCTTTTTGCAGTTCGTCATCAATGCATTTTGAGTTTCTCAATCTGGCTTCCAAAGTTTTCCATTGGAGAAAAAATTTTCTATGATCTGATGAATTCTCGTGGCCTTCAATACGACCTACGTTTTTCCAATCCGAGAACCCTTTATGACGATTGGCGATTGCAGGTATTTGAGATGACCGACATTCAAATAAGCAGCAGGAAAAGCAGAATATGGCATTTTTTTTCTCAGAATAGACCATCCAGTTTCTATCAACTGTTTCACCGTTGGGCATTTTTTTGTGAAACCACTGAGGAAGAAATCGACGGCCATCCTTTTTGTCGATATTTCTGAAATCGATGTTTTTTCCTTGATCTGGGCCATGCAAAACCAAAGTTATTCTCGTGCTATCTGTAATGCACGGCCAGGATGAAGGTTCGTTGAAATTGATGACTTGTTGAAGGACAGGAATAGTGTCCGCTTGTTTTGATCCTGATTTTTCGATGCTCTCAACAGTATCTGAAGGCGGTATTATACTCGAAGTTTTCTCCGATGTTATCAAAACGTCCAGTTCCGAGGTAGTGACAATAGATGCATCGTCCGATGTTTCTATACTAGCAGAATGAGCTAACGTGTCTTCATTTTCAGACGTTAAACTTGGCGTTAACTCTAAAAACTGAGGCTCGTCCAATTTTGAGGTTGATTTTAGGATTACATCATTTGATAATACTGTAATAAAATTTATTTGTCAATGTTTCGGAAGGAAAATAGTCGGGCAATGCACAATGGGCTGGAATCTGGAAAAAGCGGTGAAAAATCAATAGCTTTTTATATATAGGAATTTTTGAAAAATCTTTTTTTTATAATCTGAGTATGCAGTTTTATAGGTCATAAAATTTTAGTACAATAAAGTGCAAATTTTAAGAAGCTAACTATTACGGTTGATTTTTAATAATTTATTTTCGTTCACATTCTCGTATAGGAGACCATTTTGAATTTTCTTTTAACTTTTTCAAAATTTTCAAATGATAATTTTTTTTGTTTAAGATAACAGCTCAACCTAATATAAACGCACAGCGTGAGTTTTCTGTCAAACTTGTCTCATGCCCATACAACTTGTATGAGAGTAACCGAAATAGAATTGCGTGCGCTAAAAGCTAACTCAAAATCCAAGATTTTTGTGCGTGACGTTTTGAATTGAGGTTATGGTAATTTTACAAATTATTGTTTGATCATTTTCGTGGTTTTAGAGAACTGTTCTAGACAAATATCTGAATTTAAAACGTCAACCTAATGTTGTAAACACAAATTTGACCTTCTATATACAACAAAACTATTCATATTTAGACCAATAAAAGCAACGCACGGGCTTTAATTTAGGTTACTCAAATAATTGCGTATAGACTTCTGTGCGTCCGCAAACGCTGTGCGTTTATATTAGGTTGAGCTGTAACTCCTAAACATATGTTGAGGTAGTTTTTTCAGTTTAAAGTGTGCCAACTGGATCAGGATGATATCGCGTTTTCAAAATTTGCAATTTCCCCACACTTTGCACACTTAACAAAAAATTTAAACAAACCAAAATTCAAAAACCAGGTTGAAGTACACTCTTGCAAATCTCAAAATCTTTCATTTAAAAAAATTTTGTTCAAATCGGATGAAAAACAAAGGCTGTACTGAATTTAGAACAGTCAATTTCTATTATTGACCTTTGTGGACCGTTATCTCAGCACATACAAAAAAGCATATTTGCGCATTAACGGAAAAATTTTAAAAATTTCTATAAATAAAGGGAAGATGTTTTTATATCTGCCTTATTTTAAGCCGGAATCGGTGCAAACTAAATCAGTACGATTTTGAACATAAAACGCTGATTTAATTTTAGACACATATCTGTATTTCGCTATTTGCTAGCTGTATCGACCATGCGAAAAAATCATTGATATACCTGAGTAGTTGCCCTTTATCTAACGAAATACTCAACCAAAATCAAAAAAATTTTACTCAGTCCTACTTTGATGTTTCTAGATTTAAAAAATGTACTTCATTTGTCCCAGTGACGAAACCGACTTTTGGCCACCTTTTTTAAAATCCAGCCCATTGTGCAATGTCAGGATTTTTTTTCTAAATAAACATTTGTCTTATTCCATTTTATTTACTTACCAATATTTTCCAACTCTGAAGAGTTCATTGTTGTGGGTTTTGAAAACCATTTTCCAAAAGTTTTCGCCAATTTTTTGTCATCTTCTTTTCTTTTTTTTTATCTCTACGATTTTCAGCTCCACTTTTCTTTCTTTTCACAGGCTCGGACATGATTGAATATGACTATTCGTACCAATCGAAATTTTCTCGCGATTTTCTAAATCTTATTGAACTTGCCGTCTAAAGATAGAAATATGAGCAATTTTTCACACACTTTTTCATTTATTCACTTAGTTCAAATTGGAATTTAATTTATTTAAAATACTGCCGGTACGATTTTCTAATCAAAACTAAAACAATTTGAATTTGACCGGTTACATTCGTAGCGACGCGAAAGGGTTGCGCAATCGACCAATCAACGATGTAATTATTCGGACGTAAGTAGCTGGTTGCTGACAAACAGGTGTCGCCGCTATATGCATATACAATCGACTCCCTAATATTATCCAACATTAATGTTATAAGAAATGTTCTATTTATCGAGATTTCTTGCTCTTATTACATTACTTTGCCAGTTTTTGCAAATGTACGTACCTTTTTTTTGTACATGCACGCATGAGCGCGCTTTATCGGTAATCACAACTTTCAAATAAATGTATGAATTGATCGACTATCATAAGCATTCTAATTTAAATATTCATTCAATTTCACTACATTAAAAATAAAGGGGCCCATATAAAAAATTTTACAAATCTGATGATCAAGTGAGAACCTTGCGGGTTCCTGGCAAACGAACGCCTATTTTTTCATTATATTTTTTCAAAATACTTCTGAGAAAGTTTTGTTTAATATTACCGAAATTTAGCGCCCCTACTCTATTGGCGCCCGAGGCAAATGCCTCGGTTGCCTCACCCTCGCTACGGCTCTGTATGTGCACATATGTATGCATTGCATATGACTATAAATAGTTGATTAAAAAAATTGTGGATTTTGTGTTTGTGGATTTTGTGATACTGCTTTTAAGAAAACGTGTGGATTTCTTATTTGGGGATTTTGATTTTGTGGATTTTGATTTTGTGGATTTTTTTTTAGCTGTGGATTTTGTGGCACTCCCCATAAAAACCCACTGAAAAGCACATAGGAACTGCCTGGAAAATAAAAATCAAATTTGACAAAACTACTTTTTCCCAGCCATGTCCCGAAAGATAAAAAATATAGTAAAAAATTGTTCGGTTTGCAGAGAAAACAAATATGACCGCAATCCCAACAACCCTGAATTGGGAAAGACCACTGTACCCCGGTCACATTCTCCACATTGACATATACCTCACAGAAAAACAGTTGGTACTAGCGGCAATCGACAAATTCTCAAAATACGTACAAACTAAGATAATAAAATCTAGACCAATAGAACACTTAAAAGAACCTTTGCGCGAACTTTTATTCTAATTTGGCGTCCCAGAATTCATTGTTATCGACAATGCAACAAGTCTTAATTCAGCCTCCATTACTTTCATGTTGGAGGACACCCTCGGCATACGAATATATAAAACCCGCTCCATACAAGAGTTCAGTAAATGGGCAGATTGAACGATTCCACTCCACGCTAACAGAAATAATAAGATGCCTTAAAGCCGAACGATCTTTCGCATCCTTCCCCGAACTCATAGACACAGCAGTCACGAGTACAATTACACTATACATTCAACAACAGGTAGAAAGCCAATAGAAATATTTTTTGGACGAAACGTTTGTACAGACCCAAAACAATTCGCTCAAGCACGACAAGAAAACGTTGAGAGACTCAGGGAAAAACAAAATAAGGATATAACACGACATAATAAGAAACGCTCACCCCTTAAAACATATTCGCCAGGAGACATTATATTTGTAAAAATAGACAAACGGTTAGGATCAAAAGTATCAACAAGATACAGAAAAGAAACAGTCAGAGAAAATAATAATAGAACAATTTCGATAGAAGCTGGCAGAACAGTACATAAAAGTAATATAAAAGCTAACTCACCCATTCTATTGCAGACTTTGCTCCCTCCTACAGACAAAAGGAAATGTCGAAATTCTTGACCACACAAACTCGTACTTAGTGACTATAAATAACGGAATTGCCAAAATTCAAGACGGTACCTTTAGACTAATCCACATAATTGACTTGCAGAAACACGAAACACTCCTGACGGACATTCACGACCGCGTAACTGAAAACTTACCTAGGGACAGCTCTACCCAATCATTAAACACGAAACAAACCAAACCCTTGAAATCCTCCAAACCCTAAAGCCTATCAGCAAATTTCGATCTAAAAGAGCGATTAATATACTAGGAACCGCGTGGAAATTCTTCGCAGGATCACCTGACCACGACGACCTAGAAATTATTGGTAGTAACTTGATGAATCTTAATGAAAATAAAGATAAACAGACCATAATAAATGAGATGTTCGAAAAACGGATAATAAATATCACAGCTATTACAAATGTCATCTTAAATTCTATAAAGGAAAGCAGCAATTTAATAAATGAAATAGTAATAGATTGGCAAAGTAAAATTTGGTTAATTAAGGATGAACTAGTTAACATTAAATACGCCATACAATGGGGCGAAAGAAAATATCATAAATACGGTTTCATTAGATAGAAATGAAGTAAAAATTGCCTTTGATAAATTGGAGGAAGAAAGATTTCCATTTAGCAACGCAAAGGAAGCGTTAGAATTTTCAAAGGTAAACGTTCTTTGTGAAGAAATGACGATAGTTTATATGATTAAAATTCCAGATTTATATTGGCACGATTTTCCGTCATCCCTTGTCAATTTTTGTTTGTTTACAAACCGGTTTCGGCGATCCGCCATCTTCAGTGTAAGTTTTAGTTCTAGTTAGTAGAGAACTAAAACTTACACTGAAGATGGCGGATCGCCGAAACCGGTTTGTAAACAAACAAAAATTGACAAGCGATGACGGAAAATCGTTCCAATATAAATCTAGCATTCACCCTGTCGGAAAAACAGAAGATAAAAATAACTCGATTAAAATTCCGCTTACAAGCTTGGAAGTATTTAAACAATTAATTTTAAACCAGTAAAAAAAACAAAGCAATGTTGTACTATTTATTCAATTTAAAGAAATATTGAAAAATAAAAATGCAATATATGGAATTCGGGAAAAATGTGAAAAATGCAATGAAATATCAATTTGTAATAATGATAATTTAGTAGATTTAAGAAGAGATCAATGTATACTTAGCGTCATAAATAGTTTAAATTCAAACTGCACAACCACGTCAGGGCACACCCTACCAACCGTGGAAGAAGTACAACCAGGCGTGCTATTATTGAACAATTTTGATGGCAATGTAGAGATCAATAACTCTTCTCAAGAAATTAATAGGACCTATATAATTAAATTCTTCAACAACAGTTTCCCTTGGAATACTTACAGTGGCAATAATCCTCGCTTTGGTGGTTATATTCGTCATACTACGTTCACGCAAGTCAATTATGGTGAAATACGTAGAAAAAACAGATGCAACACCAGCCGCAATTCCTCAACTACATTCGGTCAATCACATAAATAAACCACCGACCTACATCAAGTTTAGTGACCTACCATATTTTTAATGACCGAGGACGTCCATCACTTAAAGGGGGATAGTTAACACAATGCTTGCTCAAAAGATCATATGACCTTGGTCGCACTGATAAATGACACCACTCGCGCAAACAAAATATGAAGACGTCTCGAATAGCAAGATAATAAACTTTCCCACATATGTGGGTGCAATATGACGCTGTCGGGCAAATGCCACCACACGCGCAACCAGAATGTGATGATGTCTCAAATGGCAAAATGATAAACTTTCCCATAGATGCAGGTGCAACGTGACGTTGACCAACGGTTGGAAGTATAGTTATAAATACCACTCTAAATTGATGTAAGTCGTCTTTTGTCTTTTGAATAAAGAAAAGAACGGACGCAAGTCCTAAAAAAAACATTTTTTTAAATCAAATAAGTAATGAATAATCTAACTTATATATAGATAGCGGCATTTGGTTCACATTTTGGGCTATATCTCGTAAACGGGTTGAGATATCGCAATAAAATGGGCATAATTTAAAAAGGCTCGTCAGTAGCTTCAATTTGACATCTATATTTTTGAAGTTCAATCGGGGACAAATTTTAGTGGATATCTCAAGACCCCAATAACCTACACATATATCTTTCAAATGCATCCTTATATGTTGATTGGACCTCAATTGAGGCAACGGTGCAAAGTGAGATTTGTTTTATGCAGTGCTTTCTGTGTGACGAACGGAAACGTTTAAAGTGATGCGCCGTCATCTTGGGGAAAATGATAAAATACCTCTTTATTGCAAAGCTCATGCCACGTGCATTTTCACATCGATTTTCACCAAACCTTCAACACAACCACCACAAAAGATAAACCCATCTCATATATAAATTGCAAAAATATCTGTAGGCACATCTCTTCAAACACTCCGTACCAACGAACACACATTTTAGGCTCCTTTTTTATATATATAGATTTGGTTTTTGCGACCTTTCTGTTTTTAATTATTTTTCCTTGCTGGCTTGAGGTCAGTTGAAATTCCAAAAATAAAAATTCAAATATATCTGAATTTTTTCGTCCAATATATTTCGATTCCCAACGGTAATCGTCATCAGGGAAACAACTAGAAAACATAAAAACATTTAAATATAATCACAATTTGCATTAAACTTATTATTAATAAACATTAATACATTAAAAACATACATTTTTACACGTCCGTCCTGTTGAACGTGTTTAAAGCCAATAAAAAATAATAAATAATTTAACGAAATAGGTATAAAAACACTTTCAAGCCAAATAGATAAAATTATCATAACGAAACCGAGGTAAAGTACCACGAACTCGAATAAATAAAAACGAAATTATAGTTAATTCAAATAAAATATTAAATTAAATAAATCGCAACCCAAAAATAAATAGAGAGTAATTTTAATAAAAAACAATTTAAAAAAAATTAAATAATTATAATATTTGGTCCATTCGTACCAAAATATTAAAATGAAATTAAAGATAGAAACCAACCTGACTAATAAGCCGATCGCAACCAAATTTTACACACCCGCTGGATATCTTCCAGGGATGGTCACAGGCTAAAAAATATTTATATATATTTAGGGGGCGTGGCACCTCCCATACAAATGGAATTTTTCATTCTCCGTATTTTTGGAACTATTTATGTTAGACCATTGGAACTCGGTGAGGGGTTATATGGGATCGATTCCTACCACCTCCAAAAAACTGGGGATAACGAAAAAGTGGGCGTTCCACCTCCCATACGAATGCAATACTTCTTAGTCGATATCTGTGGAAGTATTTAGGTTAGACCACTGAAATTTGGTGAGAGGTTATATGAGTTCGATCCTACCACCTTCAAAAAACTGGGGATAACGAAAAAGGGGGCGTGGCACCTCCCATACGAATGAAATACTTCTTAGTCGATATCTCTGGAAATATTTTTGTTAGAGCATTGAAACTTGGTGAGGGGTTATACGGAATCGATCCCTACCACCTCCAAAAAAAACTAGTGATAACGAAAAAGTGGGCGTGGCACCTGCAATACAAACTTAATTTTTCAAGCTGAATATCTCTAAAAGGATTTAAGGCAGGGACCTAGAAATTGGTACAGACCTATATGCTATCAAAAAAATTTTTGAGCATAAGAGTGGGGGCTATCGGGAAAGGGAGCGTGGCACCTCCAATAAAAACTTAATTTCTCAAGCTGAATATCTCTTAAATGTTTTAAAGCAGAGACCTGGAAATTGGTACAGAGCTATATGCTATCAAAACAATTTTTGCGCATAAAAGTGGGCGTTATCGGAAAAGGGGCGTCGCACCTTCCATATAAACTTAATTTTTCAAGCTGAAAAGCGTTTAAGGTTGGGACCTGAAAATTTATCAGGAGATTAACGATATCAATAGCTCTATGTGGCGTGTTCTCGTGTAGGAAAACCGTCCTCGCTATTTATTTATCCGGGACAGAAAACTAAAAAATTTTCGTATCATGCAGCCTTAAACAGAATACTAAAATTATATATGAAGGGTTTAGAACCAAATGGACCTAAGTGACTCCGAAATTGATTTGAGATATTCAAGTTTAAAGTTTAATGCCTTTGGAAAATTCTATGTAAAAGCTGGGTAGGGCGTTTACTGTATAGGAAATAGGTGGCACTGCAATGTCCGAAATGACTCGGATCTCTTTGCCAACAAAGAAACACCATATTTCACTATAAAAATATGGGAATAACTCAATTTAAAAAAAAAAAAAACATGTCACTTACATCCTTTTAGTTCTGAGCCCTTAATATTATACATAAGTTGTATACGCAATGAAGTGAAAAATCGTAAATTTTCTACTAAAAAAATTCCGGTGTAATAACAATTTTTGAAATGAAATTAATAAAAAAATCTATTTTGAGCAGAACGAAGTTTGCCGGGTCAGCTAGTGTTATATAAAATTCAAAGTTAATTAAATTTTAATATCACCCCAATAAAATAATTTATATTATAAATAAAATTAAAGAAAAAAAACTTTTTTAAAAATAAGCTTTTATTATTGTTTAATAAAATTAACTAAAAAGTAAAAAATAAATTCACTGTAAAGAAGTATAACACTTTATAAGTTCATTGTAACCTTTAACGATAGTTAGGCTTCTTCGTCTGCGATAAAATAATTCCATATTGTACGTGATTATATATTTTTAACATTAAAACTTTACACTTAAATTATTAAGTCTTCCAGTCTACATCAAAGTCCCAATATTATTATTAATAAAAGCGTGTTACATTGTGATAATAAGAAATGTCTTAAACGTCCTTCATTATACCATCAAATAGACAAGAAGGTCCTAAATGTTTCTAATTATACCAAATAAAATTTAACACGCTTTTATTAATAATAATATTGGGACGTTGATGTAGACTGGAAGACTTAATAATTTAAGTGTAAAGTTTTAATGTTAAAAATATATAATCACGTACAATATGGAATTATTTTATCGCAGACGAAGAAGCCTAACTATCGTTAAAGGTTACAATGAACTTATAAAGTGTTATACTTCTTTACAGTGAATTTATTTTTTACTTTTTAGTTAATTTTATTAAACAATAATAAAAGCTTATTTTTAAAAAAGTTTTTTTTCTTAATTTTATTTTTTACTTTTTAGTTCTGTTTATCAACAAGTAATATACCCATAAGCTTGTTCTTAGAAAAGCTTTTTTCCTAAATTAATTTACTTTTTAGTTAATTTTATTAAACAATAATAAAAACTTATTTTTAAAAAAGTTTTTTCTTTAATTTTATTTTATAATGCAATGTCCGCGAAACCTGAACGATGGTGAAAATTTGAAAACCCCAGCTCAACGGGAAGTTGGTACAATATCGAAAACAAAATTTCTGGAAATGAAATTTTTCAAATATCGCTACCCGTGCGCCACCTATCGGAATTATTTTTTTTTTATATTGCGTTGCGGTAAAATACTAAACGTGGATGAAAATTTTAAGATACTACCTTAACGGGAAGTTTGTTGAAAAATTAATTAAACGACACCGAAAACGGACCTTCGAATTTCTTAAATAGAGCGACTCCCGCGCCACCTAGCGGCTCCAATTTTTTTCAAATATATGGAAATTAAATAAATTTCACACACGTAAAATATCAGCCAAATCGGTCCATAATTCCGGTTTTTAGTATTTATAACCGCGATCTCAGCTCCACCTAGCGGAATTTTTTTTAAGGGAAATATTTCTTTTCATGGTAGTAATACATGTTCCGAATTTCAGCCAAATCGGACCATAAATGCGATTTTTGAAAATATAGCGACCTACTCGCCACCTATCGGATTTTTTTCTTCATAATATTGCATTGTCTTCGGGGCTATACATCGGTGCAGACTTTCAGCTCACTCGGACACCGGGAAGTGTATCAAATTTAACTTGCAAAATTCCATTACAGACAGCCGTCAACTAAAACTAAATAAAAGCTTATAAGCGACTCCCGCGCCACCCAGCGGGTCCAATTTTTTTTTTAAACATATGGAAACTAATTAAGTACCACACACGTAAAATATCAGCCAAATCGGTCCATAATTCCGGTTTTTAGTATTTATAACCGCGATCTCAGCTCCACCTAGCGGAATTTTTTTTTAAGGGAAATATTTCTTTTCATGGTAGTAATACATGTTCCGAATTTCAGCCAAATCGGACCATAAATGCGATTTTTGAAAATATAGCGACCAACACGCCACCTATCGGATTTTTTTTTTTCATAATATTGCATTGTCATCGGGGCTGTACATCGGTGCAG
This sequence comes from Sphenella marginata, assembly GCA_951509765.1. NCBI lineage: Eukaryota > Metazoa > Arthropoda > Insecta > Diptera > Tephritidae > Sphenella > Sphenella marginata. The sequence continues at coordinate 12,021,770 of OX608078.1, forward strand.
ACTTTCAGCTCAATCGGACACCGGGAAGTGTATCAAATTTAACTTGCAAGATTCCATTACAGACATCCGTCAACTGAAACTAAATAAAAGCTTATAATTATAATTATAATAATAATATAAAATAAAATTAAGAAAACAAACTTTTTTAAAAATAAGCTTTTATTATTGTTTAATAAAATTAACTAAAAAGTAAAAAATAAATTCACTGTAAAGAAGTATAGCACTTTATAAGTTCATTGTAACCTTTAACGATAGTTAGGCTTCTTCGTATGCGATAAAATAATTCCATATTATACATGATTATATATTTTTAACATTAAAACTTTACACTTAAATTATTAAGTCTTCCAGTCTACATCAAAGTCCCAATTTTATTATTAATAAAAGCGTGTTAAATTTTATTTGGTATAATTAGAAACATTTAGGACCTTCTTGTCTATTTGATGGTATAATTAAGGACGTTTAAGACATTTCTTGCTATCACAATGTAACACGCTTTTATTAATAATAAAATTTGGACTTTGATGTAGACTGGAAGACTTAATAATTTAAGTGTAAAGTTTTAATGTTAAAAATATATAATCATGTACAATATGGAATTATTTTATCGCATACGAAGAAGCCTAACTATCGTTAAAGGTTACAATGAACTTATAAAGTGTTATACTTCTTTACAGTGAATTTATTTTTTACTTTTTAGTTAATTTTATTAAACAATAATAAAAGCTTATTTTTAAAAAAGTTTTTTTTCTTAATTTTATTTTTTACTTTTTAGTTCTGTTTATCAACAAGTAATATACCCATAAGCTTGTTCTTAGAAAAGCTTTTTTCCTAAATTAATTTACTTTTTAGTTAATTTTATTAAACAATAATAAAAACTTATTTTTAAAAAAGTTTTTTCTTTAATTTTATTTTATAATGCAATGTCCGCGAAACCTGAACGATGGTGAAAATTTGAAAACCCCAGCTCAACGGGAAGTTGGTACAATATCGAAAACAAAATTTCTGTAAATGAAATTTTTCAAATATCGCTACCCGTGCGCCACCTATCGGAATTATTTTTTTTTATATTGATTTGGGGTAAAAAACTAAACGTGGATGAAAATTTTAAGATACTACCTTAACGGGAAGTTCGTTGAAAAATGAATTAAACGACACCGAAAACGGACCTTCGAATTTCTTAAATAGAGCGACTCCCGCGCCACCTAGCGGTTCCAATTTTTTTTAAACATATGGAAATTCATTAAGTACCACACACATAAAATATCAACCACATCGGTCCATAATTCCGATTTTTAGTATTTATAACCGCGATCTCAGCTCCACCTAGCGGAATTTTTTTAGGGAAATATTTCTTTTCATGGTAGTAATACATGTTCCGAATTTCAGCCAAATCGGACCATAAATGCGATTTTTGAAAATATAGCGACCTACGCGCCACCTACCGGAACTTTTTTTCACAATATTGCGTTGTCATCGGGGTTATACATCGGTGCAGACTTTCAGCTCAATCGGACACCGGGAAGTGTATCAAATTTAACTTGCAAGATTCCATTACAGACAGCCGTCAACTAAAACTAAATAAAAGCTTATAAGCGACTACCGCGCCACCTAGCGGGTCCAATTTTTTTTTATAACATATGGAAACTAGTTAAGTACCACACACGTAAAATATCAGCAAAATCGGTCAATAATTCCGATTTTTAGTATTTATAACCGCGATCTCAGCTCCACCTAGCGGAATTTTTTTTAGGGAAATATTTCTTTTCATGGTAGTAATACATGTTCCGAATTTCAGCCAAATCGGACCATAAATGTGATTTTTGAAAATATAGCGACCTACGCGCCACCTACCGGAACTTTTTTTTCACAATATTGCATTGTCATCGGGGTTATACATCGGTGCAGACTTTCAGCTCAATCGGACACCGGGAAGTGTATCAAATTTAACTTGCAAGATTCCATTACAGACATCCGTCAACTGAAACTAAATAAAAGCTTATAATAAAACTAATCTAAAAAATAAAAATAATAAAGATTTATAAGGTCTTCTTGTCTTTTAATAAAATTTTAGCTTTTTTACTAAAATATAAAATCCAAAAAATATAAGTCCAACCATTCATACCAGCCTTCAATTAAAAGACTAATGATTATGCTACCTTTGCACAGTCAAAATTGGGCAGGTCAGAATTTGAAAATAACTCAAAAAGACATGTTTTTGTTAAACAGGCGAGTAAAATATTTGCCGAGTTCTTTATATAAACCTATCAATTAAAATTTTAAAAACTTAATAATATACTAATTTTATCATTCCTAATTCTAAAATAAATTTTTTTTTTAAATTTTTATAAAAAAAAATGAAAACACAAATAAATAATATATATATATATTCTATGCATATATTTCAACTAAAAACTTAAATAGTTTATAATAATTTATTATTAAGCTTATCCCTTAAAATATTTTAATTAATAATTTTATCTATTAATCCTTCTTCTTTAAATGGCCATTTAACCGCCTGACCGTCCAACATAGCTCGCCAGACTCCGCGAGATCGCAGGTCGGTCTCCACTTGGTCCTTCCATCGGAGTGGCGTGTCTTCGTTCATTCGCACGACGTCGCCTAGGCAGCTAAGCCGCTGCGTTTTAATGCGCTGTACTATGTCGACGTATGCGTAAAGCTCATACAACTCATCATTAAATCTTCTTCGGTACTCGCCGTCACCAACTTGTAGAAGCCCACAAATCTTTCGCAGAACTTTTCTCCCGAATACTCCCAATGCCGCCTCTTCAGATGTTGTTAGTGTTCACGCCTCTGCACCATATAGCAGGACGGGAGCGATGAGTGACTTGAAGAGTGTGATTTTCGTGCGTCGAGAGGACTTTACTTTTCAATTGACTACTCAGTCCAAAGTAGCATTTATTTGCAAGAGCAATTATTCTTTGGATTTCTAGGCTGACATTATTGTTGGAGTTAATGCTGGATCCAAGGAATACGAAGTCCTTCACTATTTCGAACTTTTTATTTTATTTTGAGTAATCATAATTTCGATTACTCAATTAATCGATTAATTACGTTTAATCAAAAAGGGTCTTTACTTGATTAATCAAGACTTTTATTAATTAAAAAGAAAATTAATTGAATTATCGCCTTTTTGATTAATCGTTTTTTGAATAAAATGATTAATCATATATTAAAACGGAAGTTCCTTGATACTTCAACCATTTATTGCATCTTAGACATTTTGCCCATTCACGATCCGCAAATACCTCAAAATTTTCTTAAATTTTTTTTATTTTTAATAATTTGAAGCATATTTGGTTTTTAATTTTTTTTATTTTCAACTATTTCATCGCAAGCTTTTAAAGAAAAAGAGTAAATTAATCAGTTTTTGATTAACCATTTTTAAAAATACTCGAGTAAAGCTTGTTTTGATTACTCATAATTTTGATTAATCAATTAATCGCACAGCACTAGTATTAATACATAACTATATACGTAAGTTTGTTAAATCTCCCGTGACACCACAAAACCAAGTAAGGTGTCTCTCGTGATAAATGCAAAACCTAGTCTCAGTTATTTTCCCAACTACTTACTTGGTTTTGCATTTGTCAACGATCGACATTGATGTCTGAATATCGGTAACTAATATCGATCACTAATACATATGAAATCGCACCAGGAAGAGAAAGCAAAGAAATTTCAGTGATTTTTTCATTATATCGCCAAATGAATACTAAAATAGAGTTTTGTCAATGAAAAATCTAAAAAATGGGTTTTTTCGACCAAAATTCATCTAAAACTCCATTAAATAATTTTTTTTTTAACTGAATTTACCATCGTCTTTAGCGCATGAATTCACATGGGACTACGCTAATTGACACCGAAAAAAATACATAAAAAATGATTTGGAGCCTTGAAAATGAAAAAAATTTAAAAAGTAGATGTTTCAACCAAAATATGTTCCAAAACCCGAAAAAAAATTTTTTTTTCAAAAAACTGTTATCACCAACGTTTTTAGCGCATAATTTTGAGTGGGACAGGATATGTGAGACAAATTCGTTTTCATCGAAAAAGTGTTTGCATGTATGCTGAAAAAACCCTTAAAAAAAAAAAAGCGAAAGGGTAGGTTTTTTGACCAAAACACTCCCCAAAACCCAAAAAATATTGTTTTTTTCAAAAAACTGTTATCACCAACGTTTTTAACGGACATTTTAGGGTCGGAAAGCGTTTACATGGAAATTTGCAAACCAAATGAAAGTTTGTTTAGTAGGTCATGAAGAAAACCTTAAAAATCAAAGTCGAAGAAAATTCAAAAAAATGAAATTTCGCAGGCTCGAAAATTATTTTTTGGGGTATGCGTAGTGGAACTTTTTTTTCCTGAGCCCAAAACCTATGGAAAAATCGATGGCGCGACGTCGGTTAATGAATCGACCCGCCCTAATATACATACATGTATCTAAGTATGTATGATTTAAAATGCAAATATTACCGTTACCTTTTTACAATCACTTTACCAGCGTTCGGACTTAACAAATTGGTTTGCTCAGTACTAGATATGAGAAAAACTATAGTAGAGTGGACAAATGTGCAGTAGATTTTATAAAATTGCACTCCTTTCGGAGCCATAATACGCTAATTTCTCAGCGCTTTACTCTCCAAAATGAGCTTCTTTAAATTCCGATTTCGATGAATTTGAAGCGTTTTTTGACTCTTTTTAAATGAACTGCGGAGCCTTTTATTGGTGTTTCTGATACTTTTTCGGAGCCTTTTATTCCTCCATTCTGAGGGTTTTTGGAAGCCTTTTCAGACGCCTTTCGGAGCCTTGTAATTGGTGGTTTTCTTTTACTCATCCATGCAGAGGGGTTTTGAAGCCTTTTTGGACTCTTTTCGGAGCCTTTTATTGGTGTTTTTCTGAAGCTTATTTGGGGTCGTTTTTTATTTCTTTTGGGTCATAATTCTTTGCGCAATTTTTCACTTCTAAATGACTTTCTAAATTATCCCTGTGAGCTACATGGGAACAATTTGAAGGAATCTTTTAAATGCGGTCCTGATAGGATTCCCACATGCTTCTTGAAGAAGTTTGCTAACAATATTTACCAACCCCTTACCAATTTGTTTAATCTGTCACTAAAGTGTGGTGTTTTTCAAAAAGCATGGAAAGAGTCGTTTCTTCTACCGCTTCATAAAAGCGGAAGCAAGGCTTCTATAGAGAACTATAATGGTATAGCAAAGCTTTCTGCCATCCCAAAAGTGTTTGAAGCTATTGTTGTCAATCAGCTTACGAATCCTATCTCTACCTTGATTTCCGACTGTCAACACGGTTTCTGTAAGGGAAAGTCCACCGTTACAAACTTACATGAATTTACTTTGATTTCAGCAAAGCTTTCGATAAAGTGTGTCACTCGTTACTTATTTATAAACTACGTCAGTTGGGTTTCGAGCCGGGTCTCAATTGTTGGATCTCTTCTTACCTTAGTGACAGATCACAAAAAGTAGTGTTTAACAAGTAAGGAAGTCTAAGTTCGGGTGAACCGAACATTAAATACCCAGCGTTAATTTTCAGAAAAAGGGGGCGTGGTTTTCATCCGATTGCGCCCATTTTAAAAACCAATCTATTCCGAGCCTAACCAATAGCGAATTTGGTGGACGCGGCCACTCCCCTTGCTTATCGATCTTTTCAAGGGTTATACCATGTCCTATATATAACTTTGGAAAAGAAGGCGTGCCATGCCCATAACTTTTAACGTATTTTGTGAAATTTTTTGATACGGATATATGTGTCCATTAATCAATATTTACATAATTTTAAAAAAGTGGGTGGTGGCACGCCCACGGATTTTATTATGCTGTTTGTCCCTATTTGATGATCAGTTTTCATTGCAGATCTTTATGATACTTTCACAGTGGCTTGTTAATAGTGAAATGTTGATATTTTGTTTATTCACTTGTGGGCGGTGCCACACCCATTTTCCAAAATATTACCAAAAAACCTTTCAACATCACTAATAACATCATCAGGTGAATGAGTGTACTAAATTTTAGCATTATATCTTTATCAGTTAAACAGATATTGCATATTCCGGTTTCCTAACTCTCGTTTAGAGAACTTTAGTCCAAAAAGGGGCGTTGTCGTTCACCGATTTTTCTTATTTTCTGTGGTGGTACTCTACATAAACATAACATGCCTGGTACCTAGTTACGTAAACCTGTCTCACACCGTTCTGAAGTTATTAGCAGTCGAATTTGAAAATTGCTTGACTCATAAGTGGGCGGTGCCACGCCCACTTTCCAAAATTTTGCAAAAATACTGTAAAGAATATGAAAATTGATGTACGTATCAAATTATATTATTATAGCGGTATCAGTTAATTAGATATGGACTTTTCAATATTTCCACCTCCTTTCAATATAACTTTTATAAAAAAGTAGGGGTGGTCGCCAAGCGATTTCGTTTATTTTCTATAGCTGAATTTAACACAATAATAGTATGCCCCCTACAAAATTTCGTAATACTAGCACAAACTGTTCTGAAGTTATTGAGAGTAAAAGTTTGAAAATTTCTTCAAATATATGTGGGCGGTGCCACGCCCCTTTTCAAAAAATTTGATAAAATCGGCCTTAGAACATCTACATAAATCAATACATATTGCAAATTTTGTCATTGTAGCTGCTTCTGATATTGAATTAACTCGTTTTATACGTTTTTCGAAATTTTCGATATCAAAAAAGGGGGCGTGGTTATCATCCGATTTCGCCCATTTTCAATAGCAACCTACCTTGGCTAGAAAGTAACCTGTATGCAAAATTTCATGCAAATATCTCAATTTTTACTCAAGTTATCGTGTACACGGACGGACCGACGGACGTGCCTTAATCAATTCCTCTTTTCAACCTAAGAACTTTCATATATGGAACCCTATATCTAACTCGATTATTTTGCGCCGTTACATAGTACCGTTATGTGGACAAAATTATAATACCCTTGTACTAGTACTAGTACGCTCGGTATAAAAATTGTGAATCCGATGTTATTTAGGTCTCCTGAGGAGTTCCTCAATGGAAGCCATCTGGGCCCGATTCTGTTCTTATTGTTTATAAATGATATTTTTACAGTAATAGAATTTTCGAAAATGTTAATGTATACCGACGATGTAAAGCTTTTCACGTCATTCGCTTCATTCGAAGATAGAAATAAGCCAATCAGATTTCAATACACTAGTTACTTGGTGCGATTTAAATAATATGCTGCTTAATCTAAAGAAATGTAAATACATGCGTTTTTTGAGAGGAATTTCTCAGCCAGCTTCCTATACAATTAACAATTATAGTCTTGAGAAAGTGTATGATTTTTTTGACCTTGGGGTTACTATGGATTACAAACTCAGTATCAACTACCACATTAACGTAACAGTCAATAAAGCTAGAGGCGTTCTAGCATTTGTTAAACGGTGGTCTAAAGAATTTAGCAACCCTTATGTAACTAAAACTCTTTACTACATTAGTCAGACCGATACTTAAATACGGTTCTATAATTTGGAACCCACGTTACCAGGTCCGCGTGGATCGTTTGTAATCAGTTCAAAAACAATTTTTACTATTTGCCTTAAGAGATCTTCACTGGGATTCCTTGTATAATTTGCCATCGTATACGAGTCGCTTAAAACTAATTAATCTTCACAGCCTTTCTAGTCGGAGGGAAATGCTTGCAATTGTTTTCATGATTAAATTACTAAATGGTTCAATCACAAGCCCGTTTCTTTTGAGCGCAGTGAACTTCAAAGTACCTTCTCGTTCATCAAGACATTTTAAACCACTTATCTTGAAACAGTGCCGAACTAATTTTGAATTAAATCAGCGTTTTCGTTGTTTGTGTCAAGATGATAACTCTCATTCTGGTACGTTTGATATTTCAGACTCACTATGCAGAATAAAAATGTCAATTCTTTCTATCCTAAATACATAGCAACAATTTGCTTTCATATCCTTTCATTCTTATTCTTTACACTAACTATTCGCTGTCAACTAATTATTTATTAATTGTGTCATCTATTTTTTATCTACCGTACTTAGCTGATGAGGTTTTCTCTGTAGCTGAGCAGTTTTAGATCTCGACAATCCGCGCGTCATGCGGATGCGCCGGTCGGGCGGGATATGGTGGATAATCCGTTGGGAATTATTATTATTATTATTATTGTTATAAATAATAAAAAATAAGGTTTTTGAAGATTTATTTACACTATTCGGAAAATATGAAATGTGCTATGTGTATTTTCCACAGACTATTGATAAACGTCCATGAAAAATGCGATCTTTATCTTCTGTGAGGTAAAATAAAAAAAAAAAACCTCAGAAAATGTTTGAAAACATTCAAATAATTGAACGTTGTCGCTCATCTGCTATCTCAACGTTCATTTTCTCACAATTCCCTTTACGTCTACAACTAAAAGGGTTAGAAAACACTCGAAATCTTTCATATAATTGAGCCTTGCAGTTCATTCGCTCTGTTAATTGAAACTGCTCACTGGTTTCATCAGTAAAATTTTTAAAAAAATTCCCCTACGCTACACAACTTTGTAATTTCGGAAAGCTCCAAGTGCAATTCAAAGTGCTAGACTTATGTATTGCCCAACCTTATTCTTTGCAACTTTCACCAATTTCTTCTTCCGTAAAATTATTTTAACTAATTTTGTCAAAAATTATTAGTCAAGATTCAATAGAAGATTCATAAACTGTATTTGGAAAATGTTTGCAAAATCATTGCAACTTAGATTTGGCCATGGGGGGTTTTGACCCCGAAAACCCCCCCGTGCGCACGGGCCTGGTTGGTATCGTTGGTCCTCCTGATATTGACCTTGCTGGGCATTGGGGTATTGTTGGTTTACTTGTTCTCCCTGCATAAATGGAAATGGAATGGAAATTCCTTTGCTGCTTAAGTGGTGTCTGCTGGGAGAAGCTTGCCGTCCTTTTTTCGGCCGCTTTGCTTGTGCTTTGTTTGCATGTTTGGTCCTGTGATATACGCGAGTTGTGGGTAAAATGGTTGCTGCCTAAATTGTTGTGTTCTGGGTGGTAAGGGAGGTGCAACCGGTTTTCTAACTGGGCTCTGAGCGATCACGTAGCTACTTCGTGCCACTTCATTTTCTAATTTCAAGCATAATAATTTCAAACCCAAGAGACGAGGTAGATCATCCTTTAAACCCCTTATGAAGGTGTCCAAGGCTTTATGTCTGTATGTCTGTGTTAGCAGCGAAAGAGATTCCTGGCTCATCTCCAGGCTACTTAGTTTATTTAAAATTAAGGAGAGATGAGTATAAACATTTTGGTAAAACTCTGGTATTGTCGAGTTACCCTGGATAAGAGATGTCAGTTGACACTCAATAGTAGTGACATCCCTCTTATCGCCATAGTGCAAGGATAGGCACCTTGAGATTGCTTTCCAATCGAGGGGTGTGTTATACGATTCCAGCGCTGTGTCAGCGTTACCAACTATTTTATTCCTAATAACTGACAATATTCCGAAATACTTCGGAGCGCCTTTTGATGCCTCATAAATCTTCAACACCCTGTCTACACTTTTCTTCCAGGATCTATATTCGCAAAGGTTTCCGCTAAATTCTCTCAAGCTCCTGACTATGTCGGGGATCTTATCTAAATCTCCTAACTGTCCGTTATATTCCGGTCTTCTAGTTTCGTCTGTCGCGTTGAGGAGTGGGTTTGAATTCCTTTGTTTTTCCTCTATCAGCAGCCTGCTCACAATTGAAGAGACTAATGTTTTTAAGTCGGCATTGGGATTGTTAGCTTGAGGCTGAGAAGGTTGAGGAGCCTGGTTGGCTTGAGCTCCCTGAGCATTGGTTAATACACTAGGTCAGGGCCGTGCGCAGGAATTAGCCTTGGTGGGGGGGTTTTAATTTAGATTTGCATTCGCATACATTTTTCAATAAGATAAACATATTTGCTGAAACTGATACCTAGACCCATACATCATAAACTTAAATGTTCTTTAACTTTTCTGAAATTGCATACTCTGATACCTAAAACTATACCCAAGAAAATTTTTTTGGTTGTACACATTTTTCTGTATTTGATAGAGAATTGGTGATATGATGGCATATCCCAGCTAACTAAAAGTGCAAAAAAAGACTCCTTTCGGAGCCCAAATGGAGCGAAACATCGCTCTACGCGGGCACTCCAACGGAGTCATAAAAAAGAGTCCGAAATGAGTCCGATTTCGATGAACTTGAAGCGTTTATTGACTATTTTTAAATGAACTGCGGAGCCTTTTATTGGTGCTTTTCTGAACCTTTTTCGAAGCTCCATTCCTCCATTATGAGGGTTTTTAGAGCCTTTCCAGACGCCTTTCGGAGCCCTTTAATTGGTGCTTTTCTTTTTCATCCTTTCAGAGGGTTTTTGGACTCTTTTCGGAGCCTTTTATTGGTGTTTTTCTGAAGCTTATTTGGGGTCGTTTTTTATTTCTTTTGGGTCATAATTCTTTGCGCAATTTTTCCCTTCTAACTATTCTGCCGTCACCAATTCTGACTTTCTAAATTATCCCTATGAGCTACATGGGAACAATTTAATTAATTGTCCAACTATATGCGCCAATGATGTTTTTATTTATCTGAAAACTTTGAAGGAATCTTTTAAATGCGGTCCTGATAGGATTCCTACATGCTTCTTGAAGAAGTGTGCTAACAATATTTACAAACCCCTTACCAATTTGTTCAATCTGTCACTAAAGTGTGGTGTTTTTCCAACAGCATGGAAAGAGTCGTTTCTTCTACCGGTTCTTAAAAGCGGAAGCAAGGCTTCTATAGAGAACTATCGTGGCATAGCAAAGCTTTCTGCCATCCCAAAAGTGTGTGAAGCTATTGTTACCAATCAGCTTACGAATCCTATCTCTACCTTGATTTCCGACTGTCAACACGGGTTCTGTAAGGGAAAGTGCACCGTTACAAACTTACTTGAATTTACTTTGATTTCAGTAAAGCTTTCGATAAAGTGTGTCACTCTTTACTTATTCATAAACTGGATCAGTTGGGTTTCCAGCCGGGTCTCAATCGCTAGATCTCTTCTTGCCTTAGCGACAGAGCACAAAAAGTAGTGTTTAAAAATTGTGAATCCGATGTTATTTATGTCTCCTCAGGAGTTCCTCAAGGAAGCCATCTTGGCCCGATTCTGTTCTTGTTGTTTATAAATGATATTTCTACAGTAATATAATTTTCGAAAATTTTAATGTATGCCGACGATGTAAAGCTTTGTCATTCGAAGTATGTAGCTTCAGTCAGATCTAAATACACTAGTTACCTGGTGCGATTTAAATTATATGCCGCTTAATCTAAAGAAATGTAAATACATGCGTTTTTCGAGAGGAATATCACAGCCAGCTTCCTATACAATTAACAGTTATAGTCTTGAGCAAATGTATGATTTGTTGACCTTGGGGTTACTACGGACTAAAAACTCAGTTTTAACTGCCACACTAACGTAACAGTCAATAAAGCTAGAGGCGTTCTAGCATTTGTTAAACGATGGTCTAAAGAATTTATGTAACTAAAACTCTTTACTACATTAGACAGACTGATACTTGAATACGGTTGTATAATTTGGAACCCACGTTACCAGGTCCACGTGGATCGCTTAGAATCAGTTCAAAAACAATTTTTAATATTTGCCTTAAGAGATCTTCACTGGGATCCCTTGTATAATTTGCCATCGTATACGAGTCGCTTAAAACTAATTAATCTTCACAGCCTTTCTAGTCGGAGGGAGCTGCTTGGAACTGTTTTCATGACTAAATTACTAAATGGTTCAATTGTAAGCCCGTTTCTTTTGAGCGAAGTGAACTTCAATGTACCTTCTCGTCCATCAAGACATTTTAAACCACTTATCTTGAAACAGTGCCGAACTAATTTTGAATTAAATCAGCGTTTTCGTTGTTTGTGTCAAGATGATAACTCTCATTCTGGTACGTTTGATATTTCAGACTCACTATGCAGAATAAAAATGTCATTTCTTTCTATCCTAAATACATAGCAACAATTTGCTTTCATATCCTTTCATTCTTATTCTTTACACTAACTATTCGCTGTCAACTAATTATTTATTAATTGTGTCATCTATTTTTTATCTACCTTACATAGCTGATGAGGTTTTCTCTGTAGATGAGCAGTTTTAGATCTCGACGATTAACAAACCAAAGCCAGACTAATGATAATTCTGACATTCAAATATTTCAACGGTGTCGCTCATCTGCTCTCCAACATTCATTTTCTCACAATTCTCTTTACGCCTACAACAAAAAGGCTCAGAAAACACTCGAAATCTTTCATATAATTGAGCCTTGCAGTTCATTCGCTCTGTTAATTGAAACTGCTCACTGTTTTCATCAGTAAAATTAAAAAAAAAAATTTCCATACGCTACACAACTTTGTAATTTCGGAAAGCTCCAAGTGCAATTTAAAGTGCCAGACTTATGTATTGGTCAACCTTATTCTTTGCAACTTTCACCAATTTCTTCTTCCGTAAAATTATTTTAACTAATTTTGTTAAAAATTATTAGTCAAGATTCAAAAGAAGATTTATAAACTGTATTTGGAAAATGTTTGCAAAATCATTGCAACTTAGATTTGGCCATGGGGGGGTTTTAACCCCCAAAACCCCCCAGTGCGCACGGGCATGCACTAGGTCGGATCATAGTTAATGTCAATTAAAAAAAAAAAAAATTACGTTATGTGAACTTCTAAGTTTTATGAGCCTGCGGCTTTTATTAAAAATTAGCAAAGAAAAAAAATGTCACTTTCACGGCAAAGGTAACTGAAATTTTTTAAATTTTTACTTAATAAAGCCTTATCCTAAATTGGAATTTTCTAACAGCGGCTTTGGTGCAGACACGAGTTCGAATCCGTGTCCGAAAAGGGATCTGATGATGAGCCTGGAAACTCTGAAACATGTAATCCTATCCATCGCTGTTGATTTTTCCTTTGTAATTTTTCTCCAATTATCAATTTTTCCCAAAAAACTGACAATTAAATTCATTACGAATTATTGTTTATTTGGTCTCGAGCTTGCAAAAAACTTACAAATATGTAAACAAAATAGACCGCAAAAAATCCAACAACAAAATACATTGAAACCATAGCACGGGTTTACGTACATATGTAAATATGTACAAACAACAAGACCAACACACATCATAACATATAGGCTGCATGTCTTAAGAAATTTTGTGTATACAGTTGGCAAGAACAAACAAACAAAAGGGAATTAATTGAAGTGGAGATAAGTGCATTGTGACGTCACAGGGCATCATTGCTTAGTGTTGGAATTTTCTAACAGCGGCTTTGGTGCAGACACGAGTTCGAATCCGTGTCCGAAAAGGGATCTGATGATGAGCCTGGAAACTCTGAAACATGTAATCCTATCCATCGCTGTTGATTTTTCCTTTGTAATTTTTCTCCAATTATCAATTTTTCCCAAAAAACTGACAATTAAATTCATTACGAATTATTGTTTATTTGGTCTCGAGCTTGCAAAAAACTTACAAATATGTAAACAAAATAGACCGCAAAAAATCCAACAACAAAATACATTGAAACCATAGCACGGGTTTACGTACATATGTAAATATGTACAAACAACAAGACCAACACACATCATAACATATAGGCTGCATGTCTTAAGAAATTTTGTGTATACAGTTGGCAAGAACAAACAAACAAAAGGGAATTAATTGAAGTGGAGATAAGTGCATTGTGACGTCACAGGGCATCATTGCTTAGTGTTGGAATTTTCTAACAGCGGCTTTGGTGCAGACACGAGTTCGAATCCGTGTCCGAAAAGGGATCTGATGATGAGCCTGGAAACTCTGAAACATGTAATCCTATCCATCGCTGTTGATTTTTCCTTTGTAATTTTTCTCCAATTATCAATTTTTCCCAAAAAACTGACAATTAAATTCATTACGAATTATTGTTTATTTGGTCTCGAGCTTGCAAAAAACTTACAAATAAGTAAACAAAATAGACCGCAAAAAATCCAACAACAAAATACATTGAAACCATAGCACGGGTTTACGTACATATGTAAATATGTACAAACAACAAGACCAACACACATCATAACATATAGGCTGCATGTCTTAAGAAATTTTGTGTATACAGTTGGCAAGAACAAACAAACAAAAGGGAATTAATTGAAGTGGAGATAAGTGCATTGTGACGTCACAGGGCATCATTGCTTAGTGTTGGAATTTTCTAACAGCGGCTTTGGTGCAGACACGAGTTCGAATCCGTGTCCGAAAAGGGATCTGATGATGAGCCTGGAAACTCTGAAACATGTAATCCTATCCATCGCTGTTGATTTTTCCTTTGTAATTTTTCTCCAATTATCAATTTTTCCCAAAAAACTGACAATTAAATTCATTACGAATTATTGTTTATTTGGTCTCGAGCTTGCAAAAAACTTACAAATTATCAGGGACCCCCCGTAACGATTATTTTTGTATTTTTAGCATCAAAAATGGAAGACTTCCCAATATCGCAGATACGTTTCAAGTATATGAATATGCACGTCTCTTCATGCTCAACAAAAAGCTTCTATAAACTAAAAAAATTTGAGGGAAATCCGTATAAATTCCAAATAATCATTATTTTTGATTTTTATTTTTTTGGTCAAACATAAAAGTTATTTTTTGATTTTTATTTTTTCGATCAAACATAAAAGTTATTTTTTGATTTTTATTTTTTTGATCAAACATAATAGTTATTTTTGATTTTTATTTTTTTGATCAAAAATAAAAGTTATTTCTTGAGCGATATTTTATTCCTCAAGAATAAAAATTAAGTTTTGAGTTTTAACTTTTTTCGCGGATTGAAAAACTCAAAACGCCGCTGTGCCTTTTTGGCAAGTAATAAATCATAATTATTGGGTGGTATATCCTCATCAACATAGTTTATATTTATGTACATACATTTTTTCACCTGGTACACTTGGCGAATTTTGCCCCATACATACAATATCAATGTGTATACATGTAAATATGTTTCAAATTATTGAGCACTTATGCTGACAAGGATATATCATCTAATAATTATGATCAACAACCTGCCAGAAAGGCGCTGCGGTTATTTGAGTTTTTCAATCCGCGAAAAAAGTTAAAACTCAAATTTTAATTTTTATTCTTGAGGGATAAAATATCGCTCAAGAAATAACTTTTATTTTTGATCAAAAAAATTAAAATCAAAAATAACTATTATGTTTGATCAAAAAAATAAAAATCAAAAAATAACTTTTATGTTTGATCAAACAAATAAAAATGAAAAAATAACTTTTATTTTTGATCAAAAAAATAAAAATTTAAAATAACTGCTATTGTTGATTTTTATGAAAAAAATCTGAAAATAATGATTAAATGTGGATTTTTATATTAAAACTCATAACAGTTACGGTCCCTGCAAATTATTATGAATTTTTATGTTTCGATTTTTACTGAACTTTATGAATGCATTAATTTTACTTTCACTTTTCAAATTTACTTGCATCGAATTTTACGAGTTTAATAATATGTATATAAATTTCACTTTTCTTTTGATTGCGTGTCTTTTATAATTTTCCCCAAGATGGCGGCGCATCACTTTAAACGTTTCCGCATGTCACACAGAAAGCACTGCATTAAACAAATCGCACTTTGCACCGTTGCCTCAATCGTGGTCTAATCAACATATTAGGATGCATCTGAAATATATATGTAGGTAATTGGGGTCTTGAGATATCCTTCATCAAAAATATAGATGTCACATTGAAGCTACTGACGAGCCTTTTAGAATGATGCCCATTTTATTGCGATATCTTAACCTGTTTACGAGATATAGCCCAAAATGTGAACCAAATGCCTATATCTATATACATATATAAAAAGGAGCCTAAAATGTGTGTGCGTTAGTACGGAGTGTTTGAAGAGATGTGCCTACAGATATTTTTGCAATTTATATATGAGATGCGTTTATCTTTTGTGGTGGTTGTATTGAAGGTTTGGTGAAATCGATGCAAAAATGCACGTGGTGTGAGCTTTGAAATAAAGAGGTCTTTTATCATTTTCCGCAAGATGGCGGCGCATCACTTTAAACGTTTCCGTACGTCACACAGAAAGAACTGCATAAAACAAATCTGACTTTGCACCGTTGCCTCAATCGAGGTCTAATCAATATATAAGGATGCATTTGAAATATATATGTAGGTCATTGGGGTCTTGAGATATCCTTCCTCTTCTACTTATCCTAATCTCTGGAAGATGGCAAATGTAATACCTGTGCCAAAAACAAAATCTCCTACCACCCCTCAACACTACAGACCAATAAGCATCTTACCAGCCCTATCAAAAGTTTTTGAGAAATTTTTGGCGCGTCAAATAACCAACCACTCAGACAAAAATTATCTTTTAAGTAATCTGCAATCAGGTTTCAGAAGTCAGCATAGTTGCTCCACGGATATGCTTTCAATTTTTGAGGATATTCGCCCTGCATACGATAAAAATTATCTAACAGTGTTAGTACTGCTTGATTTCTCAAACGCTTTTGATAGTATTGATCACAATAAATCGTTGTTCTCACTATAAATTTGGGGCCTTTGCTGTAAAATTGATAAGAAGCTATTTGTTGAATCGGATGCAACAACTCCGTTCATGTTAAGTCGACGAAGTATGCCGTCTATAACACAAAGCCAAAGCAGTGGAGAGATCACTCCACCCTGAGGAGTTCCTCTCGACAAGTGTGCCGTTACTTCACTTGCTCCGACCTCGGCGCTTATGACTCTAGACCGCAGTGCCATCCCTATCCAGTTTAAAATAGGGTCCTCGATACCAAGGCCCGATATCGAGGCCTCTATCGCTTCCAGCCTTACGTTGTTGAAGGCGCCTTCAATATCAAGGAATGCGGCCAGGGTGAACTGTTTACTCTCGAGGGACACTTCTACCTTATGCACCACCTCGTGCAGGGCAGTCTCCGTTGAGCGCCCCTTGAGATATGCATGCTGAGCTGTAGACAGCCCTGAATTATCTAATGTCTTTCTAATATGGACGTCCAAAAGCCGTTCTAAGGTTTTCAAAACAAACGACGAAAGACTGATTGGTCTGAAGTCCTTGGGGCTTTCATGGCCTCTCTTGCCCACCTTTGGGATGAAAACTACCCTCGTCCTTCTCCAGTTTACAGGCACATGATTTAGCTGAATACGTGCCCTGAAGATACACGCCAGCCAGGGTATTACCAGCAAGCTGCTTTTTTGTAACATGGCTGGGAAAATACCATCCGGCCCCGCGGATTTGTACGGTGAGAAACTGTTGAATGCCCATTCAATCTTTTTAGTTGTTATAAGCTCATTTATTAGCCGAAGAGAGGGTAGTACACCAGTGTACTCCTTACCTTCCATTTGACTAGGCCCACAGCCTGGAAAATGTGTTCCTACAAGAAGATCCACGGTTTCCGCCGAGCTGCATGTCCATGATCCGTCGTCCTTCCGTAAATGAATTGATTCAATAGACGAGCAAAAGCCCTTCCAGGATCCTTCTTTTGCCTTCTGAATCGCTTTTTTATAGCATCTTAGACTATTCTTGTATGGCAACCAGTTGCCAGTAGAACGGCTCAGGTTGAATAGTCTCCTAGACTCTCTCCTGAGTTCGAAAAGGTCTGAATTCCACCAGGGAGGATATACTTTTTTGCTAAAAGTAGTCGGACAAGCTACCCGTAGAGCTGACCCCATGGCCTTCTCCAGCTTAGTACTTTTTGCATCAAGCTCCTCCGCTGACAGTAATTCCTGCAAATGTTGACTACCTAGCTTATTGCCCACCACCCTGACGAACCTTCGCCAGTTTGTCATCCTTGGATTTAGGTGAGGGATAGGGTTTTCTAATTTTAAAATGATATCAAAAAGGATCATCCTGTGGTCAGAAAAGGACTGCCTGTCTGATACCCTCCAATTTTCTATACGAATATTGCTATTACCGCTTAGTAGCGTAATGTCCAGCACCTCCTCCTACCCACTAAAAGTATCAGTGCTTGGGAAGATGAAGGTAGAGGTACTACCCCGATTACAAACTATTAAGTTATTACTCAAAATAAAATCGAAAAGTGACTCACCCCTGGTATTGATCTCCGTACTCCCCCATAGGGAGTGTCTGGAGTTGGCGTCGCATCCAACAATTATGTTGCTTTCTTTGGTTTCCTGCATTAGCCTGCGGATCTCCTCCGGTGGAGCCTCCTCATCATGCAGCATATATGATGAGGCAATCACCATGCTGACTCCGTCAGCCGCCTACAACGAAATTGTGGTCAAATCTACACAGCTGTGGGAATAAACAAGAAAAGCATTGTATATAGATTTTACAAGAACGCATGTCCTAGGCTTACCATCCTCGCGCTTGTAGAAGATGTTATATCCCTTTATAGAGATCTTCTTAATGATGGTGTTTCACACCCGGGGTTCCTGAATAAGGGCGATGTCCACGTTCTCCTCTACCAGGAAAACGGAAAGGTTGTCCGACGCCAGCCGCGAATGCTGGAGGTTTATATGGACAACCCTAAGACCCATGATTATTATTGGGGTCCTGGCTCTCGGTCGACGAGCTGCAGGTCCTCCAGGCGCTTGTTAGTATCGTCGACAGCATCCGGTCCTTCATCATCCTGAGGATTCCGCAAAACTTTTACCTTGGCGCGACGTATGCCGAATCGCAAGGCGTAATCCCCTTTCTCCAGCGCCCCGATACTGTCGTCGTTAATGAGGAGGACAAATGATAGGCTGTTCCGCTGAGATGCCTCTGCCTTTATGACCACCCAATCATCCATCGGCACCTCGCGGTTGTGAGCCTGAAGATACTGGATAAGCGTGCATATCCTCGCCCTCGGTCTTTTTGGAATGTCGGCGCCTTGGAGCTTTCAAGCCTCCCCCAACGTCGCCTAGGTCCAGCAGGCACTTCTCCAGGAAATCCTTCGACTGCTGGTCCTCGCATTTGACCACCCTGTGACCGCGGACAACTTCCGCCGAGTCGAAGGAAGGGAAACTACCATCTGGGTTGGCCATCACGAACTGGATAATCATTTCGAATAGCCTCGCCTCGATTTCTCCCCACTTCTCCAAGACGGACCTGCCGCTGTTGGTGGTCGTATCGACAAGAGCAACCTCCAGGTTGCTTCTTACCGCATCGGCAAACGATTTTTCCCCACCCGCGCTCCGGCTGAGGTGGAGGTATCCTCACCGTTAACTTTGCTCCTCTAAGAGGAACTTGAGGCCTCTTCCATAGACCTGTTCCTCTTCGAGGTGCTAGGGGCCTCTTCCAGAGGCCTATTCCTCTTACCGGTAGAAGCTGATGATGCGGTGCCCAAGTACTCCCGGTACTCATCCACCACAGCTTGGTAAACCTTACTGTCCTCCGCATCCTTGGGATGAACGGTACCATTTACCCTGTTCCGTTCTATCTTATCCAAAATAGACACGGCAAGCTGGTATCGCCTTCTCGCTTGGAATGCATTGGACCGTGCATTCTTACTATCAGGCCGCTTCCTAGCGGCCTTCGAGTGTTGTTGATTTTTTGACGGAGTCCTGCTACCCACCGTAGCTGTACCGCCAGTCTCCACCGTCTCTTGGCTAGACGGACGAGGAATTTTCCTTTTCCCTATGCCGATGTCCGTCTGTCTGTCCAGGGTCTGTAGCCTGTCCTGTTGTAACTGTTCCTGTCCTTGTTATTGTCCCTGTCCGTATTGTTGTCCCTGTCGTCCTGCCCGCGCCCACAGTCCGGTTTCCGGAGTCCTCCTGACCTCCTTGTCCGTCTATCTCTTCTTTCGTTTTGTTGTTTTTTAATTCGTTTTTGTCATTTATTTTTTGGTCCCAAGAGTATGCACGGAAAGGGTTGGTCACTCCGACCTTGCCCGGGTATCGGAGGGGACCGTTCGCGGCCAGCTATTCGATAACCGCCCGCTGACCATTCAGCCCTCGGCACGTATAACTTTACACCTTGGCTTAGGGTGGTGTTGGTACGGCGATCCTCACATCCCCTGCAGCCGAGAGTGATTCGTAACAGATGTACTCACCCTTCCCGAGACTGCAGCAAATATGAGGCTTTCCTCTTAGTTCGTCTCACATTGAGACCTTCCACTCCAGGAGAAGTTCCAGTGCAATACTTAAGCCCCTTCGCCACGGCAAGGCGACCAGCGTTGAAGGACCGAGGTCTAATCAACATATAAGGATGCATTTGAAATATATATGTAGGTCATTGGGGTCTTGAGATATCCACTAAAATTTGACCCCGATTGACTTTCAAAAATATAGATGTCAAATTGAAGCTACTGACGATCCTTTTAAAATGATGTCCATTTTATTGCGATATCTCAACCCGTTTACGAGATATAGCCCAAAATGTGAACCAAATGTCTATATCTACATATCGACAGCCACACTGCAAAACCCTGTATGTTCAAAAGAAAAAGTTTTCAGGAGAGGCAAAAAACTGTAATAATTATAACGTATGTATATGAGCGACGGTTATTACATTTCACCGCTGGAAAGAAACGGGAAGTTGTAACCCGATTTTGACTGCATTTTAATGCGCGAAATATCAAGATCTATGTGAAAGGCTCAGAACCTTATTTTTGGAAAAATAGTGACTTACGGGGTTTTGCAGTGTGGCTGTCGATATATAAAAAAGGAGCCTAAAATGTATGTGCGTTGGTACGGGGTGTTTGAAAAGATGTGTCCACAGATATTTTTGCAATTTATATATGACATGCGTTTATCTTTTGTGGTGGTTGTATTGAAGGCTTGGTGAAAATCGATGCAAAAATGCACGTGGTATGAGCTTTGCAATGAAGAGGTCTTTTATCATTTTCCCCAAGATGGCGGCGCATCACTTTAAACGTTTCCGTACGTCACACAGAAAGCACTGCATAAAACAAATCTCACTTTGCACCGTTGCCTCAATCGAGGTATAATCAACATATAAGGATGCATTTGAAATATATATGTAGGTCATTGGGGGCTTGAGATATCCACTAAAATTTGACCCCGATTGACCTTCACAAAAATAGAGATGTCCCATTGAAGCTACTGACGAGCGATATCTCAACCTCTTTACTAGATATAGCCCAAAATGTGAACCAAATGCCTATATCTATATCTATATATTAATAGGCTAACACTCTCCCCATAGTAATTTTCGCAACCCAACTTCATATAGTATTTATAGATAGATCCCTATAAAAGTTATATTGGCATCTTGGTATGCACTATTTCTACTGTCTCGCGAAAAAAAATTTTGAAAATTATGCTTTGTTTATTTGTTATTAAACAAAAAAGAAGCCTACAAACTTTCCGGAACTCTCCAACTATTTTGTAATCTCCAACAGCACAACATATATAAAAGCTTTTACCAAAAGCCAAAACTACAATATTTAACTGTTTCGATGTACGATAGATGGACCGTGCGCGCCTTGCGTAAAGAATTTCACCACTACCCTTAGCGACATCTGCAACCCAGTAAATAAAGTCTCTGATTCACAACAGAAATGTTATACATGATACAGCAGTGGTAAAGGTGCCGGCTTTGATTATATTTGCCTTGAAACATATAGTAACATATGAAAACCTTTTATCATAATATTTTTTTTTTTAATTTATTGAAGATTGGCCAGAAAAATATTACCAATTGTCTCATTTAGAGCAAAGCTGTCCTGCAATTAGTATACATTTATACCCATTTTGGTATAAAAAGGATACAATTAGTGCCTTCATAGGACATGCTAGAACAAATGTGACCAATTTATTCCATTATTATAAAAAAGTAGTAGTCTACTACAATAAAATATTGGAAAAGTATATTTTCTAAGCAGAAAATGTATTTTTCATACTAAGAATGAAGTTAGTTATATAGAATAAAATATTTTGATAGCAACACCAGAAGAGGAATTTTCAAAAATAGAAGAGAAAAAAGAAAAATGTCAAAATCCATGCAAAGAAATGTAAAGCAGGAGTTATTACCTTTCAAATGTTGTTGAAAATAATCTGTAGCCTTACTACAAGCCGAAATCTAATCACTTCAGTTGGTGCATGTTTTCATTACCTTATGAAAAATTCCTGCAGTATCTATATATTAATAGGCTAACACTCTCCCCATAGTAATTTTCGCAACCCAACTTCATATAGTATTTATAGATAGATCCCTATAAAAGTTATATTGCCATCTTGGTATGGACTATTTCTACTGTCTCGCGAAAAAAAATTTTGAAAATTATGCTTTGTTTATTTGTTATTAAACAAAAAAGAAGCCTACAAACTTTCCGGAACTCTCCAACTATTTTGTAATCTCCAACAGCACAACATATATAAAAGCTTTTACCAAAAGCCAAAACTACAATATGTAACTGTTTCGATGTACGATAGATGGACCCGTGCGTGCCTTGCGTAAAGAATTTCACCACTACCCTTAGCGACATCTGCAACCCAGTAAATAAAGTCTCTGATTCACAACAGAAATGTTATACATGATACAGCAGTGGTAAAGGTGCCGGCTCTGATGCGTGCGTTTACAGGTTCAAAAGCACGGGTTCGGGGCAGGTTAAGGTTTTTTTTTTTATAAATTATATTTGCCTTGAAACATATAATAACATATGAAAACCTTTTATCATAATATTTTTTTTTTAAATTTATTGAAGATTGGCCAGAAAAATATTACCAATTGTCTCATTTAGAGCAAAGCTGTCCTGCAATTAGTATACATTTATACCCATTTTGGTATAAAAAGGATACAATTAGTGCCTTCATAGGACATGCTAGAACAAATTTGACCAATTTATTCCATTATTATAAAAAAGTAATAGTCTACTACAATAAAATATTGGAAAAGTATATTTTCTAAGCAGAAAATGTATTTTTCATACTAAGAATGAAGTTAGTTATATAGAATAAAATATTTTGATAGCAACACCAGAAGAGGAATTTTCAAAAATAGAAGAGAAAAAAGAAAAATGTCAAAATCCATGCAAAGAAATGTAAAGCAGGAGTTATTACCTTTCAAATGTTGTTGAAAATAATCTGTAGCCTTACTACAAGCCGAAATCTAATCACTTCAGTTGGTGCATGTTTTCATTACCTTATGAAAAATTTCAGCAGTATCTATATATTAATAGGCTAACACTCTCCCCATAGTAATTTTCGCAACCCAACTTCATATAGTATTTATAGATAGATCCCTATAAAAGTTATATTGGCATCTTGGTATGGACTATTTCTACTGTCTCGCGAAAAAAAATTTTGAAAATTATGCTTTGTTTATTTGTTATTAAACAAAAAAGAAGCCTACAAACTTTCCGGAACTCTCCAACTATTTTGTAATCTCCAACAGCACAACATATATAAAAGCTTTTACCAAAAGCCAAAACTACAATATGTAACTGTTTCGATGTACGATAGATGGACCCGTGCGTGCCTTGCGTAAAGAATTTCACCACTACCCTTAGCGACATCTGCAACCCAGTATTTAAAGTCTCTGATTCACAACAGAAATGTTATACATGATGCAGCAGTGGTAAAGGTGCCGGCTCTGATGCGTGCGTTTACAGGTTCAAAAGCACGGGTTCGGGGTAGGTTAAGGTTTTTTTTTTTATAAATTATATTTGCCTTGAAACATATAATAACATATGAAAACCTTTTATCATAATATTTTTTTTTTAAATTTATTGAAGATTGGCCAGAAAAATATTACCAATTGTCTCATTTAGAGCAAAGCTGTCCTGCAATTAGTATACATTTATACCCATTTTGGTATAAAAAGGATACAATTAGTGCCTTCATAGGACATGCTAGAACAAATGTGACCAATTTATTCCATTATTATAAAAAAGTAATAGTCTACTACAATAAAATATTGGAAAAGTATATTTTCTAAGCAGAAAATGTATTTTTCATACTAAGAATGAAGTTAGTTATATAGAATAAAATATTTTGATAGCAACACCAGAAGAGGAATTTTCAAAAATAGAAGAGAAAAAAGAAAAATGTCAAAATCCATGCAAAGAAATGTAAAGCAGGAGTTATTACCTTTCAAATGTTGTTGAAAATAATCTGTAGCCTTACTACAAGCCGAAATCTAATCACTTCAGTTGGTGCATGTTTTCATTACCTTATGAAAAATTTCAGCAGTATCTATATATTAATAGGCTAACACTCTCCCCATAGTAATTTTCGCAACTCAACTTCATATAGTATTTATAGATAGATCCCTATAAAAGTTATATTGGCATCTTGGTATGGACTATTTCTACTGTCTCGCGAAAAAAAATTTTGAAAATTATGCTTTGTTTATTTGTTATTAAACAAAAAAGAAGCCTACAAACTTTCCGGAACTCTCCAACTATTTTGTAATCTCCAACAGCACAACATATATAAAAGCTTTTACCAAAAGCCAAAACTACAATATTTAACTGTTTCGATGTACGATAGATGGACCCGTGCGCGCCTTGCGTAAAGAATTTCACCACTACCCTTAGCGACATCTGCAACCCAGTAAATAAAGTCTCTGATTCACAACAGAAATGTTATACATGATACAGCAGTGGTAAAGGTGCCGGCTCTGATGCGTGCGTTTACAGGTGCAAAAGCACGGGTTCGGGGCAGGTTAAGGTTTTTTTTTTTATAAATTATATTTGCCTTGAAACATATAGTAACATATGAAAACCTTTTATCATAATATTTTTTTTTTTAATTTATTGAAGATTGGCCAGAAAAATATTACCAATTGTCTCATTTAGAGCAAAGCTGTCCTGCAATTAGTATACATTTATACCCATTTTGGTATAAAAAGGATACAATTAGTGCCTTCATAGGACATGCTAGAACAAATGTGACCAATTTATTCCATTATTATAAAAAAGTAGTAGTCTACTACAATAAAATATTGGAAAAGTATATTTTCTAAGCAGAAAATGTATTTTTAATACTAAGAATGAAGTTAGTTATATAGAATAAAATATTTTGATAGCAACACCAGAAGAGGAATTTTCAAAAATAGAAGAGAAAAAAGAAAAATGTCAAAATCCATGCAAAGAAATGTAAAGCAGGAGTTATTACCTTTCAAATGTTGTTGAAAATAATCTGTAGCCTTACTACAAGCCGAAATCTAATCACTTCATTTGGTGCATGTTTTCATTACCTTATGAAAAATTTCAGCAGTATCTATATATTAATAGGCTAACACTCTCCCCATAGTAATTTTCGCAACCCAACTTCATATAGTATTTATAGATAGATCCCTATAAAAGTTATATTGCCATCTTGGTATGGACTATTTCTACTGTCTCGCGAAAAAAAATTTTGAAAATTATGCTTTGTTTATTTGTTATTAAACAAAAAGAAGCCTACAAACTTTCCGGAACTCTCCAACTATTTTGTAATCTCCAACAGCACAACATATATAAAAGCTTTTACCAAAAGCCAAAACTACAATATGTAACTGTTTCGATGTACGATAGATGGACCCGTGCGTGCCTTGCGTAAAGAATTTCACCAATACCCTTAGCGACATCTGCAACCCAGTAAATAAAGTCTCTGATTCACAACAGAAATGTTATACATGATACAGCAGTGGTAAAGGTGCCGGCTCTGATGCGTGCGTTTACAGGTTCAAAAGCACGGGTTCGGGGCAGGTTAAGGTTTTTTTTTTTATAAATTATATTTGCCTTGAAACATATAATAACATATGAAAACCTTTTATCATAATATTTTTTTTTTAAATTTATTGAAGATTGGCCAGAAAAATATTACCAATTGTCTCATTTAGAGCAAAGCTGTCCTGCAATTAGTATACATTTATACCCATTTTGGTATAAAAAGGATACAATTGGTGCCTTCATAGGACATGCTAGAACAAATGTGACCAATTTATTCCATTATTATAAAAAAGTAGTAGTCTACTACAATAAAATATTGGAAAAGTATATTTTCTAAGCAGAAAATGTATTTTTCATACTAAGAATGAAGTTAGTTATATAGAATAAAATATTTTGATAGCAACACCAGAAGAGGAATTTTCAAAAATAGAAGAGAAAAAAGAAAAATGTCAGCATCCATGCAAAGAAATGTAAAGCAGGAGTTATTACCTTTCAAATGTAGTTGAAAATAATCTGTAGCCTTACTACAAGCCGAAATCTAATCACTTCAGTTGGTGCATGTTTTCATTACCTTATGAAAAATTTCAGCAGTATCTATATATTAATAGGCTAACACTCTCCCCATAGTAATTTTCGCAACCCAACTTCATATAGTATTTATTGATAGATCCCTATAAAAGTCATATTGCCATCTTGGTATGGACTATTTCTACTGTCTCGCGGAAAAAATTTTGAAAATTATGCTTTGTTTATTTGTTATTAAACAAAAAAGAAGCCTCTACAAACTTTCCGGAACTCTCCAACTATTTTGTAATCTCCAACAGCACAACATATATAAAAGCTTTTACCAAAAGCCAAAACTACAATATGTAACTGTTTCGATGTACGATAGATGGACCCGTGCGCGCCTTGCGTAAAGAATGTCACCACTACCCTTAGCGACATCTGCAACCCAGTAAATAAAGTCTCTGATTCACTACAGAAATGTTATACATGATACAGCAGTGGTAAAGGTGCCGGCTCTGATGCGTGCGTTTACAGGTTCAAAAGCACGGGTTCGGGGCAGGTTAAGGTTTTTTTTTTATAAATTATATTTGCCTTGAAACATATAGCAACATATGAAAACCTTTTATCATAATATTTTTTTTTTAATTTATTGAAGATTGGCCAGAAAAATATTACCAATTGTCTCATTTAGAGCAAAGCTGTCCTGCAATTAGTATACATTTATATTAATAGGCTAACACTCTCCCCATAGTAATTTTCGCAACCCAACTTCATATAGTATTTATAGATAGATCCCTATAAATGTTATATTGCCATCTTGGTATGGACTATTTCTACTGTCTCGCAAAAAAAAATTTTGAAAATTATGCTTTGTTTATTTGTTATTAAACAAAAAAGAAGCCTACAAACTTTCCGGAACTCTCCAACTATTTTGTAATCTCCAACAGCACAACATATATAAAAGCTTTTACCAAAAGCCAAAACTACAATATGTAACTGTTTCGATGTACGATAGATGGACCCGTGCGTGCCTTGCGTAAAGAATTTCACCACTACCCTTAGCGACATCTGCAACCCAGTAAATAAAGTCTCTGATTCACAACAGAAATGTTATACATGATACAGCAGTGGTAAAGGTGCCGGCTCTGATGCGTGCGTTTACAGGTTCAAAAGCACGGGTTCGGGGCAGGTTAAGGTTTTTTTTTTTATAAATTATATTTGCCTTGAAACATATAATAACATATGAAAACCTTTTATCATAATATTTTTTTTTTAAATTTATTGAAGATTGGCCAGAAAAATATTACCAATTGTCTCATTTAGAGCAAAGCTGTCCTGCAATTAGTATACATTTATACCCATTTTGGTATAAAAAGGATACAATTAGTGCCTTCATAGGACATGCTAGAACAAATGTGACCAATTTATTCCATTATTATAAAAAAGTAGTAGTCTACTACAATAAAATATTGGAAAAGTATATTTTCTAAGCAGAAAATGTATTTTTCATACTAAGAATGAAGTTAGTTATATAGAATAAAATATTTTGATACCAACACCAGAAGAGGAATTTTCAAAAATAGAAGAGAAAAAAGAAAAATGTCAACATCCATGCAAAGAAATGTGTTGAAGACATGGAAGAGAACCTTATAGAGTTCGACTAAGCAGTACTTTATACACAACCCAGTTTCTATATACATATTTATATATCAATACTCAACTTTGAATTGCACATACATATGTACATATATACCATGTTATGAATACCTTTAGAGATGAATTAAATACTTTCCTTAAAACTATACTTACCTTTTATACTCATACCTACCATTTATATTCATACTTACCTTTTTTATATACACTATACTTACCTTAAAATTCAAACCACCCTAATGTAAAACTTAAAATAACTTATTGGAAAACTACCGCTTCTTTAGGTACTTACCTTTATGTATATATTTGCATATTCACTGCATAGCTTAGCGGCCGCTAGCACCAGTTTATGTTGAGCGCGCGAACATTGAACCGGCTATTTTTCCTACAAATTAAAACCCTTACGCTTCTAGTTAAAGTCATAGAGTTGTACATACATACTAAAATTGAGATTAAAACTTACAAACTAAGTTAAAAATCGGCTGTTAAAATTAATAAAAGTTGTTAAAACCTATTGTAAACAATTTACCGTGAACTAAAACTATTAAACTACTTATATTAAGTTACATTAAAACTCCGTGTGTGTTTTTTTTGGAAGGTTGCTACCGTGCACGTAAGTAGCCCCTCACCCGTTTACCGGTCGCGCATCAGTGCAAGCAAGTGCAGAGTGAACCGTATACATGGTCCTATCTTCGCCATACGAGACGAAACAGCGCCAAGGAAAAAATTTTATAAAAATAAATAAAAAGTATAAATTTGAAACTTACCAAAAATAGCAAAAGTGATATAGTGCGAAAAGGGCATTAGGGTGCTACTAAAAAAGAAAAAAATATATAAAAAGTGAAAACCATCAAAAAACCTGAAAAAGAAAAAAGGATTAAAAGGTGAAAAAGTGATAATTATACATGGTGAAATCCAAATAACTTACCTGAAAAAGAAAAGAAAAAAAGGGTTGATCTGAAAGAGAAAAAATTTTATACAAAGTGAGAAGAAAATAAACAGTGAAAAATTATTAAAAAAAAAAAAAACGCATAAATAAAAATCCTGAAAAGGGAAAAAATATATATACATATGTATATTAGCATATTAATAAGTGGCTTGGTGAACAAAACCTGAAAGAAAAAGAAGGAAAAAGTTTACTTAAAAAATAATTTTTGGAAAAACAGAAAAAAAAAAAATTATAAGTAAACCGAAGAAAAGAAGTGTAAAAAATTGTGCACTTAAATTTAAAAAAAAAAAAAACTATTTTCCGCAATCTGGAAAAAAGTACAGAAAATAAGAAAACTGAAAAATATTCTGAAAAAGAAAAGAAAATTTGTTGAAAGCTGGAGAAATAGAAAAGAAAAAGTCTACAAAAATATTGTTCAAAGCCTTCAAAAAGAAAAAATCAAAAAAAAAAAAAAAGTTTATAAAAATTATTTTTTAAAATTTCTGAAAAAAAAAACATAAGAAAAGTTAAAAAGTCTAAAAAGAGAACAAATAAAAAGGCTAAATATATTTTTGAATAAGAAATTAAATAACAGTGTGACAATAAAAAGTAAAAACAAACCTCATACTTACGTGTTTTTAAATAAAATATATTAAATTAATCGTGAAAGCTGTAAAGAAAATAAATATATAATATTATTGGTGAAAAATACAAGAAAACTGAAAAGAAATAAAACATATTATATTATTGCTGAAGAACAAAATCTGAAAAGAAAAAAATATAAAAAATTAAAATACATATACTCGAAAAAATTAAATTAAAAATTAACACAAAAACCACAAAAAAGGTACAGTCCCCACAAAAACCAAAAGTTCACCAACATCAGGAGAAACCCCCGTTACAGCAGAAGCCACCAACCGTAAGAAGACCCCTCCGTTACGAGGAAAACAACAAAACCCCGCAGCAGAAAAAAGGTAGTCGCCCGACCAAAGTAAGTGCCGCTAAAATATTTTATCCCACATACCCATATACGAAATAAAAAATATTTACTCCCTATATACCCGATTTATATATCAAATTTTAAATAACGCTCACGTATATTTACACATAAATAATTTAATCTCACCCTACACCACTTACCTTTGTTAAACATACATATATTCCCCTATACCACTTAGCTATAACTCCTCTATACGCCGCCAGCATAAACTCAAAATTTGGACTCTCACACATACAAATACACTTGTACTCAGAAGCGCTGAGACAAGTATATAAGCGATACCTGGAAAAAAGGCACTGTTAGTGCATACATACATATATACACATTCCAACAAGTGCAGCGAGCTAGCACTAGCAAAGAGACAGTGGGCAAAAACCCAAAATAAAGCGTATCCAATATTTTTTACAAAATTTAAATAAATTTTATTAAATTAATTTAAACCCAAAAGTATTAAATATACTAAATAGTTAAACCCCTTTTTGTACTTCCATTACAAAAAATCTCAAATATATTCTGGTGTACCTCTTAATACCCAGCTTATTAAAAATAAAATTTTCTGGTGTACTTCTAATACACAATTTCTTAAATAAACCCTCGTGTACTCCTAATACACAGTATATAAAATACCTCTTCGTGTACTCCGAATACACAAATAACTCTATACTCTCGTGTACTTCTGATACACACTATAGTAAAAACTTCTCTCGTGTACTTATAAAGACACAATTAAATAAAACCCTCCAATAAAAATGGCTGAAGATAAGGTAGAAAAGCCATTGAATCTCCCAGCTCCCCAAGGACCAAGAACGCGGTCAAGATCTCAAGTTGAAGAAGAAGAATTGTCCATAATAATGAAAAAATCATTATTCGAATTTGCAAAACTCGAAAAGTTTTGCGAAAAATGGTGGAACATCTGTGAGACAGATCACACAAAACCCAGTTTGCACACTTATATGGAGGAACTCAACAGGCACATAGCATCTGTAGAACGGGCGTATGAAGCAGCGCACCTGAACCTCACGGAGGAACGGTCCCTAGCAGCACTAAACGAACGGTACGACAACGCAATGGAGACAAATATGCACACCAGGACTAGGATTAATGAGCTGCTCGCAAGCCTGGAACCAAATCACACTACCCACAGTCAACGGCAGACCCCAGCAGCCATAGCTAACTCCGAACCCTACCTCAAAGTCCCTGCATGCGACACAGAAGTTTTTCACGGAGGATACGATACGTGGCCGTCATTCAGAGACATGTTTACGGCAGTTTACATTAATCACCCCAAACTCTCCCAAGTGCAAAAATTATATCACTTGAGACAAAAAACTCGTGGAAAAGCACTCCTCATTATTCAAAAATATCCGCTTAACGACCAAAATTTCGAACTCGCCTGGGGTGCCCTTAAGTCCAGATACGAGAACCGTAGAATTCTCGTGGACAGCCAACTAAAAACTTTGTTTAATCTGCAGCCTGTATTCTATGAAAGTGGGGAAAGAATTCAAGAAGTTCAAACCACAATTAATAACTGTCTTTCTACCCTTAACTCCAACAACGTACCCACGAGTAATTGGGACCCCATCCTGGTTTATTTATGCTCTTCTAAGCTCCCCAACGAAACTCTAGCTTTATGGGAACAATCTCTAGAGTCCAGAAAAGAATTACCCCTCTGGTCGGAGTTAGATAAATTCCTCACGACTAGATATGAAGTCGTGGAACG
This sequence comes from Sphenella marginata, assembly GCA_951509765.1. NCBI lineage: Eukaryota > Metazoa > Arthropoda > Insecta > Diptera > Tephritidae > Sphenella > Sphenella marginata. Next base: position 12,053,221 of record OX608078.1, read on the forward strand.
CCTAGGCACTTATAGGCCCAGTAAGCCCCGAAACGCGAATTCGATCTTCACCCCTCGATCGTCGACACCCCATAATCAGACGAATAACTTTAAAAATAAATCTCATTCGTATCTTAGCGAGCAAGCCCGACAAGTTTCCTGCAAGTTGTGCAATTCAAATCACTCGATGATGAATTGCGTTAAATTCAAGCAGCTTAGCGTACCAGAGCGAAATAAGTTTGTAAAAGACAATAATTATTGTAAAAATTGTCTAGCATTCTCCCACTTAGAAACCGAGTGTTGTAGCAATTTTAAATGTGTGTACTGCCAAAAGCGACATCACTCCCTGCTACACTATCAAACATCTCGGCCAACGCACCCCAATACCTCGCGACAATCCCAAAGAAGAAATCCCTTCAAGGACCCGCCCCAAGCAGCCAATGGCCAGGACAAAGCCTCGACCTCTAATCAGGCAATGCAGTCGCAAGAAACGCGCACTGAAACCCCACCTACCAAAGAAAATAGAACCCTAGCTCACTTCTCCAGCAACAGAGAGCAAACATTATTACCCACAGCAATTATTCCCATTCTCCATAAAGGAGAAACCTTTCAAGTCCGGGCATTAGTAGACCAAGGGTCCCAAAAATCGTTCGTCTCCTCTCGAATCCAAAAATTGCTAGGTCTACCCACAACGAGAATAAACTACCAAATATTAGGTATGGGCGGACAAGTTGTTCAGAACTCGAATAAAATATGCTCTTTGACAATTTGCTCTGCTGATTTAAAGACCCAAATTGCCACCCAGGCAATAATCCTACAGCAATTGACCCACTTCCTGCCATCAGCCAAAATAGAAACTGAGGAACTTCGAAATTTCCCGTTTCTAACATTAGCAGATCCAAATTGCCTCTCCTCAGGACGAATTGATATGGTGATAGGCAGTGATATACTCCAAAAAATTCTCCTACCAGGTCTGGAAGCTAGCACTGCCGGAGGTCTAATAGCTCAAAATACCATATTCGGGTGGATTTTGAGCGGCCCAATAACCGGCCCAGTAACCGAGCAAATTTCAACTTTCTCCACGAACATAGTTGAAAACCCTGATGACTCCCTAAACGGACTTCTCAAACAATTTTGGGAGCAAGAAGAAGTTTTACCCACCACAACCCTCACAGAAAGCGATACATTTTGCGAAGATCTGTATAAAAAGACCACAATTAAACAAGAAGATGGTCGATACATGGTCAAACTCCCCTTTAAAGAAAACTTCCCACAAACAATAGCTCTCGGACATTCACGACCAGCAGCACAACAACAATATATTAGCATAGAGCGGTCGTTGGAAAAGAAACCCGAGTTAAAAGAAAAAAATTCCGAAGTGTTGGAAGAATATTTAGCCATGAATCACATGGAGCCCGCTGCCCCCCTCGAACTTATAAATAACGGAAAATACTACTCCTTTTATTTGCCCCATCATGCTGTGATAAAACCCGACAGTAAAACTACCAAGGTGAGAATAGTCTTCAATGCCTCAAAACCCTCTCACTCCGGATGCTCATTGAACGACGTATTGCACACGGGCCCAACTCTCCAAAACGACTTGATGCTAATAATCCTAAAATGGCGCCTCTACAAGTTCGTTTTCAATGGCGACATAGAAAAAATGTACCGCCAAATTCTTGTACACCCCGAAGATCAAGAATACCAAAGAATTCTCTTCCGTAGAGCTCCTAACTCTAAACTCGAAGACTTCAAATTAAAAACTGTCACCTTCGGAGTTAACTGTGCCCCATATTTGGCAATTCGCACCCTCCAGCAGTTAGCCGAAGACTCCCAAGATGAATTCCCTATCGCCAGAAATGTACTTCTCCATGAAACATATGTAGATGACATCCTCTCTGGCGGACACGATTTACAGTCCACACTTAGCTCAATGACCCAAGTTATCAAAGCTCTCAAATCAGCAGGGCTCCCCCTAAAGAAAATAACGGCTAATCACCCGGAAATATTGAAATCAATTCCAAAAACTGATCTTCTCGATGAAGATTTTCTAAAGTTTCATGATGTCAGCTCTACAAAGACGCTTGGAATAAAATGGAACGCGATCAATGACGCCTTTTCTTACTCGTATGACCCCATACCATCCGATAACTCACACACAAAGCGGCAAATATTATCGGCAATTGCGAAATTGTTCGATCCGGCAGGATGGCTAGCGCCAATTAGGATACCAGCCAAAGTGCTTCTCCAACAACTCTGGTTAGAAGGAACCGGCTGGGATGAACGCGTTAAGCCCCTCGCACTCCACAAATGGAATAGTTTTCGCGAAAATCTCCCCGCGATAAGCACCATTCAAATCCCTCGATGGATCGGATTCGTTCTCGACAAACCCTACCAAGTCCATGGATTCTCCGATGCCTCCGAAAAAGCATTCTGCGCCTGCGTATATTTAAGAGTGCAGGACAGCGAAACCCACTTTATAACTCATTTGTTAGCAGCAAAGAGTAAAGTAGCCCCCTTAAAAACCGTGAGTCTTCCACGACTAGAACTCTGCGGAGCGGTACTACTCTCTAAACTTGTTAAACAGATCTGCTCCAGCTTAAATCTACTTTCAAATGACCTCATCCTCTGGTCAGACTCCTCAATCGTCCTAGCATGGCTAGAAAAGCCACCTCACACCTGGAAGACCTGCGTGGCAAACCGGACGACGGAAATCCTCAAAAACGTGAGTAACGCTACTTGGCGTCATGTGTCCAGCGGCGATAACCCGGCAGACCTTGGTACCCGCGGATGCAAACCCCAAGAATTGGCTGAATGCCCCCTATGGTGGAATGGCCCTGAGTGGCTATCGAAATCCCCCAATCTTTGGCCCAAGGCGGTTCCTCAAAACCCTCCTAATCCGCCAGAACAAAAGCGCGTGGAAAAGAGCGTTTTTCATCATTCGGCCGAGCCCTCCGCGTCCTGTCGTATGTATATCGCTTCATTCATAAAGCGAAAAAACAACCAATTCCCTCCACAAAATCTCTTCTGCAAGAAGAAGTTAGCCACGTCAAAGAGCGTCTAATCCTCCAAACCCAACAAATCTACTATGCGGAGGTCATCTCCTCATTACAATCATCAAAGCCAATCAGCAAGAAAAATGCACTGCTATCACTCAGTCCGATGTTAGACGAAAAAGGTATATTGCGCGTCAACGGACGTCTCAGTTATGCTGCCCTTAGCTACAACGAAAGGCACCCAATTATAATTCCCGAAGCCTCAAGATTCTGCAAACTATACCTCGAATTTGCTCACACCATCCTACTCCATGCCGAAAAGCAGCTAATGATCCGAATGGTCCACCAAGAATATTATATTTCCCGCTTAAAGCAAAAGGTAAAAGCTTGCATTTTTCAATGCAAGACCTGCACGATCTATAAACAGAAGATGAATTCCCAGATCATGGCCGCATTGCCAGCAGAAAGGTCTACGTACACTTTACCATTTCACGCCACAGGAGTCGACTTCGCGGGCCCATTTCTGGTAAAAACTTCATCTCTGCGGCGCGCCTCTTACGCAAAAGCTTATGTTTGTGTCTTCGTTTGCTTCTCCACAAAAGCAATACATCTTGAGGTCTGCTCCAACCTAACCACGGATGCCTTTATGGCCGCTTTTGCCCGTTTTGCCGGCCGCCGCGGCCTCCCTCATAAAAACATGTCCGATAACGGAAAGACATTTATCGGCGCTCATCGAGCGATACAAAAGGAAATAACTCTTTTTCTCAAAGAAGCAGCCCAAGATATCTCCGAAAAATATGCGGCGCATGGACTCTTGTGGCAATTCATCCCCCCATATGCTCCTCACATGGGTGGTCTCTGGGAAGCCGCCGTCAAGACGCTTCAAGACGCACTTAACTAAAGTTGCCGGAAACCATAAGTTCTCCTTTGAAGAGTTCACTACCCTCATCGTGCGGATTGAGGCGGTCCTTAACTCCAGGCCTATATCGCCCCTGTCTGAAGACCCTACCGATCTACTCGCGTTGACCCCGGGACATTTCCTGCGTGGAGCCCCGTTGCTTTCGCTGACAGAACCCAATGCAGAAAATCTCAGCATTCTGCATAAATGGCAAATGCTCAAAGTTCTCCACCATCAATTCAGCAACCGCTGGAAGAACGAGTATCTACAGGAACTCCATAAACGACAAAAATGGAAAACCAATCAACCAAATCTCAAAGAAGGAGACCTAGTTGTCGTCAAGGATGACCTCTTACCCCCCAATGAATGGCGACTAGGCCGCATCTGCAAACTGCATCTAGGCCCCGATAAAAACATTCGTGTTGTTGACATTCGCACGCAAAGCGGAATAATTACTCGTAACATCACTAAGATATGTTTATTACCCCTCTCATAGTTATCTTCTCATGTTACCCTCACAACTCTCAATCCCTCTTTTTTGTAATCCTTATATTAACGTAATAGCTCATTTTTCTATTAACGTTTTCTTCTACAGATCGCATCATGGAACTGGGAAGATGCCGCCTGTGCTGCCGCCCCCACTCACTACGCCACTGTCATGCGTTCTTGGCAATGACGCCCGCAGAGCGATATGAGTCCGCTCGCGTCCACCGCTACTGTGTTAATTGCCGGCCACATCCCACTCTACCGGGGCGTGCAACTCCACGGGCAGCTGTCGTCACTGCGGCAGAGCTCACCACACGCTCTTGCACCGTCCAATCGTTGCCGCATCGACACGCAACCGACGTCCAACGCCTCCACCAACCGTGCGCCATCGGCATGACGAGCAGCGGGGAAGGGCTAGACCCCGTACCATCGAACGGCCAACTGCGCGTTTGCAGGGCCGCAGCGTCAACCAACGCAACCTGAGGAAATTGGTCAACAAAGCAAAAGTCACACTAGAAAAGCTACAAGAGCTATTGCACGCGACAACTGCGCAGGCCGGCCGCCATGTTGAAGACATGGAAGAGAACCTTATAGAGTTCGACTAAGCAGTACTTTATACACAACCCAGTTTCTATATACATATTTATATATCAATACTCAACTTTGAATTGCACATACATATGTACATATATACCATGTTATGAATACCTTTAGAGATGAATTAAATACTTACCTTAAAACTATACTTACCTTTTATACTCATACCTACCATTTATATTCATACTTACCTTTTTTATATACACTATACTTACCTTAAAATTCAAACCACCCTAATGTAAAACTTAAAATAACTTATTGGAAAACTACCGCTTCTTTAGGTACTTACCTTTATGTATATATTTGCATATTCACTGCATAGCTTAGCGGGCGGTCCACAGCGGCCGCTAGCACCAGTTTATGTTGAGCGCGCGAACATTGAACCGGCTATTTTTCCTACAAATTAAAACCCTTACGCTTCTAGTTAAAATCATAGAGTTGTACATACATACTAAAATTGAGATTAAAACTTACAAACTAAGTTAAAAATCGGCTGTTAAAATTAATAAAAGTTGTTAAAACCTATTGTAAACAATTTACCGTGAACTAAAACTATTAAACTACTTATATTAAGTTACATTAAAACTCCGTGTGTGTTTTTTTTGGAAGGTTGCTACCGTGCACGTAAGTAGCCCCTCACCCGTTTACCGGTCGCGCATCAGTGCAAGCAAGTGCAGAGTGAACCGTATACAAAATGTAAAGCAGGAGTTATTACCTTTCAAATGTTGTTGAAAATAATCTGTAGCCTTACTACAAGCCGAAATCTAATCACTTCAGTTGGTGCATGTTTTCATTACCTTATGAAAAATTTCAGCAGTATCTATATATTAATAGGCTAACACTCTCCCCATAGTAATTTTCGCAACCCAACTTCATATAGTATTTATTGATATATCCCTATAAAAGTTATATTGCCATCTTGGTATGGACTATTTCTACTGTCTCGCGAAAAAAAATTTTGAAAATTATGCTTTGTTTATTTGTTATTAAACAAAAAAGAAGCCTCTACAAACTTTCCGGAACTCTCCAACTATTTTGTAATCTCCAACAGCACAACATATATAAAAGCTTTTACCAAAAGCCAAAACTACAATATGTAACTGTTTCGATGTACGATAGATGGACCCGTGCGCGCCTTGCGTAAAGAATTTCACCACTACCCTTAGCGACATCTGCAACCCAGTAAATAAAGTCTCTGATTCACAACAGAAATGTTATACATGATACAGCAGTGGTAAAGGTGCCGGCTCTGATGCGTGCGTTTACAGGTTCAAAAGCACGGGTTCGGGGCAGGTTAAGGTTTTTTTTTTATAAATTATATTTGCCTTGAAACATATAGCAACATATGAAAACCTTTTATCATAATATTTTTTTTTTAATTTATTGAAGATTGGCCAGAAAAATATTACCAATTGTCTCATTTAGAGCAAAGCTGTCCTGCAATTAGTATACATTTATACCCATTTTGGTATAAAAAGGATACAATTAGTGCCTTCATAGGACATGCTGGAACAAATGTGACCAATTTATTCCATTATTATAAAAAAGTAGTAGTCTACTACAATAAAATATTGGAAAAGTATATTTTCTAAGCAGAAAATGTATTTTTCATACTAAGAATGAAGTTAGTTATATAGAATAAAATATTTGATAGCAACACCAGAAGAGGAATTTTCAAAAATAGAAGAGAAAAAAGAAAAATGTCAAAATCCATGCAAAGAAATGTAAAGCAGGAGTTATTACCTTTCAAATGTTGTTGAAAATAATCTGTAGCCTTACTACAAGCCGAAATCTAATCACTTCAGTTGGTGCATGTTTTCATTACCTTATGAAAAATTTCTGCAGTATCTATATATTAATAGGCTAAGACTCTCCCCATAGTAATTTTCGCAACCCAACTTCATATAGTATTTATAGATACCTAGATCCCTATAAAAGTAATATTGCCATCTTGGTATGGACTATTTCTACTGTCTCGCGAAAAAAAATTTTGAAAATTATGCTTTGTTTATTTGTTATTAAACAAAAAAGAAGCCTACAAACTTTCCGGAACTCTCCAACTATTTTGTAATCTCCAACAGCACAACATATATAAAAGCTTTTACCAAAAGCCAAAACTACAATATGTAACTGTTTTGATGTACGATAGATGGACCCGTGCGCGCCTTGCGTAAAGAATTTCACCACTACCCTTAGCGACATCTGCAACCCAGTAAATAAAGTCTCTGATTCACAACAGAAATGTTATACATGATACAGCAGTGGTAAAGGTGCCGGCTCTGATGCGTGCGCTTACCGGTTCAAAAGCAGGGGCAGGTTAAGGTTTTTTTTTTTATAAATTATATTTGCCTTGAAACATATAGTAACATATGAAAACCTTTTATCATAATATTTTTTTTTTAATTTATTGAAGATTGGCCAGAAAAATATTACCAATTATCTCATTTAGAGCAAAGCTGTCCTGCAATTAGTATACATTTATACCCATTTTGGTATAAAAAGGGTACAATTAGTGCCTTCATAGGACATGCTCGAGCAAATGTGACCAATTTATTCCATTATTATAAAAAAGTAGTAGTCTACTACAATAAAATATTGGAAAAGTATATTTTCTAAGCAGAAAATGTATTTTTCATACTAAGAATGAAGTTAGTTATATAGAATAAAATATTTTGATAGCAACACCAGAAGAGGAATTTTCAAAAATAGAAGAGAAAAAAGAAAAATGTCAAAATCCATGCAAAGAAATGTAAAGCAGGAGTTATTACCTTTCAAATGTTGTTGAAAATATTCTGTAGCCTTACTACAAGCCGAAATCTAATCACTTCAGTTTTTCAGATTATGAAAAATTTCAGCAGTATCTATATATTAAACTAGCAGACCCGGCAGACGTTGTTCTGCCTGACCAGTGACTTCCCTAGAAATACATTTTCAAATATTTTTCTTTAACTTTTAACATTCCATTTATTGCAGTGCTTTAGGATATACAATGTTTCCGGTTTTAAAGTCTTTGGTATAAACAAATAAATTTTTTGAATGTCCAACTCAAAAAACAGATCATTTGAACTCAATGGGTATGACAAAACCCATTATGCGCTGCTGAGCAGATGTATAGTTAGTACTTATTTAATTATATCCTATATCTACCTATAATACTCTGGATATGTATGAGCGGCAATAACAAACAAAAAAAATTAAGTGCTTTGATTAAGATTTAAGAACGTTAAAATGTCACTAAAGCAAATACATTCAGGGATATAACGAATTGAAATATTACTTAGCTTGTGGTCCTGGAACTGCCCACTTTTCCAAAGAATTTACAAATGTAGCCTATGTATGTCGTACCCAACGAAGACTTTAACGTATTGGAAAAGTTTAAAACAGATCAACCATAAACTTTGGACATTATTGAAGTACAAACAAAGCACTGAATACAAAAAATGTGGGCGTGGCACGGCCCACATTTCCCAAATTATATAATTCTTGACCAAGGGACACACATATCCAAAAACCATTAGTTTAGACCAAAAATATTCAAAGTTATGATGATTTAAATTTTATATAGCCTGGGGGCGTGGCACAACAATTTTCTTAACCAATCTTGAAAGTTTAAAAGAGATCGACCATAAACTTTGGACATTATTGAAGTACAAACAAAACACAAAAAATGTGGGCGGGGCACCGCCCACTTTTCCAAAATTACATAAATCTTGACCAAAGGACACACATATCCAGAAATCATTAATTTAGACCAAATATGTTCAGAGCTATGAAGAATTTAAATTTTATATAGCCTTGGGGCGTGGCACCGCCTACTTTTCCAAAAATTGATATAGCCTAAATCGTACACAACAATTTTCTTAACCAATCTTGAAAGTTTAAAAGAGATCGACCATAAACTTTGGACATTATTGAAGTACAAACAAAACACAAAAAATGTGGGCGTGGCACCGCCCACTTTTCCAAAATTACATAAATCTTGACCAAAGGACACACATATCCAAAAATCATTAATTTAGACCAAATATGTTCAGAGTTATGAAGAATTGTAGTTTTATATAGCCTGGGGGCGTGGCACCGCCCACTTTTCCAAAAATTAGTATAGCCTATGCTTTAACCCATGATCTCAAGAATATACTGTGAAAATTTCATAAAAAGCGGTTGAGTACTTTGGACGCCCATAAAGGACACACAGACACACAGCCACACAGACACACAGACACACAGACACACAGACACACATTCATTTTTATTTATAAGATAATAGGCTAACACTCTCCCCATAGTAATTTTCGCAACCCAACTTCATATGGTATTTATAGATAGATCCCTATAAAAGTTATATTGCCATCTTGGTATGGACTATTTCTACTGTCTCGCGAAAAAAAATTTTGAAAATTATGCTTTGTTTATTTGTTATTAAACAAAAAAGAAGCCTACAAACTTTCCGGAACTCTCCAACTATTTTGTAATCTCCAACAGCACAACATATATAAAAGCTTTTACCAAAAGCCAAAACTACAATATGTAACTGTTTCGATGTACGATAGATGGACCCGTGCGTGCCTTGCGTAAAGAATTTCACCACTACCCTTAGCGACATCTGCAACCCAGTAAATAAAGTCTCTGATTCACAACAGAAATGTTATACATGATACAGCAGTGGTAAAGGTGCCGGCTCTGATGCGTGCGTTTACAGGTTCAAAAGCAGGGGCAGGTTAAGGTTTTTTTTTTTATAAATTATATTTGCCTTGAAACATATAATAACATATGAAAACCTTTTATCATAATATTTTTTTTTTTAATTTATTGAAGATTGGCCAGAAAAATATTACCAATTGTCTCATTCAGAGCAAAGTTGTCCTGCAATTAGTATACATTTATACTACAAGCCGAAATCTAATCACTTCATTTGGTGCATGTTTTCATTACCTTATGAAAAATTTCAGCAGTATCTATATATTAATAGGCTAACACTCTCCCCATATTAATTTTCGCAACCCAACTTCATATAGTATTTATAGATAGATCCCTATAAAAGTTATATTGCCATCTTGGTATAGACTATTTCTACTGTCTCGCGAAAAAAAATTTGGAAAATTATGCTTTGTTTATTTGTTATTAAACAAAAAAGAAGCCTACAAACTTTCCGGAACTCTCCAACTATTTTGTAATCTCCAACAGCACAACATATATAAAAGCTTTTACCAAAAGCCAAAACTACAGTATGTACATAACTGTTTCGATGTACGATAGATGGACCCGTGCGCGCCTTGCGTAAAGAATTTCACCATTACCCTTAGCGACATCTTCTTCTTCTTTAAATGGCCATCTAACCGCCTGAGCGATTTTGACCGTCCAACATAGCTCGCCAGTCATTTCTTCTTTGCGCCAACTGGCGCCAATTGGAGACCCCACGAGATCGCAGGTCGGTCTCCACTTGGTCCTTCCATCGGAGTGGTGGTCTTCCTCTTCCTCTGCTTCCACCGGCGGGTGCCGATAAGTATACCTTCTGGGCTGGAGCGTCTTCGTTCATTCGCACGACGTGGCCTAGCCAGCGAAGCCGCTGTGTTTTAATGCGCTGTACTATGTCGACGTCTGCGTAAAGCTCATACAACTCATCATTAAATCTTCTTCGGTACTCGCCGTCGCCAACGCGTAGAGGCCCATAAATCTTTCGCAGAACTTTTCTCTCGAATACTCCCAGTGCAGCCTCGTCAGATGTTGTTAGTGTCCACGCCTCTGCACCATATAGCAGGACGGGAGCGATGAGTGACTTGTAGAGTGTGATTTTCGTGCGTCGAGAGAGGACTTTACTTTTCAATTGCCTACTCAGTCCAAAGTAGCATTTATTTGCAAGAGCAATTCTTCGTTGGATTTCTAGGCTGGCATTATTGTTGGAGTTTATGCTAGATCCAAGGTAAACGAAGTCCTTCACTATTTCGAACTTTTTGGTGCCAGCAGTGGCGTGGGTGCCAAGGCGCGAATGCGCTGACTCTTTGCTTGATGACAGCATGTACTTCGTTTTGCCTTCGTTCACCACCAAACCCATTTTTTCCGCTTCTTTTTCTAGTTTGGAGTACGCAGAGGTTACGGCACGGTTGTTAAGGCCGATAATGTCAATGTCGTCAGCATATGCTAACAGTTGCACGCTTTTATAGAATATTGTTCCAGCGCGGTTGAGTTCTGCAGATTGTATTATTTTCTCCAACATCAAATTAAAGAAATCGCACGATAGGGGGTCACCTTGTCTGAAACCTCGTTTAGTTTCAAACGGCTCGGAGAGGTCCTTCCCAATTCTGACTGAGCTGGTGGTGTTGCTCAATGTCATTTTGCAAAGCCGTATAAGTTTTGCGGGGAAACCAAATTCAGACATAGCGGCATATAGGCAGCTCCTTTTCGTGCTATCGAAAGCGGCTTTAAAATCAACAAAGAGGTGGTGTGTGTCGATTCTTTTCTCACGGGTTTTCTCCAGGATTTGACGTATTGTAAAAATCTGGTCGATGGTAGATTTTCCAGGTCTGAAGCCACACTGATAAGGTCCAATCAGTCTGTTCACGTCAGGCTTCAATCGTTCGCACAATACGCTTGACAAGACCTTATATGCGATATTCAAAAGGCTGATTCCGCGGTAGTTGGTGCAGTTTGCAGGATCACCTTTTTTGTGGATTGGGCAAAGAACACTTAGATTCCAATCTTCGGGCATGCATTCATCCGACCATATTCTGCACAGAAGCTGGTGCATACGCCTTACCAGCTCCTCGCCGCCATGCTTGAATAGCTCAGCAGGCAAACCATCAGCGCCAGCTGCTTTATTGTTTTTTAACCGGGATATTGCTATTCGCACCTCATTATAGTCGGGTTCTGGGACGTCAATTTCGTCGTCTTCGATTGTGGGTTCGGGTTCGAGCTCTTCTCTGGTTTCTTGCTCAATTTCTCCATTTAAAAGGGCAGAGAAGTGATCCCTCCATATCTCTAGTATTCTCTGAACATCAGTCACCAGGTCGCCGTTCTCGTTCTTACAGGAATTTGCCCCGGGCTTGAAACCTTCCGTCATTCGTCGAATTTTTTGATAGAATTTTCGGGCATTATTCCCATTGGCTAGCATCTCAAGCTCATTGATTTCACGCTTTTCTGCCTCTCTTTTTTTTGCCCGGAAAAGTCGCCTCGCTTCCCTTTTCAACTCGCGGTAGTGTTCACACACACTCCTTGTTGCACTCGATCTTAGCGTTGCCTTGTAGGCTTCGTTCTTTCTTTTCGTTGCAGCTCGGCACTCTTCATCATCGTACCAGTTGTTTCTTCTCGTTCGCCGGAATCCAATTACTTCTTCGGCTGCGGTACGGAGTGCTCCTGTGATGTGCTCCCACTGCTCATGCATTCCACTGGGTTGAATTGTGCTCTCAGAGAGCAGGTGTGAGAGTCGGTCTGCAAAATCATTGGCGGTCTGTTGCGATTGCAGCTTTTCGACGTCCAGCTTTCCTTGCGTTTTCTGTTGCACCTGTTTTGTCGTACAGAGGCGGGTACGAATCTTAGCTGCTACTAGGTAGTGATCGGAGTCGATGTCTGGACCTCTTATTGTGCGAACATCTAAAACGCTAGAAGCATGCCGTCCGTCTATCACAATGTGGTCGATCTGGTTTCGCGTTCTTCGATCGGGAGACAGCCATGTAGCCTGATGGATCTTCTTGTGCATAAACCTGGTGCTGGCAATGACCATGTTTCGACATGTTAGCGACATCTACAACCCAGTAAATAAAGTCTCTGATTCACAACACAAATGTTATACATGATACAGCAGTGGTAAAGGTGCCGGCTCTGATGCGTGCGTTTACAGGTTCAAAAGCACTGGTTCGGGGCAGGTTAAGATTTTTTTTTTTATAAATTATATTTGCCTTGAAACATATAGTAACATATGAAAACCTTTATTTTTATACCTAGTAGTGCTTCGCACACAAGGTATATTAACTTCATTCGCCTAACGGTAGTATGTAACGGCATAAACGAATCGAGATAGATATTGACTTATATATATCAAAATGTTCAGGAGGAAAAGAGAAATTGATTGAGCCATGTCCGTCCGTCCGTCCGTCTGTCCGTCCGTCCGTCCGTCCGTCTGTCCGTCTGTCCGTCCGTCCGTCTGTGAACACGATAACTTGAGTAAATCTTGAGATATCTCAATGAAATTTGGTATGCAGGTTCCTTTTCACTTATCTCGGAGCGCTATTGAAAATAGGCAAAATCGGTTAAAAGCCACGCCCACTTTCTATATATATAATATTTTCGAAAATACAAAAAGAGTGATTATTCAGTACATAATACACCTATAAGGATAATATTTGGTGTGCACTTTAGCGTTAAGGCAAAAAATACATTTTTGAAGAAATTTTTAAAATGGGGCGTGGTACCGCCCACTTTTGATTAAGTCAAATTTGGAAATATTATTAATCATAAATCAAAAACCGCTCAAGATAGCAAAGTGAAATTCAGCACACATATTTATATTAATACAGGCAATATTTCGAAAAAAAATTATCGAAATCGGGTTAGGTCCACGCCCAATTTTATACGAAAGATTTTGAAAAGGATCATTGATATATTGAATATGCTATAACTTTGCTCAAACTAGCTGTATATCATTTCTGTTTCACCTCTAAAGTGTTCGTGGGCAAAGAAAGTCGAAAACACAAAAGTTTTGGAAAATGGGCGTGGCCCCGCCCCTTTATGGGGGATTATTCCATAAAACTTTCCATGCCATAACTCCGGTAAAAATTGACTTATTGAAACGATATTTACAGAAAGTGTTCAACATATAAAGGTAACTCTTTGCTGTAAAAATAAACAAAATCGGTGAACGGACACGCCCACTTTTTGAACACAGTTTTGAAAAATTTCTTTGTAAAATTAAAATCGCGATATTTCCATAACTGTATAAGTTATATATATAAGATTTTACAAACTTAATAAGCTTTTTAAGAAAAACTAAACTGCAAAAAAATTTTGTGGATTTTGTTGAAGTAGGCGTGGCGCCGCCCACTTTTCAGCAAAAAAGGTCTGTTATTTTCAAAAGCGATTGCTTGAAATTTCAAGAAGGTATTTCAATGAAAGTTAGTGAGATGCTTCCCAATAGTATGTAGTATACTCCTGCCAAAAATTATGCAAATCGAATGACAAACAAGCAAGATTTACGGGAAAGTAGTTAACTCCATATTGCCTTTTTATACCTAGTAGTGCTTCGCACACAAGGTATATTAACTTCATTGGCCTAACGGTAGTATGTAACGGCATAAACGAATCGAGATAGATATTGACTTATATATATCAAAATGTTCAGGAGGTGAAGAGAAATTGATTGAGCCATGTCCGTCCGTCCGTCCGTCTGTGAACACGATAACTTGAGTAAATCTTGAGATATCTCAATGAAATTTGGTATGTAGGTTCCTTTTCACTTATCTCCGAGCGCTATTGAAAATAGGCAAAATCGGTTAAAAGCCACGCCCTCTTTCTATATATATAATATTTTCGAAAATACAAAAAGAGTGATTATTCAGTACATAATACACCTATAAGGATAATATTTGGTATGCACTTTAGCGTTAAGGCAACAAATAGATTTTTGAAAAAATTTTTACAAAGGGGCGTGGTACCGCCCACTTTTGATATAGTCAAGTTTGGAAATATTATTAATCATAAATCAAAAACTGCTCAAGATAGCAAAACAAATTTCAGCACACATATTTATATTAATACAAGAAATATTTCGAAAAAAAATTATTGAAATCGGGTTAGGTCCACGCCCAATTTTATACGAAAGATTTTGAAAAGGATCATAGATATATTGAATATGCTATAACTTTGCTTAAACTAGCTGTATATCATTTCTATTTCACCTCTGAAGTGTTCGTGGGCAAAGAAAGTCGAAAGCACAAAATTTTTGGAAAATGGGAGTGGCCCCGCCCCTTTATGGGGGATTATTCCACAAAACTTTACGTGCCATAACTCCGGTAAAAATTGACTTATTGGAACGATATTTAGAGAAAGTGTTCAACATATAAAGCTAACTCTTTGCTGTAAAAATGAACAAAATCGGTGAACGGACACGCCCACTTTTTGAACACAGTTCTAAAAAATTTCTTCGTAAAATTAAAATCGCGATATTTCCATAATTGTATAAGTTATTTAAATAAGATTTTACACACATAATAAGCTTTTTACCCAAAACTAAACTGTATACAAATTTTGTGGAGTTTGGTGAAGTAGGCGTGGCGCCGCCCACTTTTTAGCATAAAAGCTCTGCTATTTTCAAAAGCGATTGCTTGGAATTTGAAGAATGTATTTCAATGAAATTTTGTGAGATACTTCCCAATAGTATGTAGTATACTCCTGCCAAAAATTACGCAAATCGAATAACAAACAAGCAAGATTTACGGGCAAGTAGTTAACACTCTACTGCCTTTTTATACCTAGTAGTGCTTCGCACACAAGGTATATTAACTTCATTGGCCTAACGGTAGTATGTAACGGCATAAACGAATCGAGATAGATATTGACTTATATATATCAAAATGTTCAGGAGGAGAAGAGAAATTGATTGAGCCATGTCCGTCCGTCCGTCCGTCTGTGAACACGATAACTTGAGTAAATCTTGAGATATCTCAATGAAATTTGGTATGTAGGTTCCTTTTCACTTATCTCCGAGCGCTATTGAAAATAGGCAAAATCGGTTAAAAGCCACGCCCTCTTTCTATATATATAATATTTTTGAAAATACAAAAAGAGTGATTATTCAGTACATAATACACCTATAAGGATAATATTTGGTATGCACTTTAGCGTTAAGGCAACAAATAGATTTTTGAAAAAATTTTTAAAAAGGGGCGTGGTACCGCCCACTTTTGATATAGTCAAGTCGGGAAATATTATTAATCATAAATCAAAAACCGCTCAAGATAGCAAAACAAAATTCAGCACACATATTTATATTAATACAAGCAATATTTCGAAAAAAAATTATTGAAATCGGGTTAGGTCCACGCCCAATTTTATACGAAAGATTTTGAAAAGGATCATAGATATATTGTATATGCTATAACTTTGCTTAAACTAGCTGTATATCATTTCTATTTCACCTCTGAAGTGTTCGTGGGCAAAGAAAGTCGAAAGCACAAAATTTTTGGAAAATGGGCGTGGCCCCGCCCCTTTATGGGGGATTATTCCACAAAACTTTACATGCCATAACTCCGGTAAAAATTGACTTATTGGAACGATATTTAGAGAAAGTGTTCAACATATAAAGCTAACTCTTTGCTGTAAAAATAAACAAAATCGGTGAACGGACACGCCCACTTTTTGAACACAGTTCTAAAAAATTTCTTCGTAAAATTAAAATCGCGATATTTCCATAATTGTATAAGTTATTTAAATAAGATTTTACACACATAATAAGCTTTTTACCCAAAACTAAACTGTATACAAATTTTGTGGAGTTTGGTGAAGTAGGCGTGGCGCCGCCCACTTTTTAGCATAAAAGCTCTGCTATTTTCAAAAGCGATTGCTTGGAATTTGAAGAATGTATTTCAATGAAATTTTGTGAGATACTTCCCAATAGTATGTAGTATACTCCTGCCAAAAATTACGCAAATCGAATAACAAACAAGCAAGATTTACGGGCAAGTAGTTAACACTCTACTGCCTTTTTATACCTAGTAGTGCTTCGCACACAAGGTATATTAACTTCATTGGCCTAACGGTAGTATGTAACGGCATAAACGAATCGAGATAGATATTGACTTATATATATCAAAATGTTCAGGAGGAGAAGAGAAATTGATTGAGCCATGTCCGTCCGTCCGTCCGTCTGTGAACACGATAACTTGAGTAAATCTTGAGATATCTCAATGAAATTTGGTATGTAGGTTCCTTTTCACTTATCTCCGAGCGCTATTGAAAATAGGCAAAATCGGTTAAAAGCCACGCCCTCTTTCTATATATATAATATTTTTGAAAATACAAAAAGAGTGATTATTCAGTACATAATACACCTATAAGGATAATATTTGGTATGCACTTTAGCGTTAAGGCAACAAATAGATTTTTGAAAAAATTTTTAAAAAGGGGCGTGGTACCGCCCACTTTTGATATAGTCAAGTTGGGAAATATTATTAATCATAAATCAAAAACCGCTCAAGATAGCAAAACAAAATTCAGCACACATATTTATATTAATACAAGCAATATTTCGAAAAAAAATTATTGAAATCGGGTTAGGTCCACGCCCAATTTTATACGAAAGATTTTGAAAAGGATCATAGATATATTGTATATGCTATAACTTTGCTTAAACTAGCTGTATATCATTTCTATTTCACCTCTGAAGTGTTCGTGGGCAAAGAAAGTCGAAAGCACAAAATTTTTGGAAAATGGGCGTGGCCCCGCCCCTTTATGGGGGATTATTCCACAAAACTTTACATGCCATAACTCCGGTAAAAATTGACTTATTGGAACGATATTTAGAGAAAGTGTTCAACATATAAAGCTAACTCTTTGCTGTAAAAATAAACAAAATCGGTGAACGGACACGCCCACTTTTTGAACACAGTTCTAAAAAATTTCTTCGTAAAATTAAAATCGCGATATTTCCATAATTGTATAAGTTATTTAAATAAGATTTTACACACATAATAAGCTTTTTACCCAAAACTAAACTGTATACAAATTTTGTGGAGTTTGGTGAAGTAGGCGTGGCGCCGCCCACTTTTTAGCATAAAAGCTCTGCTATTTTCAAAAGCGATTGCTTGGAATTTGAAGAATGTATTTCAATGAAATTTTGTGAGATACTTCCCAATAGTATGTAGTATACTCCTGCCAAAAATTACGCAAATCGAATAACAAACAAGCAAGATTTACGGGCAAGTAGTTAACACTCTACTGCCTTTTTTTTATTAATTTTTTTTATTTTCATACCTTTCATGAACATGAGGAAAGGTATTTATATTTTGTTATTTAGTAATAATTTGATTTACCACTCACAACAGAAGTGTTTTTATCGAAAACAATCAGTTGCCTTTATAACAAATTTTCAGTTATTAAAATAGGCCTGAGTAATTTAGGATACCAAAACAGATCACTACTAGGTATTTAATGTTCGGTTACACCCGAATTTAGACTTCCTTACTAGTTTTCTTTTTAATTTATTGAAGATTGGCCAGAAAAATATTACCAATTGTCTCATTTAGAGCAAAGCTGTAAATAGACGCTGGAAAGTATAAGTAGTTGCTGGCGTCATTTTAAATAATTTTCCTTGCTTTACAAGAACTAAAAAAAAAAAACAATTTCCATTTTTGTCTTCACCGAGAATCAAAGTTAGGTGTCCTGCAATTAGTATACATTTATACCCATTTTGGTATAAAAAGGGTACAATTAGTGCCTTCATAGGTATACAATAAAATATTGGAAAAGTATATTTTCTAAGCAGAAAATGTATTTTTCATACTAAGAATGAAGTTAGTTATATAGAATAAAATATTTTGATAGCAACACCAGAAGAGGAATTTTCAAAAATAGAAGAGAAAAAAGAAAAATGTCAATCCATGCAAAGAAATGTAAAGCAGGAGTTATTACCTTTCAAATGTTGTTGAAAATAATCTGTAGCCTTACTACAAGCCGAAATCTAATCACTTCAGTTGGTGCATGTTTTCATTACCTTATGAAAAATTTCAGCAGTATCTATATATTAATAGGCTAACACTCTCCCCATAGTAATTTTCGCAACCCAACTTCATATAGTATTTATAGATAGATCCCTATAAAAGTTATATTGCCATCTTGGTATGGACTATTTCTACTGTCTCGCAAAAAAAAATTTGGAAAATTATGCTTTGTTTATTTGTTATTAAACAAAAAAGAAGCCTACAAACTTTCCGGAACTCTCCAACTATTTTGTAATCTCCAACAGCTCAACATATATAAAAGCTTTTACCAAAAGCCAAAACTACAATATTTAACTGTTTCGATGTACGATAGATGGACCCGTGCGCGCCTTGCGTAAAGAATTTCACCACTACCCTTAGCGACATCTGCAACCCAGTAAATAAAGTCTCTGATTCACAACAGAAATGTTATACATGATACAGCAGTGGTAAAGGTGCCGGCTCTGATGCGTGCGTTTACAGGTACAAAAGCACGTTTTCGGGGCAGGTTAAGGTTTTTTTTTTTAAATTATATTTGCCTTGAAACATATAGTAACATATGAAAACCTTTTATCATAATATTTTTTTTTTTAATTTATTGAAGATTGGCCAGAAAAATATTACCAATTGTCTCATTTAGAGCAAAGCTGTCCTGCAATTAGTATACATTTATACCCATTTTGGTATAAAAAGGATACAATTAGTGCCTTCATAGGACATGCTAGAACAAATGTGAACAATTTATTCCATTATTATAAAAAAGTAGTAGTCTACTACAATAAAATATTGGAAAAGTATATTTTCTAAGCAGAAAATGTATTTTTCATACTAAGAATGAAGTTAGTTATATAGAATAAAATATTTTGATAGCAACACCAGAAGAGGAATTTTCAAAAATAGAAGAGAAAAAAGAAAAATGTCAAAATCCATGCAAAGAAATGTAAAGCAGGAGTTATTACCTTTCAAATGTTGTTGAAAATAATCTGTAGCCTTACTACAAGCCGAAATCTAATCACTTCAGTTTCAGCTCAATCGGACACCGGGAAGTGTATCAAATTTAACTTGCAAGATTCCATTACAGACATCCGTCAACTGAAACTAAATAAAAGCTTATAATAAAACTAATCTAAAAAATAAAAATAATAAAGATTTATAAGGTCTTCTTGTCTTTTAATAAAATTTTAGCTTTTTTACTAAAATATAAAATCCAAAAAATATAAGTCCAACCATTCATACCAGCCTTCAATTAAAAGACTAATGATTATGCTACCTTTGCACAGTCAAAATTGGGCAGGTCAGAATTTGAAAATAACTCAAAAAGACATGTTTTTGTTAAACAGGCGAGTAAAATATTTGCCGAGTTCTTTATATAAACCTATCAATTAAAATTTTAAAAACTTAATAATATACTAATTTTATCATTCCTAATTCTAAAATAAATTTTTTTTTAAATTTTTATAAAAAAAAATGAAAACACAAATAAATAATATATATATATATTCTATGCATATATTTCAACTAAAAACTTAAATAGTTTATAATAATTTATTATTAAGCTTATCCCTTAAAATATTTTAATTAATAATTTTATCTATTAATTCTTCTTCTTTAAATGGCCATTTAACCGCCTGACCGTCCAACATAGCTCGCCAGACTCTGCGAGATCGCAGGTCGGTCTCCACTTGGTCCTTCCATCGGAGTGGCGTGTCTTCGTTCATTCGCACGACGTGGCCTAGGCAGCTAAGCCGCTGCGTTTTAATGCGCTGTACTATGTCGACGTATGCGTAAAGCTCATACAACTCATCATTAAATCTTCTTCGGTACTCGCCGTCACCAACTTGTAGAAGCCCACAAATCTTTCGCAGAACTTTTCTCCCGAATACTCCCAATGCCGCCTCTTCAGATGTTGTTAGTGTTCACGCCTCTGCACCATATAGCAGGACGGGAGCGATGAGTGACTTGAAGAGTGTGATTTTCGTGCGTCGAGAGGACTTTACTTTTCAATTGACTACTCAGTCCAAAGTAGCATTTATTTGCAAGAGCAATTATTCTTTGGATTTCTAGGCTGACATTATTGTTGGAGTTAATGCTGGATCCAAAGTATACGAAGTCCTTCACTATTTCGAACTTTTTATTTTATTTTGAGTAATCATAATTTCGATTACTCAATTAATCGATTAATTATGATTTTCGTTTAATCAAAAAGGGTCTTTACTTGATTAATCAAGACTTTTATTAATTAAAAAGAAAATTAATTGAATTATCGCCTTTTTGATTAATCGTTTTTTGAATAAAATGATTAATCATATATTAAAACGGAAGTTCCTTGATACTTCAACCATTTATTGCATCTTAGACATTTTGCCCATTCACGATCCGCAAATACCTCAAAATTTTCTTAAATTTTTTTTTATTTTTAATAATTTGAAGCATATTTGGTTTTTAATTTTTTTTATTTTCAACTATTTCATCGCAAGCTTTTAAAGAAAATGAGTAAATTAATCAGTTTTTGATTAACCATTTTTAAAAATACTCGAGTAAAGCTTGTTTTGATTACTCATAATTTTGATTAATCAATTAATCGCACAGCACTAGTATTAATACATAACTATATACGTAAGTTTGTTAAATCTCCCGTGACACCACAAAACCAAGTAAGGTGTCTCTCGTGATAAATGCAAAACCTAGTCTCAGTTATTTTCCCAACTACTTACTTGGTTTTGCATTTGTCAACGATCGACATTGATGTCTGAATATCGGTAACTAATATCGATCACTAATACATATGAAATCGCACCAGGAAGAGAAAGCAAAGAAATTTCAGTGATTTTTTCATTATATCGCCAAATGAATACTAAAATAGAGTTTTGTCAATGAAAAATCTAAAAAATGGGTTTTTTCGACCAAAATTCATCTAAAACTCCATTAAATAATTTTTTTTTTAACTGAATTTACCATCGTCTTTAGCGCATGAATTCACATGGGACTACGCTAATTGACACCGAAAAAAATACATAAAAAATGATTTGGAGCCTTGAAAATGAAAAAAATTTAAAAAGTAGATGTTTCAACCAAAATATGTTCCAAAACCCGAAAAAAATTTTTTTTTCAAAAAACTGTTATCACCAACGTTTTTAGCGCATAATTTTGAGTGGGACAGGATATGTGAGACAAATTCGTTTTCATCGAAAAAGTGTTTGCATGTATGCTGAAAAAACCCTTAAAAAAAAAAAAGCGAAAGGGTAGGTTTTTTGACCAAAACACTCCCCAAAACCCAAAAAATATTGTTTTTTTCAAAAAACTGTTATCACCAACGTTTTTAACGGACATTTTAGGGTCGGAAAGCGTTTACATGGAAATTTGCAAACCAAATGAAAGTTTGTTTAGTAGGTCATGAAGAAAACCTTAAAAATCAAAGTCGAAGAAAATTCAAAAAAATGAAATTTCGCAGGCTCGAAAATTATTTTTTGGGGTATGCGTAGTGGAACTTTTTTTTCCTGAGCCCAAAACCTATGGAAAAATCTATGGCGCGACGTCGGTTAATGAATCGACCCGCCCTAATATACATACATGTATCTAAGTATGTATGATTTAAAATGCAAATATTACCGTTACCTTTTTACAATCACTTTACCAGCGTTCGGACTTAACAAATTGGTTTGCTCAGTACTAGATATGAGAAAAACTATAGTAGAGTGGACAAATGTGCAGTAGATTTTATAAAATTGCACTCCTTTCGGAGCCATAATACGCTAATTTCTCAGCGCTTTACTCTCCAAAATGAGCTTCTTTAAATTCCGATTTCGATGAATTTGAAGCGTTTTTTGACTCTTTTTAAATGAACTGCGGAGCCTTTTATTGGTGTTTCTGATACTTTTTCGGAGCCTTTTATTCCTCCATTCTGAGGGTTTTTGGAAGCCTTTTCAGACGCCTTTCGGAGCCTTGTAATTGGTGGTTTTCTTTTACTCATCCATGCAGAGGGGTTTTGAAGCCTTTTTGGACTCTTTTCGGAGCCTTTTATTGGTGTTTTTCTGAAGCTTATTTGGGGTCGTTTTTTATTTCTTTTGGGTCATAATTCTTTGCGCAATTTTTCACTTCTAAATGACTTTCTAAATTATCCCTGTGAGCTACATGGGAACAATTTGAAGGAATCTTTTAAATGCGGTCCTGATAGGATTCCCACATGCTTCTTGAAGAAGTTTGCTAACAATATTTACCAACCCCTTACCAATTTGTTCAATCTGTCACTAAAGTGTGGTGTTTTTCCAACAGCATGGAAAGAGTCGTTTCTTCTACCGCTTCATAAAAGCGGAAGCAAGGCTTCTATAGAGAACTATAATGGTATAGCAAAGCTTTCTGCCATCCCAAAAGTGTTTGAAGCTATTGTTGTCAATCAGCTTACGAATCCTATCTCTACCTTGATTTCCGACTGTCAACACGGTTTCTGTAAGGGAAAGTCCACCGTTACAAACTTACATGAATTTACTTTGATTTCAGCAAAGCTTTCGATAAAGTGTGTCACTCGTTACTTATTTATAAACTACGTCAGTTGGGTTTCGAGCCGGGTCTCAATTGTTGGATCTCTTCTTACCTTAGTGACAGATCACAAAAAGTAGTGTTTAACAAGTAAGGAAGTCTAAGTTCGGGTGAACCGAACATTAAATACCCAGCGTTAATTTTCAGAAAAAGGGGGCGTGGTTTTCATCCGATTGCGCCCATTTTAAAAACCAATCTATTCCGAGCCTAACCAATAGCGAATTTGGTGGACGCGGCCACTCCCCTTGCTTATCGATCTTTTCAAGGGTTATACCATGTCCTATATATAACTTTGGAAAAGAAGGCGTGCCATGCCCATAACTTTTAACGTATTTTGTGAAATTTTTTGATACGGATATATGTGTCCATTAATCAATATTTACATAATTTTAAAAAAGTGGGTGGTGGCACGCCCACGGATTTTATTATGCTGTTTGTCCCTATTTGATGATCAGTTTTCATTGCAGATCTTTATGATACTTTCACAGTGGCTTGTTAATAGTGAAATGTTGATATTTTGTTTATTCACTTGTGGGCGGTGCCACACCCATTTTCCAAAATATTACCAAAAAACCTTTCAACATCACTAATAACATCATCAGGTGAATGAGTGTACTAAATTTTAGCATTATATCTTTATCAGTTAAACAGATATTGCATATTCCGGTTTCCTAACTCTCGTTTAGAGAACTTTAGTCCAAAAAGGGGCGTTGTCGTTCACCGATTTTTCTTATTTTCTGTGGTGGTACTCTACATAAACATAACATGCCTGGTACCTAGTTACGTAAACCTGTCTCACACCGTTCTGAAGTTATTAGCAGTCGAATTTGAAAATTGCTTGACTCATAAGTGGGCGGTGCCACGCCCACTTTCCAAAATTTTGCAAAAATACTGTAAAGAATATGAAAATTGATGTACGTACCAAATTATATTATTATAGCGGTATCAGTTAATTAGATATGGACTTTTCAATATTTCCACCTCCTTTCAATATAACTTTTATAAAAAAGTAGGGGTGGTCGCCAAGCGATTTCGTTTATTTTCTATAGCTGAATTTAACACAATAATAGTATGCCCCCTACAAAATTTCGTAATACTAGCACAAACTGTTCTGAAGTTATTGAGAGTAAAAGTTTGAAAATTTCTTCAAATATATGTGGGCGGTGCCACGCCCCTTTTCAAAAAATTTGATAAAATCGGCCTTAGAACATCTACATAAATCAATACATATTGCAAATTTTGTCATTGTATCTGCTTCTGATATTGAATTAACTCGTTTTATACGTTTTTCGAAATTTTCGATATCAAAAAAGGGGGCGTGGTTATCATCCGATTTCGCCCATTTTCAATAGCAACCTACCTTGGCTAGAAAGTAACCTGTATGCAAAATTTCATGCAAATATCTCAATTTTTACTCAAGTTATCGTGTACACGGACGGACCGACGGACGTGCCTTAATCAATTCCTCTTTTCAACCTAAGAACTTTCATATATGGAACCCTATATCTAACTCGATTATTTTGCGCCGTTACATAGTACCGTTATGTGGACAAAATTATAATACCCTTGTACTAGTACTAGTACGCTCGGTATAAAAATTGTGAATCCGATGTTATTTAGGTCTCCTGAGGAGTTCCTCAATGGAAGCCATCTGGGCCCGATTCTGTTCTTATTGTTTATAAATGATATTTTTACAGTAATAGAATTTTCGAAAATGTTAATGTATGCCGACGATGTAAAGCTTTTCACGTCATTCGCTTCATTCGAAGATAGAAATAAGCCAATCAGATTTCAATACACTAGTTACTTGGTGCGATTTAAATAATATGCTGCTTAATCTAAAGAAATGTAAATACATGCGTTTTTTGAGAGGAATTTCTCAGCCAGCTTCCTATACAATTAACAATTATAGTCTTGAGAAAGTGTATGATTTTTTTGACCTTGGGGTTACTATGGATTACAAACTCAGTATCAACTACCACATTAACGTAACAGTCAATAAAGCTAGAGGCGTTCTAGCATTTGTTAAACGATGGTCTAAAGAATTTAGCAACCCTTATGTAACTAAAACTCTTTACTACATTAGTCAGACCGATACTTAAATACGGTTCTATAATTTGGAACCCACGTTACCAGGTCCGCGTGGATCGTTTGTAATCAGTTCAAAAACAATTTTTACTA
This sequence comes from Sphenella marginata, assembly GCA_951509765.1. Lineage (NCBI taxonomy): Eukaryota > Metazoa > Arthropoda > Insecta > Diptera > Tephritidae > Sphenella > Sphenella marginata. The sequence continues at coordinate 12,078,579 of OX608078.1, forward strand.
TTTGCCTTAAGAGATCTTCACTGGGATTCCTTGTATAATTTGCCATCGTATACGAGTCGCTTAAAACTAATTAATCTTCACAGCCTTTCTAGTCGGAGGGAAATGCTTGCAATTGTTTTCATGATTAAATTACTAAATGGTTCAATCACAAGCCCGTTTCTTTTGAGCGCAGTGAACTTCAAAGTACCTTCTCGTTCATCAAGACATTTTAAACCACTTATCTTGAAACAGTGCCGAACTAATTTTGAATTAAATCAGCGTTTTCGTTGTTTGTGTCAAGATGATAACTCTCATTCTGGTACGTTTGATATTTCAGACTCACTATGCAGAATAAAAATGTCAATTCTTTCTATCCTAAATACATAGCAACAATTTGCTTTCATATCCTTTCATTCTTATTCTTTACACTAACTATTCGCTGTCAACTAATTATTTATTAATTGTGTCATCTATTTTTTATCTACCGTACTTAGCTGATGAGGTTTTCTCTGTAGCTGAGCAGTTTTAGATCTCGACAATCCGCGCGTCATGCGGATGCGCCGGTCGGGCGGGATATGGTGGATAATCCGTTGGGAATTATTATTATTATTATTATTGTTATAAATAATAAAAAATAAGGTTTTTGAAGATTTATTTACACTATTCGGAAAATATGAAATGTGCTATGTGTATTTTCCACAGACTATTGATAAACGTCCATGAAAAATGCGATCTTTATCTTCTGTGAGGTAAAATAAAAAAAAAAACCTCAGAAAATGTTTGAAAACATTCAAATAATTGAACGTTGTCGCTCATCTGCTATCTCAACGTTCATTTTCTCACAATTCCCTTTACGTCTACAACTAAAAGGGTTAGAAAACACTCGAAATCTTTCATATAATTGAGCCTTGCAGTTCATTCGCTCTGTTAATTGAAACTGCTCACTGCTTCCATCAGTAAAATTTTTAAAAAAATTCCCCTACGCTACACAACTTTGTAATTTCGGAAAGCTCCAAGTGCAATTCAAAGTGCTAGACTTATGTATTGCCCAACCTTATTCTTTGCAACTTTCACCAATTTCTTCTTCCGTAAAATGATTTTAACTAATTTTGTCAAAAATTATTAGTCAAGATTCAATAGAAGATTCATAAACTGTATTTGGAAAATGTTTGCAAAATCATTGCAACTTAGATTTGGCCATGGGGGGTTTTGACCCCCAAAACCCCCCCGTGCGCACGGGCCTGGTTGGTATCGTTGGTCCTCCTGATATTGACCTTGCTGGGCATTGGGGTATTGTTGGTTTACTTGTTCTCCCTGCATAAATGGAAATGGAATGGAAATTCCTTTGCTGCTTAAGTGGTGTCTGCTGGGAGAAGCTTGCCGTCCTTTTTTCGGCCGCTTTGCTGGTGCTTTGTTTGCATGTTTGGTCCTGTGATATACGCGAGTTGTGGGTAAAATGGTTGCTGCTTAAATTGTTGTGTTCTGGGTGGTAAGGGAGGTGCAACCGGTTTTCTAACTGGGCTCTGAGCGATCACGTAGCTACTTCGTGCCACTTCATTTTCTAATTTCAAGCATAATAATTTCAAACCCAAGAGACGAGGTAGATCATCCTTTAAACCCCTTATGAAGGTGTCCAAGGCTTTATGTCTGTATGTCTGTGTTAGCAGCGAAAGAGATTCCTGGCTCATCTCCAGGCTACTTAGTTTATTTAAAATTAAGGAGAGATGAGTATAAACATTTTGGTAAAACTCTGGTATTGTCGAGTTACCCTGGATAAGAGATGTCAGTTGACACTCAATAGTAGTGACATCCCTCTTATCGCCATAGTGCAAGGATAGGCACCTTGAGATTGCTTTCCAATCGAGGGGTGTGTTATACGATTCCAGCGCTGTGTCAGCGTTACCAACTATTTTATTCCTAATAACTGACAATATTCCGAAATACTTCGGAGCGCCTTTTGATGCCTCATAAATCTTCAACACCCTGTCTACACTTTTCTTCCAGGATCTATATTCGCAAAGGTTTCCGCTAAATTCTCTCAAGCTCCTGACTATGTCGGGGATCTTATCTAAATCTCCTAACTGTCCGTTATATTCCGGTCTTCTAGTTTCGTCTGTCGCGTTGAGGAGTGGGTTTGAATTCCTTTGTTTTTCCTCTATCAGCAGCCTGCTCACAATTGAAGAGACTAATGTTTTTAAGTCGGCATTGGGATTGTTAGCTTGAGGCTGAGAAGGTTGAGGAGCCTGGTTGGCTTGAGCTCCCTGAGCATTGGTTAATACACTAGGTCAGGGCCGTGCGCAGGAATTAGCCTTGGTGGGGGGGTTTTAATTTAGATTTGCATTCGCATACATTTTTCAATAAGATAAACATATTTGCTGAAACTGATACCTAGACCCATACATCATAAACTTAAATGTTCTTTAACTTTTCTGCAATTGCATACTCTGATACCTAAAACTATACCCAAGAAAATTTTTTTGGTTGTACACATTTTTCTGTATTTGATAGAGAATTGGTGATATGATGGCATATCCCAGCTAACTAAAAGTGCAAAAAAAGACTCCTTTCGGAGCCCAAATGGAGCGAAACATCGCTCTACGCGGGCACTCCAACGGAGTCATAAAAAAGAGTCCGAAATGAGTCCGATTTCGATGAACTTGAAGCGTTTATTGACTATTTTTAAATGAACTGCGGAGCCTTTTATTGGTGCTTTTCTGAACCTTTTTCGAAGCTCCATTCCTCCATTATGAGGGTTTTTAGAGCCTTTCCAGACGCCTTTCGGAGCCCTTTAATTGGTGCTTTTCTTTTTCATCCTTTCAGAGGGTTTTTGGACTCTTTTCGGAGCCTTTTATTGGTGTTTTTCTGAAGCTTATTTGGGGTCGTTTTTTATTTCTTTTGGGTCATAATTCTTTGCGCAATTTTTCCCTTCTAACTATTCTGCCGTCACCAATTCTGACTTTCTAAATTATCCCTATGAGCTACATGGGAACAATTTAATTAATTGTCCAACTATATGCGCCAATGATGTTTTTATTTATCTGAAAACTTTGAAGGAATCTTTTAAATGCGGTCCTGATAGGATTCCTACATGCTTCTTGAAGAAGTGTGCTAACAATAGTTACAAACCCCTTACCAATTTGTTCAATCTGTCACTAAAGTGTGGTGTTTTTCCAACAGCATGGAAAGAGTCGTTTCTTCTACCGGTTCTTAAAAGCGGAAGCAAGGCTTCTATAGAGAACTATCGTGGCATAGCAAAGCTTTCTGCCATCCCAAAAGTGTGTGAAGCTATTGTTACCAATCAGCTTACGAATCCTATCTCTACCTTGATTTCCGACTGTCAACACGGGTTCTGTAAGGGAAAGTGCACCGTTACAAACTTACTTGAATTTACTTTGATTTCAGTAAAGCTTTCGATAAAGTGTGTCACTCTTTACTTATTCATAAACTGGATCAGTTGGGTTTCCAGCCGGGTCTCAATCGCTAGATCTCTTCTTGCCTTAGCGACAGAGCACAAAAAGTAGTGTTTAAAAATTGTGAATCCGATGTTATTTATGTCTCCTCAGGAGTTCCTCAAGGAAGCCATCTTGGCCCGATTCTGTTCTTGTTGTTTATAAATGATATTTCTACAGTAATATAATTTTCGAAAATTTTAATGTATGCCGACGATGTAAAGCTTTGTCATTCGAAGTATGTAGCTTCAGTCAGATCTAAATACACTAGTTACCTGGTGCGATTTAAATTATATGCCGCTTAATCTAAAGAAATGTAAATACATGCGTTTTTCGAGAGGAATATCACAGCCAGCTTCCTATACAATTAACAGTTATAGTCTTGAGCAAATGTATGATTTGTTGACCTTGGGGTTACTACGGACTAAAAACTCAGTTTTAACTGCCACACTAACGTAACAGTCAATAAAGCTAGAGGCGTTCTAGCATTTGTTAAACGATGGTCTAAAGAATTTATGTAACTAAAACTCTTTACTACATTAGACAGACTGATACTTGAATACGGTTGTATAATTTGGAACCCACGTTACCAGGTCCACGTGGATCGCTTAGAATCAGTTCAAAAACAATTTTTAATATTTGCCTTAAGAGATCTTCACTGGGATCCCTTGTATAATTTGCCATCGTATACGAGTCGCTTAAAACTAATTAATCTTCACAGCCTTTCTAGTCGGAGGGAGCTGCTTGGAACTGTTTTCATGACTAAATTACTAAATGGTTCAATTGTAAGCCCGTTTCTTTTGAGCGAAGTGAACTTCAATGTACCTTCTCGTCCATCAAGACATTTTAAACCACTTATCTTGAAACAGTGCCGAACTAATTTTGAATTAAATCAGCGTTTTCGTTGTTTGTGTCAAGATGATAATTTTCATCAGTAAAATTAAAAAAAAAAATTCCATACGCTACACAACTTTGTAATTTCGGAAAGCTCCAAGTGCAATTTAAAGTGCCAGACTTATGTATTGGTCAACCTTATTCTTTGCAACTTTCACCAATTTCTTCTTCCGTAAAATTATTTTAACTAATTTTGTTAAAAATTATTAGTCAAGATTCAATAGAAGATTTATAAACTGTATTTGGAAAATGTTTGCAAAATCATTGCAACTTAGATTTGGCCATGGGGGGGTTTTAACCCCCAAAACCCCCCAGTGCGCACGGGCATGCACTAGGTCGGATCATAGTTAATGTCAATTAAAAAAAAAAAAATTACTTTATGTGAACTTCTAAGTTTTATGAGCCTGCGGCTTTTATTAAAAATTAGCAAAGAAAAAAAATGTCACTTTCACGGCAAAGGTAACTGAAATTTTTTAAATTTTTACTTAATAAAGCCTTATCCTAAATTATTATGAATTTTTATGTTTCGATTTTTACTGAACTTTATGAATGCATTAATTTTACTTTCACTTTTCAAATTTACTTGCATCGAATTTTACGAGTTTAATAATATGTATATAAATTTCACTTTTCTTTTGATTGCGTGTACACAAAAAATTATTACTTTTCTTTCCTTTCTCTTAATATTAAGTCTTACATTAATATCAGGAACATCCTGTTCGGGTCCTGGATCCTGGATGGCGGCTAGTACGTAGTACGTCCTGTTTGCATCTACAGATTCTACTGAGGGGCCCTTTAGTTTTTCTCCAATCCAATTTTTGCGCTTATATCTGTGTTATCGCTGGATTCTTTGCCACTTACGCGATTTTTTCGAGTTTTTTTTTTTTTTTACTTTATCACGCACTTATTCCGGACCCATTGCTCGGGCGACAGTTAGATTATTCACTACTTATTTGATTTAAAAAAAAGTGTTTTTTTTAGGACTTGCGTCCGTTCTTTTCTTTATTCAAAAGACAAAAGACGACTGAAATCAATTTACAGCGGTATCTATAACATTTGAGACATCATCACATTCTGATTGCGCATGTGGTGTCATTTGCCCGACAGCGTCATATTGCACCCACATTTGTGGAAAAGTTTATTATCTTGCTATTCGAGACGCCTTCATATTTTGTTTGCGAGAGTGGTGTCATTTATCAGTGCGACCAAAGTCATATGATCTTTTGAGCAAGCATTGTGTTAACTTATATAAACAGGAGGGTGAAGAGATGTGTCTACAGATATTTTTGCATTTTATATATGAGATGTGTTTGCCTTTTGTGGTTGTTGTATTGAAGGTTTGGTGAAAATCGATGCAAAAATGCACGTGGTATGAGCTTTGCAATAAAGAGGTCTTTTATAATTTTCCCCAAGATGGCGGCGCATCACTTTAAACGTTTCCGCATGTCACACAGAAAGCACTGCATTAAACAAATCGCACTTTGCACCGTTGCCTCAATCGTGGTCTAATCAACATATTAGGATGCATCTGAAATATATATGTAGGTAATTGGGGTCTTGAGATATCCTTCATCAAAAATATAGATGTCACATTGAAGCGACTGACGAGCCTTTTAGAATGATGCCCATTTTATTGCGATATCTTAACCTGTTTACGAGATATAGCCCAAAATGTGAACCAAATGCCTATATCTATATACATATATAAAAAGGAGCCTAAAATGTGTGTGCGTTGGTACGGAGTGTTTGAAGAGATGTGCCTACAGATATTTTTGCAATTTATATATGAGATGCGTTTATCTTTTGTGGTGGTTGTATTGAAGGTTTGGTGAAATCGATGCAAAAATGCACGTGGTGTGAGCTTTGAAATAAAGAGGTCTTTTATCATTTTCCGCAAGATGGCGGCGCATCACTTTAAACGTTTCCGTACGTCACACAGAAAGAACTGCATAAAACAAATCTGACTTTGCACCGTTGCCTCAATCGAGGTCTAATCAATATATAAGGATGCATTTGAAATATATATGTAGGTCATTGGGGTCTTGAGATATCCTTCCTCTTCTACTTATCCTAATCTCTGGAAGATGGCAAATGTAATACCTGTGCCAAAAACAAAATCTCCTACCACCCCTCAACACTACAGACCAATAAGCATCTTACCAGCCCTATCAAAAGTTTTTGAGAAATTTTTGGCAAATAACCAACCACTCAGACAAAAATTATCTTTTAAGTAATCTGCAATCAGGTTTCAGAAGTCAGCATAGTTGCTCCACGGATATGCTTTCAATTTTTGAGGATATTCGCCCTGCATACGATAAAAATTATCTAACAGTGTTAGTACTGCTTGATTTCTCAAACGCTTTTGATAGTATTGATCACAATAAATCGTTGTTCTCACTATAAATTTGGGGCCTTTGCTGTAAAATTGATAAGAAGCTATTTGTTGAATCGGATGCAACAACTCCGTTCATGTTAAGTCGACGAAGTATGCCGTCTATAACACAAAGCCAAAGCAGTGGAGAGATCACTCCACCCTGAGGAGTTCCTCTCGACAAGTGTGCCGTTACTTCACTTGCTCCGACCTCGGCGCTTATGACTCTAGACCGCAGTGCCATCCCTATCCAGTTTAAAATAGGGTCCTCGATACCAAGGCCCGATATCGAGGCCTCTATCGCTTCCAGCCTTACGTTGTTGAAGGCGCCTTCAATATCAAGGAATGCGGCCAGGGTGAACTGTTTACTCTCGAGGGACACTTCTACCTTATGCACCACCTCGTGCAGGGCAGTCTCCGTTGAGCGCCCCTTGAGATATGCATGCTGAGCTGTAGACAGCCCTGAATTATCTAATGTCTTTCTAATATGGACGTCCAAAAGCCGTTCTAAGGTTTTCAAAACAAACGACGAAAGACTGATTGGTCTGAAGTCCTTGGGGCTTTCATGGCCTCTCTTGCCCACCTTTGGGATGAAAACTACCCTCGTCCTTCTCCAGTTTACAGGCACATGATTTAGCTGAATACGTGCCCTGAAGATACACGCCAGCCAGGGTATTACCAGCAAGCTGCTTTTTTGTAACATGGCTGGGAAAATACCATCCGGCCCCGCGGATTTGTACGGTGAGAAACTGTTGAATGCCCATTCAATCTTTTTAGTTGTTATAAGCTCATTTATTAGCCGAAGAGAGGGTAGTACACCAGTGTACTCCTTACCTTCCATTTGACTAGGCCCACAGCCTGGAAAATGTGTTCCTACAAGAAGATCCACGGTTTCCGCCGAGCTGCATGTCCATGATCCGTCGTCCTTCCGTAAATGAATTGATTCAATAGACGAGCAAAAGCCCATCCAGGATCCTTCTTTTGCCTTCTGAATCGCTTTTTTATAGCATCTTAGACTATTCTTGTATGGCAACCAGTTGCCAGTAGAACGGCTCAGGTTGAATAGTCTCCTAGACTCTCTCCTGAGTTCGAAAAGGTCTGAATTCCACCAGGGAGGATATACTTTTTTGCTAAAAGTAGTCGGACAAGCTACCCGTAGAGCTGACCCCATGGCCTTCTCCAGCTTAGTACTTTTTGCATCAAGCTCCTCCGCTGACAGTAATTCCTGCAAATGTTGACTACCTAGCTTATTGCCCACCACCCTGACGAACCTTCGCCAGTTTGTCATCCTTGGATTTAGGTGAGGGATAGGGTTTTCTAATTTTAAAATGATATCAAAAAGGATCATCCTGTGGTCAGAAAAGGACTGCCTGTCTGATACCCTCCAATTTTCTATACGAATATTGCTATTACCGCTTAGTAGCGTAATGTCCAGCACCTCCTCCCACCCACTAAAAGTATCAGTGCTTGGGAAGATGAAGGTAGAGGTACTACCCCGATTACAAACTATTAAGTTATTACTCAAAATAAAATCGAAAAGTGACTCACCCCTGGTATTGATCTCCGTACTCCCCCATAGGGAGTGTCTGGAGTTGGCGTCGCATCCAACAATTATGTTGCTTTCTTTGGTTTCCTGCATTAGCCTGCGGATCTCCTCCGGTGGAGCCTCCTCATCATGCAGCATATATGATGAGGCAATCACCATGCTGACTCCGTCAGCCGCCTACAACGAAATTGTGGTCAAATCTACACAGCTGTGGGAATAAACAAGAAAAGCATTGTATATAGATTTTACAAGAACGCATGTCCTAGGCTCACCATCCTCGCGCTTGTAGAAGATGTTATATCCCTTTATAGAGATCTTCTTAATGATGGTGTTTCACACCCGGGGTTCCTGAATAAGGGCGATGTCCACGTTCTCCTCTACCAGGAAAACGGAAAGGTTGTCCGACGCCAGCCGCGAATGCTGGAGGTTTATATGGACAACCCTAAGACCCATGATTATTATTGGGGTCCTGGCTCTCGGTCGACGAGCTGCAGGTCCTCCAGGCGCTTGTTAGTATCGTCGACAGCATCCGGTCCTTCATCATCCTGAGGATTCCGCAAAATTTTTACCTTGGCGCGACGTATGCCGAATCGCAAGGCGTAATCCCCTTTCTCCAGCGCCCCGATACTGTCGTCGTTAATGAGGAGGACAAATGATAGGCTGTTCCGCTGAGATGCCTCTGCCTTTATGACCACCCAATCATCCATCGGCACCTCGCGGTTGTGAGCCTGAAGATACTGGATAAGCGTGCATATCCTCGCCCTCGGTCTTTTTGGAATGTCGGCGCCTTGGAGCTTTCAAGCCTCCCCCAACGTCGCCTAGGTCCAGCAGGCACTTCTCCAGGAAATCCTTCGACTGCTGGTCCTCGCATTTGACCACCCTGTGACCGCGGACAACTTCCGCCGAGTCGAAGGAAGGGAAACTACCATCTGGGTTGGCCATCACGAACTGGATAATCATTTCGAATAGCCTCGCCTCGATTTCTCCCCACTTCTCCAAGACGGACCTGCCGCTGTTGGTGGTCGTATCGACAAGAGCAACCTCCAGGTTCCTTCTTACCGCATCGGCAAACGATTTTTCCCCACCCGCGCTCCGGCTGAGGTGGAGGTATCCTCACCGTTAACTTTGCTCCTCTAAGAGGAACTTGAGGCCTCTTCCATAGACCTGTTCCTCTTCGAGGTGCTAGGGGCCTCTTCCAGAGGCCTATTCCTCTTACCGGTAGAAGCTGATGATGCGGTGCCCAAGTACTCCCGGTACTCATCCACCACAGCTTGGTAAACCTTACTGTCCTCCGCATCCTTGGGATGAACGGTACCATTTACCCTGTTCCGTTCTATCTTATCCAAAATAGACACGGCAAGCTGGTATCGCCTTCTCGCTTGGAATGCATTGGACCGTGCATTCTTACTATCAGGCCGCTTCCTAGCGGCCTTCGAGTGTTGTTGATTTTTTGACGGAGTCCTGCTACCCACCGTAGCTGTACCGCCAGTCTCCACCGTCTCTTGGCTAGACGGACGAGGAATTTTCCTTTTCCCTATGCCGATGTCCGTCTGTCTGTCCAGGGTCTGTAGCCTGTCCTGTTGTAACTGTTCCTGTCCTTGTTATTGTCCCTGTCCGTATTGTTGTCCCTGTCGTCCTGCCCGCGCCCACAGTCCGGTTTCCGGAGTCCTCCTGACCTCCTTGTCCGTCTATCTCTTCTTTCGTTTTGTTGTTTTTTAATTCGTTTTTGTCATTTATTTTTTGGTCCCAAGAGTATGCACGGAAAGGGTTGGTCACTCCGACCTTGCCCGGGTATCGGAGGGGACCGTTCGCGGCCAGCTATTCGATAACCGCCCGCTGACCATTCAGCCCTCGGCACGTATAACTTTACACCTTGGCTTAGGGTGGTGTTGGTACGGCGATCCTCACATCCCCTGCAGCCGAGAGTGATTCGTAACAGATGTACTCACCCTTCCCGAGACTGCAGCAAATATGAGGCTTTCCTCTTAGTTCGTCTCACATTGAGACCTTCCACTCCAGGAGAAGTTCCAGTGCAATACTTAAGCCCCTTCGCCACGGCAAGGCGACCAGCGTTGAAGGACCGAGGTCTAATCAACATATAAGGATGCATTTGAAATATATATGTAGGTCATTGGGGTCTTGAGATATCCACTAAAATTTGACCCCGATTGACTTTCAAAAATATAGATGTCAAATTGAAGCTACTGACGATCCTTTTAAAATGATGTCCATTTTATTGCGATATCTCAACCCGTTTACGAGATATAGCCCAAAATGTGAACCAAATGTCTATATCTACATATCGACAGCCACACTGCAAAACCCTGTATGTTCAAAAGAAAAAGTTTTCAGGAGAGGCAAAAAACTGTAATAATTATAACGTATGTATATGAGCGACGGTTATTACATTTCACCGCTGGAAAGAAACGGGAAGTTGTAACCCGATTTTGACTGCATTTTAATGCGCGAAATATCAAGATCTATGTGAAAGGCTCAGAACCTTATTTTTGGAAAAATAGTGACTTACGGGGTTTTGCAGTGTGGCTGTCGATATATAAAAAAGGAGCCTAAAATGTATGTGCGTTGGTACGGGGTGTTTGAAAAGATGTGTCCACAGATATTTTTGCAATTTATATATGACATGCGTTTATCTTTTGTGGTGGTTGTATTGAAGGCTTGGTGAAAATCGATGCAAAAATGCACGTGGTATGAGCTTTGCAATGAAGAGGTCTTTTATCATTTTCCCCAAGATGGCGGCGCATCACTTTAACCGTTTCCGTACGTCACACAGAAAGCACTGCATAAAACAAATGTCACTTTGCACCGTTGCCTCAATCGAGGTATAATCAACATATAAGGATGCATTTGAAATATATATGTAGGTCATTGGGGGCTTGAGATATCCACTAAAATTTGACCCCGATTGACCTTCACAAAAATAGAGATGTCCCATTGAAGCTACTGACGAGCGATATCTCAACCTCTTTACTAGATATAGCCCAAAATGTGAACCAAATGCCTATATCTATATCTATATATTAATAGGCTAACACTCTCCCCATAGTAATTTTCGCAACCCAACTTCATATAGTATTTATAGATAGATCCCTATAAAAGTTATATTGGCATCTTGGTATGCACTATTTCTACTGTCTCGCGAAAAAAAATTTTGAAAATTATGCTTTGTTTATTTGTTATTAAACAAAAAGAAGCCTACAAACTTTCCGGAACTCTCCAACTATTTTGTAATCTCCAACAGCACAACATATATAAAAGCTTTTACCAAAAGCCAAAACTACAATATGTAACTGTTTCGATGTACGATAGATGGACCCGTGCGTGCCTTGCGTAAAGAATTTCACCACTACCCTTAGCGACATCTGCAACCCAGTAAATAAAGTCTCTGATTCACAACAGAAATGTTATACATGATACAGCAGTGGTAAAGGTGCCGGCTCTGATGCGTGCGTTTACAGGTTCAAAAGCACGGGTTCGGGGCAGGTTAAGGTTTTTTTTTTTATAAATTATATTTGCCTTGAAACATATAATAACATATGAAAACCTTTTATCATAATATTTTTTTTTTAAATTTATTGAAGATTGGCCAGAAAAATATTACCAATTGTCTCATTTAGAGCAAAGCTGTCCTGCAATTAGTATACATTTATACCCATTTTGGTATAAAAAGGATACAATTAGTGCCTTCATAGGACATGCTAGAACAAATGTGACCAATTTATTCCATTATTATAAAAAAGTAGTAGTCTACTACAATAAAATATTGGAAAAGTATATTTTCTAAGCAGAAAATGTATTTTTCATACTAAGAATGAAGTTAGTTATATAGAATAAAATATTTTGATAGCAACACCAGAAGAGGAATTTTCAAAAATAGAAGAGAAAAAAGAAAAATGTCAAAATCCATGCAAAGAAATGTAAAGCAGGAGTTATTACCTTTCAAATGTTGTTGAAAATAATCTGTAGCCTTACTACAAGCCGAAATCTAATCACTTCAGTTGGTGCATGTTTTCATTACCTTATGAAAAATTCCTGCAGTATCTATATATTAATAGGCTAACACTCTCCCCATAGTAATTTTCTAAACCCAACTTCATATAGTATTTATAGATAGATCCCTATAAAAGTTATATTGCCATCTTGGTATGGACTATTTCTACTGTCTCGCGAAAAAAAATTTTGAAAATTATGCTTTGTTTATTTGTTATTAAACAAAAAAGAAGCCTACAAACTTTCCGGAACTCTCCAACTATTTTGTAATCTCCAACAGCACAACATATATAAAAGCTTTTACCAAAAGCCAAAACTACAATATGTAACTGTTTCGATGTACGATAGATGGACCCGTGCGTGCCTTGCGTAAAGAATTTCACCACTACCCTTAGCGACATCTGCAACCCAGTAAATAAAGTCTCTGATTCACAACAGAAATGTTATACATGATACAGCAGTGGTAAAGGTGCCGGCTCTGATGCGTGCGTTTACAGGTTCAAAAGCACGGGTTCGGGGCAGGTTAAGGTTTTTTTTCTTATAAATTATATTTGCCTTGAAACATATAATAACATATGAAAACCTTTTATCATAATATTTTTTTTTTAAATTTATTGAAGATTGGCCAGAAAAATATTACCAATTGTCTCATTTAGAGCAAAGCTGTCCTGCAATTAGTATACATTTATACCCATTTTGGTATAAAAAGGATACAATTAGTGCCTTCATAGGACATGCTAGAACAAATGTGACCAATTTATTCCATTATTATAAAAAAGTAATAGTCTACTACAATAAAATATTGGAAAAGTATATTTTCTAAGCAGAAAATGTATTTTTCATACTAAGAATGAAGTTAGTTATATAGAATAAAATATTTTAATAGCAACACCAGAAGAGGAATTTTCAAAAATAGAAGAGAAAAAAGAAAAATGTCAAAATCCATGCAAAGAAATGTAAAGCAGGAGTTATTACCTTTCAAATGTTGTTGAAAATAATCTGTAGCCTTACTACAAGCCGAAATCTAATCACTTCAGTTGGTGCATGTTTTCATTACCTTATGAAAAATTTCAGCAGTATCTATATATTAATAGGCTAACACTCTCCCCATAGTAATTTTCGCAACCCAACTTCATATAGTATTTATAGATAGATCCCTATAAAAGTTATATTGGCATCTTGGTATGGACTATTTCTACTGTCTCGCAAAAAAAAAATTTGAAAATTATGCTTTGTTTATTTGTTATTAAACAAAAAAGAAGCCTACAAACTTTCCGGAACTCTCCAACTATTTTGTAATCTCCAACAGCACAACATATATAAAAGCTTTTACCAAAAGCCAAAACTACAATATTTAACTGTTTCGATGTACGATAGATGGACCCGTGCGCGCCTTGCGTAAAGAATTTCACCACTACCCTTAGCGACATCTGCAACCCAGTAAATAAAGTCTCTGATTCACAACAGAAATGTTATACATGATACAGCAGTGGTAAAGGTGCCGGCTCTGATGCGTGCGTTTACAGGTTCAAAAGCACGGGTTCGGGGCAGGTTAAGGTTTTTTTTTTTATAAATTATATTTGCCTTGAAACATATAGTAACATATGAAAACCTTTTATCATAATATTTTTTTTTTTAATTTATTGAAGATTGGCCAGAAAAATATTACCAATTGTCTCATTTAGAGCAAAGCTGTCCTGCAATTAGTATACATTTATACCCATTTTGGTATAAAAAGGATACAATTAGTGCCTTCATAGGACATGCTAGAACAAATGTGACCAATTTATTCCATTATTATAAAAAAGTAGTAGTCTACTACAATAAAATATTGGAAAAGTATATTTTCTAAGCAGAAAATGTATTTTTCATACTAAGAATGAAGTTAGTTATATAGAATAAAATATTTTGATAGCAACACCAGAAGAGGAATTTTCAAAAATAGAAGAGAAAAAAGAAAAATGTCAAAATCCATGCAAAGAAATGTAAAGCAGGAGTTATTACCTTTCAAATGTTGTTGAAAATAATCTGTAGCCTTACTACAAGCCGAAATCTAATCACTTCAGTTGGTGCATGTTTTCATTACCTTATGAAAAATTCCTGCAGTATCTATATATTAAGAGGCTAACACTCTCCCCATAGTAATTTTCGCAACCCAACTTCATATATTATTTATAGATAGATCCCTATAAAAGTTATATTGCCATCTTGGTATGGACTATTTCTACTGTCTCGCGAAAAAAAATTTTGAAAATTATGCTTTGTTTATTTGTTATTAAACAAAAAAGAAGCCTACAAACTTTCCGGAACTCTCCAACTATTTTGTAATCTCCAACAGCACAACATATATAAAAGCTTTTACCAAAAGCCAAAACTACAATATGTAACTGTTTCGATGTACGATAGATGGACCCGTGCGTGCCTTGCGTAAAGAATTTCACCACTACCCTTAGCGACATCTGCAACCCAGTAAATAAAGTCTCTGATTCACAACAGAAATGTTATACATGATGCAGCAGTGGTAAAGGTGCCGGCTCTGATGCGTGCGTTTACAGGTTCAAAAGCACGGGTTCGGGGTAGGTTAAGGTTTTTTTTTTTATAAATTATATTTGCCTTGAAACATATAACAACATATGAAAACCTTTTATCATAATATTTTTTTTTTAAATTTATTGAAGATTGGCCAGAAAAATATTACCAATTGTCTCATTTAGAGCAAAGCTGTCCTGCAATTAGTATACATTTATACCCATTTTGGTATAAAAAGGATACAATTAGTGCCTTCATAGGACATGCTAGAACAAATGTGACCAATTTATTCCATTATTATAAAAAAGTAATAGTCTACTACAATAAAATATTGGAAAAGTATATTTTCTAAGCAGAAAATGTATTTTTCATACTAAGAATGAAGTTAGTTATATAGAATAAAATATTTTGATAGCAACACCAGAAGAGGAATTTTCAAAAATAGAAGAGAAAAAAGAAAAATGTCAAAATCCATGCAAAGAAATGTAAAGCAGGAGTTATTACCTTTCAAATGTTGTTGAAAATAATCTGTAGCCTTACTACAAGCCGAAATCTAATCACTTCAGTTGGTGCATGTTTTCATTACCTTATGAAAAATTTCAGCAGTATCTATATATTAATAGGCTAACACTCTCCCCATAGTAATTTTCGCAACTCAACTTCATATAGTATTTATAGATAGATCCCTATAAAAGTTATATTGGCATCTTGGTATGGACTATTTCTACTGTCTCGCGAAAAAAAATTTTGAAAATTATGCTTTGTTTATTTGTTATTAAACAAAAAAGAAGCCTACAAACTTTCCGGAACTCTCCAACTATTTTGTAATCTCCAACAGCACAACATATATAAAAGCTTTTACCAAAAGCCAAAATTAAATATTTAACTGTTTCGATGTACGATAGATGGACCCGTGCGCGCCTTGCGTAAAGAATTTCACCACTACCCTTAGCGACATCTGCAACCCAGTAAATAAAGTCTCTGATTCACAACAGAAATGTTATACATGATACAGCAGTGGTAAAGGTGCCGGCTCTGATGCGTGCGTTTACAGGTGCAAAAGCACTGGTTCGGGGCAGGTTAAGGTTTTTTTTTTTATAAATTATATTTGCCTTGAAACATTAGTAACATATGAAAACCTTTTATCATAATATTTTTTTTTTTAATTTATTGAAGATTGGCCAGAAAAATATTACCAATTGTCTCATTTAGAGCAAAGCTGTAAATAGACGCTGGAAAGTATAAGTAGTTGCCGGCGTCATTTTAAATAATTTTCCTTGCTTTACAAGAACTAAAAAAAAAAAAACAATTTCCATTTTTGTCTTCACCGAGAATCAAAGTTAGGTGTCCTGCAATTAGTATACATTTATACCCATTTTGGTATAAAAAGGGTACAATTAGTGCCTTCATAGGTATACAATAAAATATTGGAAAAGTATATTTTCTAAGCAGAAAATGTATTTTTCATACTAAGAATGAAGTTAGTTATATAGAATAAAATATTTTGATAGCAACACCAGAAGAGGAATTTTCAAAAATAGAAGAGAAAAAAGAAAAATGTCAATCCATGCAAAGAAATGTAAAGCAGGAGTTATTACCTTTCAAATGTTGTTGAAAATAATCTGTAGCCTTACTACAAGCCGAAATCTAATCACTTCAGTTGGTGCATGTTTTCATTACCTTATGAAAAATTTCATCAGTATCTATATATTAATAGGCTAACACTCTCCCCATAGTAATTTTCGCAACCCAACTTCATATAGTATTTATAGATACATAGATCCCTATAAAAGTTATATTGGCATCTTGGTATGGACTATTTCTACTGTCTCGCGAAAAAAAATTTTGAAAATTATGCTTTGTTTATTTTTTATTAAACAAAAAAGAAGCCTACAAACTTTCCGGAACTCTCCAACTATTTTGTAATCTCCAACAGCACAACATATATAAAAGCTTTTACCAAAAGCCAAAACTACAATATTTAACTGTTTCGATGTACGATAGATGGACCCGTGCGCGCCTTGCGTAAAGAATTTCACCACTACCCTTAGCGACATCTGCAACCCAGTAAATAAAGTCTCTGATTCACAACAGAAATGTTATACATGATACAGCAGTGGTAAAGGTGCCGGCTCTGATGCGTGCGTTTACAGGTTCAAAAGCACGGGTTCGGCGCAGGTTAAGGTTTTTTTTTATAAATTATATTTGCCTTGAAACATATAGTAACATATGAAAACCTTTTATCATAATATTTTTTTTTTTAATTTATTGAAGATTGGCCAGAAAAATATTACCAATTGTCTCATTTAGAGCAAAGCTGTCCTGCAATTAGTATACATTTATACCCATTTTGGTATAAAAAGGATACAATTAGTGCCTTCATAGGACATGCTAGAACAAATGTGACCAATTTATTCCATTATTATAAAAAAGTAGTAGTCTACTACAATAAAATATTGGAAAAGTATATTTTCTAAGCAGAAAATGTATTTTTCATACTAAGAATGAAGTTAGTTATATAGAATAAAATATTTTGATAGCAACACCAGAAGAGGAATTTTCAAAAATAGAAGAGAAAAAAGAAAAATGTCAAAATCCATGCAAAGAAATGTAAAGCAGGAGTTATTACCTTTCAAATGTTGTTGAAAATAATCTGTAGCCTTACTACAAGCCGAAATCTAATCACTTCATTTGGTGCATGTTTTCATTACCTTATGAAAAATTTCAGCAGTATCTATATATTAATAGGCTAACACTCTCCCCATAGTAATTTTCGCAACCCAACTTCATATAGTATTTATAGATACCTAGATCCCTATAAAAGTAATATTGCCATCTTGGTATGGACTATTTCTACTGTCTCGCGAAAAAAATTTTGAAAATTATGCTTTGTTTATTTGTTATTAAACAAAAAAAAAGCCTACAAACTTTCCGGAACTCTCCAACTATTTTGTAATCTCCAACAGCACAACATATATAAAAGCTTTTACCAAAAGCCAAAACTACAATATGTAACTGTTTTGATGTACGATAGATGGACCCGTGCGCGCCTTGCGTAAAGAATTTCACCACTACCCTTAGCGACATCTGCAACCCAGTAAATAAAGTCTCTGATTCACAACAGAAATGTTATACATGATACAGCAGTGGTAAAGGTGCCGGCTCTGATGCGTGCGTTTACAGGTTCAAAAGAACGGGTTCGGGGCAGGTTAAGGTTTTTTTTTTATAAATTATATTTGCCTTGAAACATATAGCAACATATGAAAACCTTTTATCATAATATTTTTTTTTTTAATTTATTGAAGATTGGCCAGAAAAATATTACCAATTGTCTCATTTAGAGCAAAGCTGTCCTGCAATTAGTATACATTTATACCCATTTTGGTATAAAAAGGATACAATTAGTGCCTTCATAGGACATGCTGGAACAAATGTGACCAATTTATTCCATTATTATAAAAAAGTAGTAGTCTACTACAATAAAATATTGGAAAAGTATATTTTCTAAGCAGAAAATGTATTTTTCATACTAAGAATGAAGTTAGTTATATAGAATAAAATATTTGATAGCAACACCAGAAGAGGAATTTTCAAAAATAGAAGAGAAAAAAGAAAAATGTCAAAATCCATGCAAAGAAATGTAAAGCAGGAGTTATTACCTTTCAAATGTTGTTGAAAATAATCTGTAGCCTTACTACAAGCCGAAATCTAATCACTTCAGTTGGTGCATGTTTTCATTACCTTATGAAAAATTTCTGCAGTATCTATATATTAATAGGCTAACACTCTCCCCATAGTAATTTTCGCAACCCAACTTCATATAGTATTTATAGATACCTAGATCCCTATAAAAGTAATATTGCCATCTTGGTATGGACTATTTCTACTGTCTCGCGAAAAAAATTTTGAAAATTATGCTTTGTTTATTTGTTATTAAACAAAAAAGAAGCCTACAAACTTTCCGGAACTCTCCAACTATTTTGTAATCTCCAACAGCACAACATATATAAAAGCTTTTACCAAAAGCCAAAACTATAATATGTAACTGTTTTGATGTACGATAGATGGACCCGTGCGCGCCTTGCGTAAAGAATTTCACCACTACCCTTAGCGACATCTGCGACCCAGTAAATAAAGTCTCTGATTCACAACAGAAATGTTATACATGATACAGCAGTGGTAAAGGTGCCGGCTCTGATGCGTGCGCTTACCGGTTCAAAAGCACGGGTTCGGGGCAGGTTAAAGTTTTTTTTTTTATAAATTATATTTGCCTTGAAACATATAGTAACATATAAAAACCTTTTATCATAATATTTTTTTTTTAATTTATTGAAGATTGGCCAGAAAAATATTACCAATTATCTCATTTAGAGCAAAGCTGTCCTGCAATTAGTATACATTTATACCCATTTTGGTATAAAAAGGGTACAATTAGTGCCTTCATAGGACATGCTCGAGCAAATGTGACCAATTTATTCCATTATTATAAAAAAGTAGTAGTCTACTACAATAAAATATTGGAAAAGTATATTTTCTAAGCAGAAAATGTATTTTTCATACTAAGAATGAAGTTAGTTATATAGAATAAAATATTTTGATAGCAACACCAGAAGAGGAATTTTCAAAAATAGAAGAGAAAAAAGAAAAATGTCAAAATCCATGCAAAGAAATGTAAAGCAGGAGTTATTACCTTTCAAATGTTGTTGAAAATATTCTGTAGCCTTACTACAAGCCGAAATCTAATCACTTCAGTTGGTGCATGTTTTCATTACCTTATGAAAAATTTCAGCAGTATCTATATCTATATATTAATAGGCTAACACTCTCCCCATAGTAATTTTCGCAACCCAACTTCATATAGTATTTATAGATAGATCCCTATAAATGTTATATTGCCATCTTGGTATGGACTATTTCTACTGTCTCGCAAAAAAAAATTTTGAAAATTATGCTTTGTTTATTTGTTATTAAACAAAAAAGAAGCCTACAAACTTTCCGGAACTCTCCAACTATTTTGTAATCTCCAACAGCACAACATATATAAAAGCTTTTACCAAAAGCCAAAACTACAATATGTAACTGTTTCGATGTACGATAGATGGACCCGTGCGTGCCTTGCGTAAAGAATTTCACCACTACCCTTAGCGACATCTGCAACCCAGTAAATAAAGTATCTGATTCACAACAGAAATGTTATACATGATACAGCAGTGGTAAAGGTGCCGGCTCTGATGCGTGCGTTTACAGGTTCAAAAGCACGGGTTCGGGGCAGGTTAAGGTTTTTTTTTTTATAAATTATATTTGCCTTGAAATATATAATAACATATGAAAACCTTTTATCATAATATTTTTTTTTTAAATTTATTGAAGATTGGCCAGAAAAATATTACCAATTGTCTCATTTAGAGCAAAGCTGTCCTGCAATTAGTATACATTTATACCCATTTTGGTATAAAAAGGATACAATTAGTGCCTTCATAGGACATGCTAGAACAAATGTGACCAATTTATTCCATTATTATAAAAAAGTAGTAGTCTACTACAATAAAATATTGGAAAAGTATATTTTCTAAGCAGAAAATGTATTTTTCATTCTAAGAATGAAGTTAGTTATATAGAATAAAATATTTTGATAGCAACACCAGAAGAGGAATTTTCAAAAATAGAAGAGAAAAAAGAAAAATGTCAACATCCATGCAAAGAAATGTGTTGAAGACATGGAAGAGAACCTTATAGAGTTCGACTAAGCAGTACTTTATACACAACCCAGTTTCTATATACATATTTATATATCAATACTCAACTTTGAATTGCACATACATATGTACATATATACCATGTTATGAATACCTTTAGAGATGAATTAAATACTTTCCTTAAAACTATACTTACCTTTTATACTCATACCTACCATTTATATTCATACTTACCTTTTTTATATACACTATACTTACCTTAAAATTCAAACCACCCTAATGTAAAACTTAAAATAACTTATTGGAAAACTACCGCTTCTTTAGGTACTTACCTTTATGTATATATTTGCATATTCACTGCATAGCTTAGCGGCCGCTAGCACCAGTTTATGTTGAGCGCGCGAACATTGAACCGGCTATTTTTCCTACAAATTAAAACCCTTACGCTTCTAGTTAAAATCATAGAGTTGTACATACATACTAAAATTGAGATTAAAACTTACAAACTAAGTTAAAAATCGGCTGTTAAAATTAATAAAAGTTGTTAAAACCTATTGTAAACAATTTACCGTGAACTAAAACTATTAAACTACTTATATTAAGTTACATTAAAACTCCGTGTGTGTTTTTTTTGGAAGGTTGCTACCGTGCACGTAAGTAGCCCCTCACCCGTTTACCGGTCGCGCATCAGTGCAAGCAAGTGCAGAGTGAACCGTATACATGGTCCTATCTTCGCCATACGAGACGAAACAGCGCCAAGGAAAAAATTTTATAAAAATAAATAAAAAGTATAAATTTGAAACTTACCAAAAATAGCAAAAGTGATATAGTGCGAAAAGGGCATTAGGTTGCTACTAAAAAAGAAAAAAATATATAAAAAGTGAAAACCATCAAAAAACCTGAAAAAGAAAAAAGGATTAAAAGGTGAAAAAGTGATAATTATACATGGTGAAATCCAAATAACTTACCTGAAAAAGAAAAGAAAAAAAGGGTTGATCTGAAAGAGAAAAAATTTTATACTAAGTGAGAAGAAAATAAACAGTGAAAAATTATTAAAAAAAAAAAAAAACGCATAAATAAAAATCCTGAAAAGAGAAAAAATATATATACATATATTAGCATATTAATAAGTGGCTTGGTGAACAAAACCTGAAAGAAAAAGAAGGAAAAAGTTTACTTAAAAAATAATTTTTGGAAAAACAGAAAAAAAAAAAATTATAAGTAAACCGAAGAAAAGAAGTGTAAAAAATTGTCCAGTTAAATTTAAAAAAAAAAAAAACTATTTTCCGCAATCTGGAAAAAAGTACAGAAAATAAGAAAACTGAAAAATATTCTGAAAAAGAAAAGAAAATTTGTTGAAAGCTGGAGAAATAGAAAAGAAAAAGTCTACAAAAATATTGTTCAAAGCCTTCAAAAAGAAAAAATCAAAAAAAAAAAAAGTTTATAAAAATTATTTTTTAAAATTTCTGAAAAAAAAACATAAGAAAAGTTAAAAAGTCTAAAAAGAGAACAAATAAAAAGGCTAAATATATTTTTGAATAAGAAATTAAATAACAAGTGTGACAATAAAAAGTAAAAACAAACCTCATACTTACGTGTTTTTAAATAAAATATATTAAATTAATCGTGAAAGCTGTAAAGAAAATAAATATATAATATTATTGGTGAAAAATACAAGAAAACTGAAAAGAAATAAAACATATTATATTATTGCTGAAGAACAAAATCTGAAAAGAAAAAAATATAAAAAATTAAAATACATATACTCGAAAAAATTAAATTAAAAATTAACACAAAAACCACAAAAAAGGTACAGTCCCCACAAAAACCAAAAGTTCACCAACATCAGGAGAAACCCCCGTTACAGCAGAAGCCACCAACCGTAAGAAGACCCCTCCGTTACGAGGAAAACAACAAAACCCCGCAGCAGAAAAAAGGTAGTCGCCCGACCAAAGTAAGTGCCGCTAAAATATTTTATCCCACATACCCATATACGAAATAAAAAATATTTACTCCCTATATACCCGATTTATATATAAAATTTTAAATAACGCTCACGTATATTTACACATAAATAATTTAATCTCACCCTACACCACTTACCTTTGTTAAACATACATATATTCCCCTATACCACTTAGCTATAACTCCTCTATACGCCGCCAGCATAAACTCAAAATTTGGACTCTCACACATACAAATACACTTGTACTCAGAAGCGCTGAGACAAGTATATAAGCGATACCTGGAAAAAAGGCACTGTTAGTGCATACATACATATATACACATTCCAACAAGTGCAGCGAGCTAGCACAATACAGTGGGCCGCACCCAATAAATCCACTAGCAAAGAGACAGTGGGCAAAAACCCAAAATAAAGCGTATCCAATATTTTTTACAAAATTTAAATAAATTTTATTAAATTAATTTAAACCCAAAAGTATTAAATATACTAAATAGTTAAACCCCTTTTTGTACTTCCATTACAAAAAATCTCAAATATATTCTGGTGTACCTCTTAATACCCAGCTTATTAAAAATAAAATTTTCTGGTGTACTTCTAATACACAATTTCTTAAATAAACCCTCGTGTACTCCTAATACACAGTATATAAAATACCTCTTCGTGTACTCCGAATACACAAATAACTCTATACTCTCGTGTACTTCTGATACACACTATAGTAAAAACTTCTCTCGTGTACTTATAAAGCAAAGGTGGGCAAATGAAATGTAAGCATGTATTGGTAACCGCGAGCGTAAAGTGGCTACCATGGGACAAAGAACATTTGCAGTCAGTTGATTAACAAACAACAGCGAAGCAACATCGTGCGCCGCTTGATTGTTTTATGAAACTATTTATGCGCGTACCTATATGTGTTTGTTCAACATGAATGACAAATATTGCTTTATGATTTTCGATGCTTTTGGTAATATGCAATGTCTATTGTGTAATATGTGTGTAAAGGGGACCCGGGCATATAATTTTAGGAGGCACTATAATACCTTTTATAAAGACTTTGAGAAATATGAGGGTATTGAGAGAGATAATATGTTTTTTGAAGTTTGTACGAACTCCTTAAATTTCCGCTAACTAGTTTGCTAGTAAAAGTAGTCAACTCCGAATTTACCCCACCAAAGGTATCTGAAATTATAACATTTTTTTTATGTTATACATTTCAAATGGGGCAAAAATATACTAGGACATAAAAAAACATCAACATATCGACTACCTATGTTACCTCGTTGCTGTCTGCAGCTCGACTGGCAGGAAAATCAATTCCTTATCCCACAGTGCCAAACTGGTTTTTTCGCTCTCAATAGCGACTGAAATAAGAGCGTAAGAATACGTGTGCTGAGAGTAACTGCTCGTTTGAGTCAAATCGCCCATGTCTGTTATAAAGACACAATTAAATAAAACCCTCCAATAAAAATGGCTGAAGATAAGGTAGAAAAGCCATTGAATCTCCCAGCTCCCCAAGGACCAAGAACGCGGTCAAGATCTCAAGTTGAAGAAGAAGAATTGTCCATAATAATGAAAAAATCATTATTCGAATTTGCAAAACTCGAAAAGTTTTGCGAAAAATGGTGGAACATCTGTGAGACAGATCACACAAAACCCAGTTTGCACACTTATATGGAGGAACTCAACAGGCACATAGCATCTGTAGAACGGGCGTATGAAGCAGCGCACCTGAACCTCACGGAGGAACGGTCCCTAGCAGCACTAAACGAACGGTACGACAACGCAATGGAGACAAATATGCACACCAGGACTAGGATTAATGAGCTGCTCGCAAGCCTGGAACC
This sequence comes from Sphenella marginata, assembly GCA_951509765.1. Taxonomy (NCBI): domain Eukaryota; kingdom Metazoa; phylum Arthropoda; class Insecta; order Diptera; family Tephritidae; genus Sphenella; species Sphenella marginata. The sequence goes on from OX608078.1 coordinate 12,102,861, forward strand.
AAATCACACTACCCACAGTCAACGGCAGACCCCAGCAGCCATAGCTAACTCCGAACCCTACCTCAAAGTCCCTGCATGCGACACAGAAGTTTTTCACGGAGGATACGATACGTGGCCGTCATTCAGAGACATGTTTACGGCAGTTTACATTAATCACCAAACTCTCCCAAGTGCAAAAATTATATCACTTGAGACAAAAAACTCGTGGAAAAGCACTCCTCATTATTCAAAAATATCCGCTTAACGGCCAAAATTTCGAACTCGCCTGGGGTGCCCTTAAGTCCAGATACGAGAACCGTAGAATTCTCGTGGACAGCCAACTAAAAACTTTGTTTAATCTGCAGCCTGTATTCTATGAAAGTGGGGAAAGAATTCAAGAAGTTCAAACCACAATTAATAACTGTCTTTCTACCCTTAACTCCAACAACGTACCCACGAGTAATTGGGACCCCATCCTGGTTTATTTATGCTCTTCTAAGCTCCCCAACGAAACTCTAGCTTTATGGGAACAATCTCTAGAGTCCAGAAAAGAATTACCCCTCTGGTCGGAGTTAGATAAATTCCTCACGACTAGATATGAAGTCGTGGAACGCCTAGGCACTTATAGGCCCAGTAAGCCCCGAAACGCGAATTCGATCTTCACCCCTCGATCGTCGACACCCCATAATCAGACGACTAACTTTAAAAATAAATCTCATTCGTATCTTAGCGAGCAAGCCCGACAAGTTTCCTGCAAGTTGTGCAATTCAAATCACTCGATGATGAATTGCGTTAAATTCAAGCAGCTTAGCGTACCAGAGCGAAATAAGTTTGTAAAAGACAATAATTATTGTAAAAATTGTCTAGCATTATCCCACTTAGAAACCGAGTGTTGTAGCAATTTTAAATGTGTGTACTGCCAAAAGCGACATCACTCCCTGCTACACTATCAAACATCTCGGCCAACGCACCCCAATACCTCGCGACAATCCCAAAGAAGAAATCCCTTCAAGGACCCGCCCCAAGCAGCCAATGGCCAGGACAAAGCCTCGACCTCTAATCAGGCAATGCAGTCGCAAGAAACGCGCACTGAAACCCCACCTACCAAAGAAAATAGAACCCTAGCTCACTTCTCCAGCAACAGAGAGCAAACATTATTACCCACAGCAATTATTCCCATTCTCCATAAAGGAGAAACCTTTCAAGTCCGGGCATTAGTAGACCAAGGGTCCCAAAAATCGTTCGTCTCCTCTCGAATCCAAAAATTGCTAGGTCTACCCACAACGAGAATAAACTACCAAATATTAGGTATGGGCGGACGAGTTGTTCAGAACTCGAATAAAATATGCTCTTTGACAATTTGCTCTGCTGATTTAAAGACCCAAATTGCCACCCAGGCAATAATCCTACAGCAATTGACCCACTTCCTGCCATCAGCCAAAATAGAAACTGAGGAACTTCGAAATTTCCCGTTTCTAACATTAGCAGATCCAAATTGCCTCTCCTCAGGACGAATTGATATGGTGATAGGCAGTGATATACTCCCAAAAATTCTCCTATCAGGTCTGGAAGCTAGCACTGCCGGAGGTCTAATAGCTCAAAATACCATATTCGGGTGGATTTTGAGCGGCCCAATAACCGGCCCAGTAACCGAGCAAATTTCAACTTTCTCCACGAACATAGTTGAAAACCCTGATGACTCCCTAAACGGACTTCTCAAACAATTTTGGGAGCAAGAAGAAGTTTTACCCACCACAACCCTCACAGAAAGCGATACATTTTGCGAAGATCTGTATAAAAAGACCACAATTAAACAAGAAGATGGTCGATACATGGTCAAACTCCCCTTTAAAGAAAACTTCCCACAAACAATAGCTCTCGGACATTCACGACCAGCAGCACAACAACAATATATTAGCATAGAGCGGTCGTTGGAAAAGAAACCCGAGTTAAAAGAAAAATATTCCGAAGTGTTGGAAGAATATTTAGCCATGAATCACATGGAGCCCGCTGCCCCCCTCGAACTTATAAATAACGGAAAATACTACTCCTTTTATTTGCCCCATCATGCTGTGATAAAACCCGACAGTAAAACTACCAAGGTGAGAATAGTCTTCAATGCCTCAAAACCCGAAGACTTCAAATTAAAAACTGTCACCTTCGGAGTTAACTGTGCCCCATATTTGGCAATTCGCACCCTCCAGCAGTTAGCCGAAGACTCCCAAGATGAATTCCCTATCGCCAGAAATGTACTTCTCCATGAAACATATGTAGATGACATCCTCTCTGGCGGACACGATTTACAGTCCACACTTAGCTCAATGACCCAAGTTATCAAAGCTCTCAAATCAGCAGGGCTCCCCCTAAAGAAAATAACGGCTAATCACCCGGAAATATTAAAATCAATTCCAAAAACTGATCTTCTCGATGAAGATTTTCTAAAGTTTCATGATGTCAGCTCTACAAAGACGCTTGGAATAAAATGGAACGCGATCAATGACGCCTTTTCTTACTCGTATGACCCCATACCATCCGATAACTCACACACAAAGCGGCAAATATTATCGGCAATTGCGAAATTGTTCGATCCGGCAGGATGGCTAGCGCCAATTATGATACCAGCCAAAGTGCTTCTCCAACAACTCTGGTTAGAAGGAACCGGCTGGGATGAACGCGTTAAGCCCCTCGCACTCCACAAATGGAATAGTTTTCGCGAAAATCTCCCCGCGATAAGCACCATTCAAATCCCTCGATGGATCGGATTCGTTCTCGACAAACCCTACCAAGTCCATGGATTCTCCGATGCCTCCGAAAAAGCATTCTTCTCCTGCGTATATTTAAGAGTGCAGGACAGCGAAACCCACTTTATAACTCATTTGTTAGCAGCAAAGAGTAAAGTAGCCCCCTTAAAAACCGTGAGTCTTCCACGACTAGAACTCTGCGGAGCGGTACTACTCTCTAAACTTGTTAAACAGATCTGCTCCAGCTTAAATCTACTTTCAAATGACCTCATCCTCTGGTCAGACTCCTCAATCGTCCTAGCATGGCTAGAAAAGCCACCTCACACCTGGAAGACCTGCGTGGCAAACCGGACGACGGAAATCCTCAAAAACGTGAGTAACGCTACTTGGCGTCATGTGTCCAGCGGCGATAACCCGGCAGACCTTGGTACCCGCGGATGCAAACCCCAAGAATTGGCTGAATGCCCCCTATGGTGGAATGGCCCTGAGTGGCTATCGAAATCCCCCAATCTTTGGCCCAAGGCGGTTCCTCAAAACCCTCCTAATCCGCCAGAACAAAAGCGCGTGGAAAAGAGCGTTTTTCATCATTCGGCCGAGCCCTCCGCGTCCTGTCGTATGTATATCGCTTCATTCATAAAGCGAAAAAACAACCAATTCCCTCCACAAAATCTCTTCTGCAAGAAGAAGTTAGCCACGTCAAAGAGCGTCTAATCCTCCAAACCCAACAAATCTACTATGCGGAGGTCATCTCCTCATTACAATCATCAAAGCCAATCAGCAAGAAAAATGCACTGCTATCACTCAGTCCGATGTTAGACGAAAAAGGTATATTGCGCGTCAACGGACGTCTCAGTTATGCTGCCCTTAGCTACAACGAAAGGCACCCAATTATAATTCCCGAAGCCTCAAGATTCTGCAAACTATACCTCGAATTTGCTCACACCCTCCTACTCCATGCCGAAAAGCAGCTAATGATCCGAATGGTCCACCAAGAATATTATATTTCCCGCTTAAAGCAAAAGGTAAAAGCTTGCATTTTTCAATGCAAGACCTGCACGATCTATAAACAGAAGATGAATTCCCAGATCATGGCCGCATTGCCAGCAGAAAGGTCTACGTACACTTTACCATTTCACGCCACAGGAGTCGACTTCGCGGGCCCATTTCTGGTAAAAACTTCATCTCTGCGGCGCGCCTCTTACGCAAAAGCTTATGTTTGTGTCTTCGTTTGCTTCTCCACAAAAGCAATACATCTTGAGGTCTGCTCCAACCTAACCACGGATGCCTTTATGGCCGCTTTTGCCCGTTTTGCCGGCCGCCGCGGCCTCCCTCATAAAATCATGTCCGATAACGGAAAGACATTTGTCGGCGCTCATCGAGCGATACAAAAGGAAATAACTCTTTTTCTCAAAGAAGCAGCCCAAGATATCTCCGAAAAATATGCGGCGCATGGACTCTTGTGGCAATTCATCCCCCCATATGCTCCTCACATGGGTGGTCTCTGGGAAGCCGCCGTTAAAAGCTTCAAGACGCACTTAACTAAAGTTGCCGGAAACCATAAGTTCTCCTTTGAAGAGTTCACTACCCTCATCGTGCGGATTGAGGCGGTCCTTAACTCCAGGCCTATATCGCCCCTGTCTGAAGACCCTACCGATCTACTCGCGTTGACCCCGGGACATTTCCTGCGTGGAGCCCCGTTGCTTTCGCTGACAGAACCCAATGCAGAAAATCTCAGCATTCTGCATAAATGGCAAATGCTCAAAGTTCTCCACCATCAATTCAGCAACCGCTGGAAGAACGAGTATCTACAGGAACTCCATAAACGACAAAAATGGAAAACCAATCAACCAAATCTCAAAGAAGGAGACCTAGTTGTCGTCAAGGATGACCTCTTACCCCCCAATGAATGGCGACTAGGCCGCATCTGCAAACTGCATCTAGGCCCCGATAAAAACATTCGTGTTGTTGACATTCGCACGCAAAGCGGAATAATTACTCGTAACATCACTAAGATATGTTTATTACCCCTCTCATAGTTATCTTCTCATGTTACCCTCACAACTCTCAATCCCTCTTTTTTCTAATCCTTATATTAACGTAATAGCTCATTTTTCTATTAACGTTTTCTTCTACAGATCGCATCATGGAACTGGGAAGATGCCGCCTGTGCTGCCGCCCCCACTCACTACGCCACTGTCATGCGTTCTTGGCAATGACGCCCGCAGAGCGATATGAGTCCGCTCGCGTCCACCGCTACTGTGTTAATTGCCGGCCACATCCCACTCTACCGGGGCGTGCAACTCCACGGGCAGCTGTCGTCACTGCGGCAGAGCTCACCACACGCTCTTGCACCGTCCAATCGTTGCCGCATCGACACGCAACCGACGTCCAACGCCTCCACCAACCGTGCGCCATCGGCATGACGAGCAGCGGGGAAGGGCTAGACCCCGTACCATCGAAAGGCCAACTGCGCGTTTGCAGGGCCGCAGCGTCAACCAACGCAACCTGAGGAAATTGGTCAACAAAGCAAAAGTCACACTAGAAAAGCTACAAGAGCTATTGCACGCGACAACTGCGCAGGCCGGCCGCCATGTTGAAGACATGGAAGAGAACCTTATAGAGTTCGACTAAGCAGTACTTTATACACAACCCAGTTTCTATATACATATTTATATATCAATACTCAACTTTGAATTGCACATACATATGTACATATATACCATGTTATGAATACCTTTAGAGATGAATTAAATACTTACCTTAAAACTATACTTACCTTTTATACTCATACCTACCATTTATATTCATACTTACCTTTTTTATATACACTATACTTACCTTAAAATTCAAACCACCCTAATGTAAAACTTAAAATAACTTATTGGAAAACTACCGCTTCTTTAGGTACTTACCTTTATGTATATATTTGCATATTCACTGCATAGCTTAGCGGGCGGTCCACAGCGGCCGCTAGCACCAGTTTATGTTGAGCGCGCGAACATTGAACCGGCTATTTTTCCTACAAATTAAAACCCTTACGCTTCTAGTTAAAATCATAGAGTTGTACATACATACTAAAATTGAGATTAAAACTTACAAACTAAGTTAAAAATCGGCTGTTAAAATTAATAAAAGTTGTTAAAACCTATTGTAAACAATTTACCGTGAACTAAAACTATTAAACTACTTATATTAAGTTACATTAAAACTCCGTGTGTGTTTTTTTTGGAAGGTTGCTACCGTGCACGTAAGTAGCCCCTCACCCGTTTACCGGTCGCGCATCAGTGCAAGCAAGTGCAGAGTGAACCGTATACAAAATGTAAAGCAGGAGTTATTACCTTTCAAATGTTGTTGAAAATAATCTGTAGCCTTACTACAAGCCGAAATCTAATCACTTCAGTTGGTGCATGTTTTCATTACCTTATGAAAAATTTCAGCAGTATCTATATATTAATAGGCTAACACTCTCCCCATAGTAATTTTCGCAACCCAACTTCATATAGTATTTATTGATAGATCCCTATAAAAGTTATATTGCCATCTTGGTATGGACTATTTCTACTGTCTCGCGAAAAAAAATTTTGAAAATTATGCTTTGTTTATTTGTTATTAAACAAAAAAGAAGCCTCTACAAACTTTCCGGAACTCTCCAACTATTTTGTAATCTCCAACAGCACAACATATATAAAAGCTTTTACCAAAAGCCAAAACTACAATATGTAACTGTTTCGATGTACGATAGATGGACCCGTGCGCGCCTTGCGTAAAGAATTTCACCACTACCCTTAGCGACATCTGCAACCCAGTAAATAAAGTCTCTGATTCACAACAGAAATGTTATACATGATACAGCAGTGGTAAAGGTGCCGGCTCTGATGCGTGCGTTTACAGGTTCAAAAGCACGGGTTCGGGGCAGGTTAAGGTTTTTTTTTTATAAATTATATTTGCCTTGAAACATATAGCAACATATGAAAACCTTTTATCATAATATTTTTTTTTTTAATTTATTGAAGATTGGCCAGAAAAATATTACCAATTGTCTCATTTAGAGCAAAGCTGTCCTGCAATTAGTATACATTTATACCCATTTTGGTATAAAAAGGATACAATTAGTGCCTTCATAGGACATGCTGGAACAAATGTGACCAATTTATTCCATTATTATAAAAAAGTAGTAGTCTACTACAATAAAATATTGGAAAAGTATATTTTCTAAGCAGAAAATGTATTTTTCATACTAAGAATGAAGTTAGTTATATAGAATAAAATATTTGATAGCAACACCAGAAGAGGAATTTTCAAAAATAGAAGAGAAAAAAGAGAAATGTCAAAATCCATGCAAAGAAATGTAAAGCAGGAGTTATTACCTTTCAAATGTTGTTGAAAATAATCTGTAGCCTTACTACAAGCCGAAATCTAATCACTTCAGTTGGTGCATGTTTTCATTACCTTATGAAAAATTTCTGCAGTATCTATATATTAATAGGCTAAGACTCTCCCCATAGTAATTTTCGCAACCCAACTTCATATAGTATTTATAGATACCTAGATCCCTATAAAAGTAATATTGCCATCTTGGTATGGACTATTTCTACTGTCTCGCGAAAAAAAATTTTGAAAATTATGCTTTGTTTATTTGTTATTAAACAAAAAAGAAGCCTACAAACTTTCCGGAACTCTCCAACTATTTTGTAATCTCCAACAGCACAACATATATAAAAGCTTTTACCAAAAGCCAAAACTACAATATGTAACTGTTTTGATGTACGATAGATGGACCCGTGCGCGCCTTGCGTAAAGAATTTCACCACTACCCTTAGCGACATCTGCAACCCAGTAAATAAAGTCTCTGATTCACAACAGAAATGTTATACATGATACAGCAGTGGTAAAGGTGCCGGCTCTGATGCGTGCGCTTACCGGTTCAAAAGCAGGGGCAGGTTAAGGTTTTTTTTTTTATAAATTATATTTGCCTTGAAACATATAGTAACATATGAAAACCTTTTATCATAATATTTTTTTTTTAATTTATTGAAGATTGGCCAGAAAAATATTACCAATTATCTCATTTAGAGCAAAGCTGTCCTGCAATTAGTATACATTTATACCCATTTTGGTATAAAAAGGGTACAATTAGTGCCTTCATAGGACATGCTCGAGCAAATGTGACCAATTTATTCCATTATTATAAAAAAGTAGTAGTCTACTACAATAAAATATTGGAAAAGTATATTTTCTAAGCAGAAAATGTATTTTTCATACTAAGAATGAAGTTAGTTATATAGAATAAAATATTTTGATAGCAACACCAGAAGAGGAATTTTCAAAAATAGAAGAGAAAAAAGAAAAATGTCAAAATCCATGCAAAGAAATGTAAAGCAGGAGTTATTACCTTTCAAATGTTGTTGAAAATATTCTGTAGCCTTACTACAAGCCGAAATCTAATCACTTCAGTTTTTCAGATTATGAAAAATTTCAGCAGTATCTATATATTAAACTAGCAGACCCGGCAGACGTTGTTCTGCCTGACCAGTGAATTCCCTAGAAATACATTTTCAAATATTTTTCTTTAACTTTTAACATTCCATTTATTGCAGTGCTTTAGGATATACAATGTTTCCGGTTTTAAAGTCTTTGGTATAAACAAATAAATTTTTTGAATGTCCAACTCAAAAAACAGATCATTTGAACTCAATGGGTATGACAAAACCCATTATGCGCTGCTGAGCAGATGTATAGTTAGTACTTATTTAATTATATCCTATATCTACCTATAATACTCTGGATATGTATGAGCGGCAATAACAAACAAACAAAATTAAGTGCTTTGATTAAGATTTAAGAACGTTAAAATGTCACTAAAGCAAATACATTCAGGGATATAACGAATTGAAATATTACTTAGCTTGTGGTCCTGGAACTGCCCACTTTTCCAAAGAATTTACAAATGTAGCCTATGTATGTCGTACCCAACGAAGACTTTAACGTATTGGAAAAGTTTAAAACAGATCAACCATAAACTTTGGACATTATTGAAGTACAAACAAAGCACTGAATACAAAAAATGTGGGCGTGGCACGGCCCACATTTCCCAAATTATATAATTCTTGACCAAGGGACACACATATCCAAAAACCATTAGTTTAGACCAAAAATATTCAAAGTTATGATGATTTAAATTTTATATAGCCTGGGGGCGTGGCACAACAATTTTCTTAACCAATCTTGAAAGTTTAAAAGAGATCGACCATAAACTTTGGACATTATTGAAGTACAAACAAAACACAAAAAATGTGGGCGGGGCACCGCCCACTTTTCCAAAATTACATAAATCTTGACCAAAGGACACACATATCCAGAAATCATTAATTTAGACCAAATATGTTCAGAGCTATGAAGAATTTAAATTTTATATAGCCTTGGGGCGTGGCACCGCCTACTTTTCCAAAAATTGATATAGCCTAAATCGTACACAACAATTTTCTTAACCAATCTTGAAAGTTTAAAAGAGATCGACCATAAACTTTGGACATTATTGAAGTACAAACAAAACACAAAAAATGTGGGCCTGGCACCGCCCACTTTTCCAAAATTACATAAATCGTGACTAAAGGACACACATATCCAGAAATCATTAATTTAGACCAAATATGTTCAGAGCTATGAAGAATTTAATTTTTATATAGCCTGGGGGCGTGGCACCGCCTACTTTTCCAAAAATTTATATAGCCTAAATCGTACACAACAATCTTCTGAACCAATCTTGAAAGTTTAAAAGAGATCGACCATAAACTTTGGACATTATTGAAGTACAAACAAAACACAAAAAATGTGGGCGTGGCACCGCCCACTTTTCCAAAATTACATAAATCTTGACCAAAGGACACACATATCCAAAAATCATTAATTTAGACCAAATATGTTCAGAGTTATGAAGAATTGTAGTTTTATATAGCCTGGGGGCGTGGCACCGCCCACTTTTCCAAAAATTAGTATAGCCTATGCTTTAACCCATGATCTCAAGAATATACTGTGAAAATTTCATAAAAATCGGTTGAGTACTTTGGACGCCCATAAAGGACACACAGACACACAGCCACACAGACACACAGACACACAGACACACATTCATTTTTATTTATAAGATAATAGGCTAACACTCTCCCCATAGTAATTTTCGCAACCCAACTTCATATGGTATTTATAGATAGATCCCTATAAAAGTTATATTGCCATCTTGGTATGGACTATTTATTTCTACTGTCTCGCGAAAAAAAATTTTGAAAATTATGCTTTGTTTATTTGTTATTAAACAAAAAAGAAGCCTACAAACTTTCCGGAACTCTCCAACTATTTTGTAATCTCCAACAGCACAACATATATAAAAGCTTTTACCAAAAGCCAAAACTACAATATGTAACTGTTTCGATGTACGATAGATGGACCCGTGCGTGCCTTGCGTAAAGAATTTCACCACTACCCTTAGCGACATCTGCAACCCAGTAAATAAAGTCTCTGATTCACAACAGAAATGTTATACATGATACAGCAGTGGTAAAGGTGCCGGCTCTGATGCGTGCGTTTACAGGTTCAAAAGCACTGGTTCGGGGCAGGTTAAGGTTTTTTTTTATAAATTATATTTGCCTTGAAACATATAATAACATATGAAAACCTTTTATCATAATATTTTTTTTTTTAATTTATTGAAGATTGGCCAGAAAAATATTACCAATTGTCTCATTTAGAGCAAAGCTGTCCTGCAATTAGTATACATTTATACTACAAGCCGAAATGTAATCACTTCATTTGGTGCATGTTTTCATTACTTTATGAAAAATTTCAGCAGTATCTATATATTAATAGGCTAACACTCTCCCCATAGTAATTTTCGCAACCCAACTTCATATAGTATTTATAGATAGATCCCTATAAAAGTTATATTGCCATCTTGGTATGGACTATTTCTACTGTCTCGCGAAAAAAAATTTGGAAAATTATGCTTTGTTTATTTGTTATTAAACAAAAAAGAAGCCTACAAACTTTCCGGAACTCTCCAACTATTTTGTAATCTCCAACAGCACAACATATATAAAAGCTTTTACCAATGTACATAACTGTTTCGATGTACGATAGATGGATCCGTGCGCGCCTTGCGTAAAGAATTTCACCATTAAACTTAGCGACATCTACAACCCAGTAAATAAAGTCTCTGATTCACAACACAAATGTTATACATGATACAGCAGTGGTAAAGGTGCCGGCTCTGATGCGTGCGTTTACAGGTTCAAAAGCACTGGTTCGGGGCAGGTTAAGATTTTTTTTTTTATAAATTATATTTGCCTTGAAACATATAGTAACATATGAAAACCTTTATTTTTTTCTTTTTAATTTATTGAAGATTGGCCAGAAAAATATTACCAATTGTCTCATTTAGAGCAAAGCTGTAAATAGACGCTGGAAAGTATAAGTAGTTGCTGGCGTCATTTTAAATAATTTTCCTTGCTTTACAAGAACTAAAAAAAAAAAACAATTTCCATTTTTGTCTTCACCGAGAATCAAAGTTAGGTGTCCTGCAATTAGTATACATTTATACCCATTTTGGTATAAAAAGGGTACAATTAGTGCCTTCATAGGTATACAATAAAATATTGGAAAAGTATATTTTCTAAGCAGAAAATGTATTTTTCATACTAATAATGAAGTTAGTTATATAGAATAAAATATTTTGATAGCAACACCAGAAGAGGAATTTTCAAAAATAGAAGAGAAAAAAGAAAAATGTCAAAATCCATGCAAAGAAATGTAAAGCAGGAGTTATTACCTTTCAAATGTTGTTGAAAATAATCTGTAGCCTTACTACAAGCCGAAATCTAATCACTTCAGTTGGTGCATGTTTTCATTACCTTATGAAAAATTTCAGCAGTATCTATATATTAATAGGCTAACACTCTCCCCATAGTAATTTTCGCAACCCAACTTCATATAGTATTTATAGATAGATCCCTATAAAAGTTATATTGCCATCTTGGTATGGACTATTTCTACTGTCTCGCGAAAAAAAATTTTGAAAATTATGCTTTGTTTATTTGTTATTAAACAAAAAAGAAGCCTACAAACTTTCCGGAACTCTCCAACTATTTTGTAATCTCCAACAGCACAACATATATAAAAGCTTTTACCAAAAGCCAAAACTACAATATGTAACTGTTTCGATGTACGATAGATGGACCCGTGCGTGCCTTGCGTAAAGAATTTCACCACTACCCTTAGCGACATCTGCAACCCAGTAAATAAAGTCTCTGATTCACAACAGAAATGTTATACATGATACAGCAGTGGTAAAGGTGCCGGCTCTGATGCGTGCGTTTACAGGTTCAAAAGCACGGGTTCGGGGCAGGTTAAGGTTTTTTATACCTTTCATGAGCATGAAATGGTATTATAACTTTGGTCCGCTGTTTGTAAGTATGAGAAGAAGAAGAGATAGACCCACCATTAAGTATACCGAAATGATCAGGGCGACGAGCTGAGTTGATTTAGCCATGTCCGTCTGTCCGTCCGTCCGTCCGTCCGTCTGTCCGTCCGTCTGTCCGTCCGTCTGTTTGAACGCAAACTAGTCCCTCAGTTTTAGAGATATCTCGATGAAATTTTGCAAGCAGGCGCCATTTTGCATAGGATTAATCATTTGTCGGAACCAGCAAGATCGGACCGATACAACGCATAGCTCCCATACAATCGATTGTTCCGATAAACGGGTTTTGGCCTCTAACTCTTGCAATTAAAAAGCTATTAGAGCGAAATTTCGCATTTTTAGTACATGCTATATAAGTAATGTGTGTAGTGAAAATCACCTAGATCGGACCAACATAACATATAGCTCCCATATAATCGATAGTTTCGATAAATGGGTTTTGGGCTATCAATTTTGCAGTTAAAGAGCTAGGAACGTTAAACTTTGCACGTTTGCTACATATTATATATGTAACATATGTAGGCAAAATCAGCCAGATCGGGCCAACATAACGGGTAGCTCCCATACAATCGATTGTTCCGATAAGTGTGGTTTGGCATTCATGAAAGGTATAAAGCCTTCGGCACAGCCGAAGACAGCCCTTTCCTTACTTGTTTTTTTATAAATTATATTTGCCTTGAAACATATAATAATTTTCGCAACCCAACTTCATATAGTATTTATAGATAGATCCCTATAAAAGTTATATTGCCATCTTGGTATGGACTATTTCTACTGTCTCGCGAAAAAAATTTTTGAAAATTATGCTTTGTTTATTTGTTATTAAACAAAAAAGAAGCCTACAAACTTTCCGGAACTCTCCAACTATTTTGTAATCTCCAACAGCACAACATATATAAAAGCTTTTACCAAAAGCCAAAACTACAATATGTAACTGTTTCGATGTACGATAGATGGACCCGTGCGTGCCTTGCGTAAAGAATTTCACCACTACCCTTAGCGACATCTGCAACCCAGTAAATAAAGTCTCTGATTCACAACAGAAATGTTATACATGATACAGCAGTGGTAAAGGTGGAGGCTCTGATGCGTGCGTTTACAGGTTCAAAAGCACGGGTTCGGGGCAGGTTAAGGTTTTTTTTTTTATAAATTATATTTGCCTTGAAACATATAATAGCATATGAAAACCTTTTATCATAATATTTTTTTTTAAATTTATTGAAGATTGGCCAGAAAAATATTACCAATTGTCTCATTTAGAGCAAAGCTGTCCTGCAATTAGTATACATTTATACCCATTTTGGTATAAAAAGGATACAATTAGTGCCTTCATAGGACATGCTAGAACAAATGTGACCAATTTATTCCATTATTATAAAAAAGTAATAGTCTACTACAATAAAATATTGGAAAAGTATATTTTCTAAGCAGAAAATGTATTTTTCATACTAAGAATGAAGTTAGTTATATAGAGTAAAATATTTTGATAGCAACACCAGAAGAGGAATTTTCAAAAATAGAAGGGAAAAAAGAAAAATGTCAATCCATGCAAAGAAATGTAAAGCAGGAGTTATTACCTTTCAAATGTTGTTGAAAATAATCTGTAGCCTTACTACAAGCCGAAATCTAATCACTTCAGTTGGTGCATGTTTTCATTACCTTATGAAAAATTTCAACAGTATCTATACATCAAAGTCCCAATTTTATTATTAATAAAAGCGTGTTAAATTTTATTTGGTATAATTAGAAACATTTAGGACCTTCTTGTCTATTTGATGGTATAATTAAGGACGTTTAAGACATTTCTTGTTATTACAATGTAACACGCTTTTATTAATAATAAAATTGAGACTGTGATGTAGACTGGAAGACTTAATAATTTAAGTGTAAAGTTTTAATGTTAAAAATATATAATCATGTACAATATGGAATTATTTTATCGCAGACGAAGAAGCCTAACTATCGTTACAGGTTACAATGAACTTATAAAGTGTTATACTTCTTTACAGTGAATTTATTTTTTACTTTTTAGTTAATTTTATTAAACAATAATAAAAGCTTATTTTTAAAAAAGTTTTTTTTCTTTAATTTTATTTTAAAATTTTTTTTATTTATAAAAGCGATATGTACATAAAAATTTTAATCATTCGTCATCGGATTCTGGCATGGTAATAGACAAGGGCGATTTAAGCAAATCTATGGCATCACTCTCGAGACTAATAGTTTGTTTAGTCCCTTTCTCTTTTAATGAAATATCGGAAATAATAGGATCGGGGGATAGCCAAAAGTAATTAAATAAATCTTCATTAGTATGGTTTGTCGAATATTTTCTGGTTCTATGCTCTCTAATAAATTTGAAATCTTTATTTTTTGCCTCTTGTGCTTCTTCTCCTAGCTGTCCAATTGGCAAAACTGCATATTTAATAATTTCGGCTCCGTGAATTAGCACTTTATGTATTGTAGGGAGCATATAGTAACAAGGGAAATTAGAAACAAACTTTCTAGAAGTATCCATGGCATATTTTTTTTAATGTTTAAGGATCTACTTCACGTCCACAATATATTGTCTGCAGAACAATGTAAAACCTGTAAATGAGTTCTTCGTCAATTCCGGTAATGTCTGCAGCTTTTTTGGAATTTCGGAAGAATACCCGGGCAGTGTTGCCTGTGTTAGTAGAACCATATCCTGATTCAGGAAGCTTGTCTTGAATCATCCTTTTCCTTGCCTCTATTTTTGCTTTGTCTTCTCCTCTTGCCTGCCAGCGCCTTATATCCATTCTGTATCCCAAATGTAAACAACACTCGAAAAATCTGATCCATAAATGGAGAGTAGATAAGCCAAATTTATAGTGATCGATGTTTGCTGGTATTTGTTCAATCATGTCTAGGCAGTTCATATTTTTAGGGGTTGCACCACATATATAACAGATCTGGGTAGATTTTGTTTTAGTCAATGTGTTGCAAATCTTGTCGTCTACCATAGTCAAAACGAGTTTAAAATTAACTGCAATGACGTTATAAAAAAAGCTATCTAACGAGTCTACTTGTGCCTGAATGCTTTCAGTAAAGCTTTGTATCAACTCTGGTGTTTCTTTAGCAAAAACGAATTTAACGGCTCTGCAAAAGCGTGTAGACGAAGTCATTGGATTTTGCCATATTATTTGGGTTTCATCATAGCAATGACGCAATTGGACAGGAACAAGTGACACAATGACTACAGATGAATCGTTTTTGTCTCCGCTTGTCATTTGTCTAAAATTACTTTGTCCAGAGCTTCCGTCTATACCCCACTTACATATAAGAGGGATTTCAGAGCCAGTAAAAGACTCAAGAACTTCTTCCTGGAGCTTACATAGCCGTTTGCCTGTCAACTGTAAAATATCATTGAGTCTCCTTTTTCCTAGTTAAATGTCTAAACTTAAGCCACTCATCAAATAGTTCCTTACGGGTAATTGCGTGAGGACACCCTAAAAAAAATTGTCAAAACTACAGAAAGTCGAAGAAAGTTTCCATTTATGTTCATAAGTATTGCTAAAAGGTAGAGCTATTTTTTATAATATTCCCAACACATGCAAATGTATGCAATTTTTTATGACCTTACAAATTTTCGAAATTTTTTTCTTTAGTTGATCAGTTATGAAGTAAGCCTTTTTCAAATGCATTATTTATTCCATTGGTTAAAAACTTATAAAACTTACCTTTTGATGATTTGTCCATGAGGTCCAAAAAAGCAAATACAGTTATTCAAGAAAAAGGCGCGGATTTAAGAACGATTGCAAGGTTTATATAAAATACTCGACCGACTATTTTACGGATACACACTTTTTAAGCAAGATTTTTAATCATACAACAACACTTATTGCATAAAACTTTTTGTGTTTTAAATTGTATACACTTTCGACTATTAGTTTAGTTTACAAAAAAATTAACATGACAGCTGTCAATTTTTGATTAAATTCGCTCTAGAAAGGCACTTGAAACCACAGTGCGTTGTCTAATCAACATATAAGGATGCATTTGAAATATATATGTAGGTCATTGGGGTCTTGAGTTTTAGCGTGACAACTGAACACCATTTCATTTTTATACCCAGCGTACTAGTACTAGTACAAGGGTATATTAATTTTGTCCACATAACGGTACTATGTAACGGCGCAAAATAATCGAGTTAGATATGGGGTTCCATATATGAAAGTTCTTAGGTTGAAAAAAGGAATTGATTAAGGCATGTCCGTCCGTCTGTGTACGCGATAACTTGAGTAAAAATTGAGATATTTGCATGAAATTTTGCATACAGGTTATTTTCTGGCCAAGGTAGGTTGCTATTGAAAATGGGTGAAATCGGATGATAACCACGCCCCCTTTTTCGATATCGAAAAACGTATAAAACGGGTTAATTCCATATCAGAAGCAGCTACAATGATAAAATTTGCAATATGTATTGATTTATATGTTCTAAGGCGGTTTTTATCAAATTTTTTGAAAAGGGGCGTGGCACCGCCCACATATATTTGAAGAAATTTTAAAATTTTGACTCTTAATAACTTCAGAACAGTTTATGCTAGTATAATGGGCGTGGCACCGCCCACTTATGAGTCAAGCAATTTTCAAATTCGACTGCTAATAACTTCAGAACGGTGTGAGATAGGTTTACGAAACTAGGTACCAGGCATGTTATGTTTATGTAGCGTACTACCACAGAAAATAAGAAAATTCGGTGAACGACCACGCCCCTTTTTGGACTAAAGTTCTCTAAACGAGAGTTAAGAAACCGGAATATGCAATATCTGTTTAACTGATAAAGATATAATGCTAAAATTTAGTACACTCATTCACCTGATGATGTTATTAGTGATGTTTAAAGGTTTTTTGGTAATATTTTGGAAAATGGTCATGGCACCGCCCACAAGTGAATAAACAAAATATCAACATTTCACTATTAACAAGCCACTGTGAAAGTATCATAAAGATCTGCAATGAAAACTGATCTTCAAATAGGGACAAACAACATAATAAAATCCGTGGGCGTGCCACCACCCACTTTTTTAAAATTAGGTAAATATTGATTAATGGACACATATAGCGAGGGATTTTGTTCGGCATTTTTCAAAGCGTGTTCTAACGTTCTAGTGGTGGTTTGGTGGTGCGTTGATTCTATTGATCGGTGATTTTCGTCTCCGATCTACTATGGCCGATGAATTGAATGCATGCTTGAAAGCTCCCTATTTATGGAGATATGTTCAAAAAATTACGCTTACCGAAAATATACGTGTTCAATTGCAAAATGATCCATCAGCGACATATTTTTCAAAGCAGTTGTTAGATATTGGAAATGGAATGATTACGCTTCCAGATGGTTTTTGCTATTTAACACAATCAAAGCTAGAATTATTTACAAAAGTATTTCCCGGCATTGAGCATAACTACACAAACCATGATTGGTTAAGTGAAAGAGCCATTTTAGCTGGCAAAAATACAGATCGTGACTTATAAATCGATAGACACTGTCATGAATCAAGATGATGTTGTTAATTACCCTGTCGAATTTTTGCATTCCCTCGATTTTCCTGGACTGCCACCTCCCCGCTTGCAACTCAATGTCGGCGTACCGATTATTTTGCTACGGAATAGTAGTCCGCCACGACTTTGTAATGGTACACGTTTGGTAGTCAATAAGGTCATGCCAAATGTAATTGAAGCCACCATACTGAGAGGAAAATATAAAGGGGAGGATGTTTTGATACCACGCATCCCTATGACTCCACCGGATTTACCTTTCGACTTCAAGCGACTTCCATTCCCTATACGTCTTGCTTTTGCAATGACGATAAATAAAGCGCTAGGTCAATCATTGGAATTGTGTGGCATTGATATGGAGTATCCCTGCTTTTCTCATGGACAATTGCATGTTCACGTGTAGGAAAACCATCAGTTTTGTTCGTATTTACAGCAAATCAAAATAAAACGAAGAACGTAGTTTATTTAAGAGCACTACAATAAAGTTATACTACAAGTTGTTTTGTTTTTTAGATTAAATCAAACCCATGTGCAATGAGTTAAGCGAGGTTGCACCACGCATCCAAAGTAGACATTTAACAATTTACTTCACTTTTTTCGTAGAGACACACAACAAATTGAATTGTTATTTATTGCTCATAAAGTCGTCCTTAATTATTTAAGAAATAAATAAGTTAATTTTTGATTTGACCACACATAATGACATAGCCAACTGTAAAAATTAATTCTAAAAAAATTGAATTACAATCAATTCTTTAGTATAAGACACCACTTATGTGCAAAAGTTTAGACTTTGTCCTAAAATATGTATAGACCACATAAATAAAACTTAAAAAAAAAATTTTTATTATTAAACTTCCTTGCTTTGTAAATTATTTGTTTTGATTTTTTACCAACACAGACCACCAACTTTTAACAAAAACACGCATTTTATATTTTTTTGTAGTGCGAAATGACTTGCGAAGCAGACACGGGCAAGCTAGTTTAAAATAAATAAAAGACTATTATTTTTAATTGTATAGGAAGCTGGCTGAGAAATTCCTCTCGAAAAACGCATGTATTCACATTTCTTTAGATTAAGCGCCATATACATAGTTTAAATCGCACCAAGAAACTAGCGGATTTAGATATGATTGAAGCTCGTGTATATCTTCGAATGATGCGAATGACATGAAAGCCTGTACTTCGTCGGCATACATTAACATTTTCGAAAATTCTATTACTGTAGAAATATCATTTATAAACAACAAGAACCGAATCGGGCACGGGTGGCTTCCTGAGAAACTCCTGAGGAGACATTAATAACATCCGATTCACAATTTTTACACACTACTTTTTGTGTTCTGTCACTAAGGTTAGAAGAGATTCAGCGATTGAGACCCTACTGAAAACCCAACTCATCCAGTTTATGAATAAGTAAAGAGTGACACACTTTATAGAAAGCTTTGATGAAATCAGTATAAATAACGTCGGTGTGCCGACTTTTTTCTAAAGCCATTTGAGACATGATTTGTAACCTCAAGTAAATTCGTATCGGTGGACTTTCCCTTACAGAACCCGTGTTGACAGTCAGAAATCAAGGTGGAGATAGGATTCGTAAGCTGATTGGCAACAATAGCTTCAAACACTTTTGGGATGGCAGAAAGGTTTGCTATACCATTATAGTTCTCTATAGAAGCCTTGCTTTCGCTTTTATGAAGCGGTAGAATACTAATGACATTAACACTTGCAGGAAAACTGGGATCGTGGCACCTCCCATAAGAATGATTTCCTTATAGCCCATGTTTCTAGAAGTAATTAAGCTAGACCACTGAGATTCGGTGAGGTGTTATATAAGGCTAAAGAAATGTATTTATTTAATGTGCATTGCATATGTGGGGTCAGGGGCGGATCCAGGAAAATTTTTCGGGGGGGGTCCATATTTGAAATCTCCAATACAACATTCACAACAAAAGTTGGAAGATAATAATCGGAGGTATGAATAACAAAAACTCACTCATATATGTATACTTACACAGTAAAATTATTATATATTTGCAATGTATTCTTAAATTTTCGAATGACAGACGATGCATACATACATATAACGCTACGTACTTTTCTTTCTGGGGGTCAACCTAAGCTCTCCACAAAAATTTAGCTCTATCGAAATTTCGTTATACAAGATATCTAAATTTAAACCACTATTACTTTTTGATATCACGAATGGAGCAAATTTGGCTCTAGCTAGGGAACTATAGGGTTTACAATAATAACTATTTTCATTGTCAATGAGGAGCTTCGTGACGAACAAACGGTAAAAGAAAATGTTTCGATACACATAACCGTTTTCGAGAAAAATCCGGAAAAGTCTATACGTGGCATTTATGTTCTTATAATGTATAGAATTAGATTTGCAATCGCGATATTTCAAAACTGGTGACTCGTAGATAAAAACTGTTCACACCGTTTTTGTAGAGAATTTTCAGGTCTACAACTTTGTCTCAGGTAGTTTTAAGATAAAACTTAACGTTTCCCAGAAAAATTCAAAAAATCTCAAAATTTGGTATTTTACATTTTTAAAATGAGTTTTTTAAAAAAGAGCTCGGGGAAAAATGCTAAAAATCAACATATCATCTTATTTTAATGCATATTCGAGCATTTAAAAGAAAAAATGGAGGGACGTGAACCTTTTAATAAAACATGCTTAAAACCCACCGTGATGAGTAACTTCGAAATCTCTGTGAATATTCAACATTGCCAATCCATTCAAACGTTCTTCTCCAGTTTTATTTCGCAAATAGGTTTTTTTCTCTCCGTAAAGTAGAGAATGGTCGTTCGCTTGAAGCTACCGTAACTGGCAGTGTAGCACCTATAGTGAGCACGGCGTTCTGGAATGAAAAAAAAGATGACCTAGAACGACGCAAAAAACTAATGATGCCATCTTTTTTCTGACGTCTCTGATGTACCGAAAATGATAGTCGGAGAGTCTGAGTTGCTCGGCTTTTCATTTTATCTTTAAAATTCCTTTTTTTTAGGATAATATAAATAGCGCGTTAAACTATAATTGCACTGTTGATTTGGAATTTACTGAAACCAAAGAAAATTGATGGCATTAGATGCCAATACACGTACACGACTTTTAGTTTTTTTCGATTTAAGCTCAAATGAACAAAACAATCCTTCATAGAGTCCTTGAATATCCTTTATAATATAATTTATCGAATAAAACTTTTTAAATACCAATTTGTGGGTTTTTGGGTACGACGAACTCATTTCTGAGGTCCATTAAATGCTATTTCTACGCTAGATGGCTCTATCAAATTTCCAAAAAGAATTTTTGCACACAGTGTTCCGGAATGAAAAAAAGATGATCTAAAATGCTGTCGAAATATAGTGACATCTCTGGTGTTCTAAAAATTATGGGGAAGGAACCGCATCCAACTTATCGTATACATATTTTTAACTTCCGCCGCGTGTAGCATACAATGTTTAATTCACTTGAGCTGTGATTATTCTTATAAATAAAACGCGATTACACCCAAACGATTTGAAACTAAATAGGAAAATTTGATCGTCGTGTCAAAGAATATGCATCATCATAAGATTGATTCATTACATGAAATTGATGAATTAATCTAAAAATTGTCAAATGAATTAATAGCTACAGAGACTTCACACACCTTGAAATTACATGTTTTATTAAAACACACCAAACAGTGTCAAACATCACATGGTTTAGGTTTGTGGTCTGAACAAGCCGGAGAATCTGCACTCCATGAATTTCTTAAGTATTGGGAGAAGAGGAAAATAACAATGCTCTCTCATCCGTCATATTCAAAGAAATTAAGAGAATCAGTTGTAGAATTTTCATCAGTTCATATATAAGATCTAGTTTTTGTACATCTTTATATTTGTAGTCTATTAAAACATTTGGGCAATTCACAAGAGTCTCGTATTCGTCGTATCGTTGTATATTGTATTTTGTGTCCATGGTTTCCCATATAAATTTTTCAAAAAAACTTAGCACATAATTTTCAAATTAATTTAGCTATTTTTATTACTGAATATAAAATTATTTAGTCTAGTTGACAATTTACTTTTGAAAAAGTATAGACGCTTCCCACGCTTTCGCTAGTCCTATTTTGCCAACAGTTTGGGTAAGTAATCTCATTTTCGAGTGCAAAAATTCTTTTTGGAACTTCGGTAGAGCCATTTAGCGTAGAAATAGTATTAAATGGACCTCAGAAATGAGTTCCTCGTACCCAAAAACAGATAAATTGGTATTTAAAAAAGTTGTATTCGATAAATTATACTATAAAATTCAAGGACTCTATGAAAGATTTTTCTCTTCATTTGAGCCTAAATCCAAAAAAACTAAAAGTCATGTACTATTGGCATCTAATGCCATGAATTTTCTTTGGTTTCAGTAAATTCCAAATCAACAGTGGACCCCTCATCTGAATCCGTCCCTGTGTGGGGTGAAACCCACTGGTATAAGCTAGTTCATATGTACATATATTTCGACTGTTTTTAAAATTTGTATAATAGTAAACATAACATAAGAAGTAATTGAATAAAATAGTGTGAATCTTATGAGCTGGTTGTCACCCTAATCATCAGGCACATACGTAGTATCAGGTGAACATTTAGTACAGCTTCGCTTCAAAGGCGGACATTGTTTGGATACTTGATGCTGTTTTACACATCTGAGCTCTTCGTTTAGTTCGGAACACAATGATTGAGTCTCGATGAGCTGAATTGGGTTTTTGGAATTCCAACAAAACTCCAATATAGCAACAACAACTGATAAAGCTAAACCGCAGAGTAAAACCACGAAAACTCCACCTTCAAAATAGAAATATTATTCAACGGATATTTGTATCTACCATTTATGTACCAATATTCTTTACGCCCAGTGCATTTGCCTTCGATTCTTTACCCTTTTCGTCTCGATTGCAGACATCTCCTGTATTTTTCCACCATTTGTCATATAATATCTGTATTATTCCCTTCTCTTGAAGTTCCAATATTACCAAAGATATTTGGTCGCGCCATGTCGACCCCTTTGGTGTGGCAATACCATATCCCTTAGAGTCTAAGAGCCCTCCAATTTGTGTTAAATTACAGTCGCGTTGTACAGCGTAGTCTAACATTGTCGACTCCATCAGGAAAGCATAATTTCCTTCAAGGACACGTTTTATACCGTCCTCGTACGTTTTGACGAAAACTGTTGCTTTACGGTTCTCCATGTACCGCCACATTTTTTGATACATAATAATTTTCGAATCCTGCAAGTATATGAGCAGAAATTGAAAAATAATTTTATTGATAAATGGTGATCGAAAAATTATAATTATGCTTATGAACAAGTATCATAGGTACGCACACAGTAGCCTACAAAATTTTTTTTAATGATACTATCACTCCCCTTAATTTAATTAAGTACTTTTTGTTGCCGATATGTCTTATATTGGCTTCTCCCCAAATCGTATAAGAATGAAGCTGAACAACACCAACAGCTCGGCTAGAATAAGGAAAGACCTCTCCGAGCTCTTTGATTTCATAAATTTGATTTTGGAGAAAACAATACAAGCTTCTAAACTTAAAAGCGCTGGGACATAATGGCCCCGTCACACTCACTTGTTTCACGCAGCATCATGCATTGACAGTTGTATCGAATGTGTGTATTTGCATGAGCAACGACACATCGAACTAGCGCCATCTGATATAAAAAGTTTGCCAACTTTTGAAATTTGCTGCAAAAATGCGTAAGAAGAAGCATTTTTTCATTCATTCATTGTGGCGCTAGCACAATGCTGCGTAAAACGCAGGTATATGCGGAATTTCTATGTGTCGGGGCCATAAGGCATTTTTTACACGCATGTAAATCTGCATGTGCGACTAAAATAAAACGGTCTCCTGCAGTTGCACTTATTCCATGATAAACGGTCATAAATACATACATTTCTTCTGTAGACATTCCGCTTGTTATTAACATATATATAATACTTCTATATTGCTAGTATCGTATCTTCCCAATATGCTGAAAGCGTGTCAATCATTATTACACGAGATGCTTATAATGCAAGTTGTGCGCATGCGCGAGTTTTATTAGTGTTAGTGCATTGAAGCAGCACGGCGAAAAAAACTTATGGAAGGGGTAGACAGGGGCCACTGAATTGTTAACCCAAATTGTACTTTATAGTAGCGTATAAAACCACAGTTGAGTAAATTAAATATGAAAATGCCAATATATTGAATATAAACCGTAATATATTTATTATTTGAGCTTATAGGGTTTCTATGGCTACGTGATCGTCCATAATATGGTTAGAAAATGCATTATTTAAATTTTGAAAAATTGTGAGAGCGAAGCTTACTTTTGTACATTACATTAGTGCAAGTAATAATAAGAAAAAGCAAATAAATTGAATCTTTGAAATATCCACATATATCATTGACCCCCTTTTATTCAAAAAAAATGGACGACGCCAACGAGATTTTGTCTTCTTCTCTCATTGTATGTCTGTACTGTAATGTTTGACACGCTTCACAGTTCTTTACTAGCAATTATATATATGGTTATTAAGGGATGATAACAGATTGCTGGCAGTTTGCAAGTAGAAGTACTGGGCCCGAATAGTTACAGACGTGAACGAGCAACTCGCTACGTAGGAATGTCAATATCGGATTATGACAGCTGTGAACGTATAAATTTATCGAAATTTCGGATGATAACAAGGTGGGGTGCGATAAAGACATGCGAGATAGCGCCATATGGCTCTATCTCCCAAAAAATTGCGAGGTAAAGGCATATGGCATTATCACGCTTCGTATTGAGAGATAATGCCATATTTTTTTTTTTGTCAATTGTAAGTTAAAGCCATAATATGGCATTATCTCTCATATGAATTTATTTGGGTAATACTTTCCATCGAACGTCAAGTGTTAATACACGTCCAGAAATCTCGAGAAATGTATCAAAAGACGCGTCTTGACCTCCGTAATAATAACACAAGTTTACAAATTCAGGTCAACTTTTAGATCTGAGCAGATAAGAGCGATTCTTAACTATATTTGATATGCTCAATTCGAATATGCATTAAGTATTTCAAGATTGATTCTAGTTTCCGAGCTCTCGCATGATAGCACCATTGTGCTGTTATATCAGCTTTTAAATCGTGGTACTGCTTGATAAGTAAGTAAAAATGGCAGAATGTTCATAAAAGTATGAACATATAGCTACGCCGCTCTAAAATAAGTAAATTTATACAGTCCACTAGAATTTAAGATAATATTGTCATACATACATACTTACAAAACAAACAGGATAAGGTACGTAAACCTATGAAATTTAATGAAATGAATGCACCCTACGATCGAAACGAATGGCGTTTATTCATTGATGGTTCCAAATACAGCCTAAAAGCTGCTCTTCTCCACAACGGGAATAACAAACCATCTATTCTGTTTGCTCATGCAGTACAAACGAAGGAATTCTACGAAACAATGCGGAAGATCCTGTGCTTCTCAAATACAATGATCATAAATGGAAAATATGTGGTGATCTAAAGGTATAAACATTAATTCCAATTAAATCGAAAACACTTATTTTTTATATTATTTCAACAGGTTATTGGCATCTTAACTGGGATGCAATCTGGATTCACCAAATTTGGTTGTTTCTTATGCTTGTGGGATAGCCGCGCCACTGAACATCATTATGTGAGGAAAGAATGGCAAAGTCGTACTCAATATGAGCCTGGACAGCAAGACGTGTCCGCTGAACCACTTGTAAATCCACAAGGCATTTTCCTGCCGCCTCTTCACATTAAACTTGGCCTTATAAAGAACTTCGTCAAAGCATTAAACCGTGAAGGACCGGCTTTTCAGTACTTAGTCAAGTTGTTTCCTAAATTGTCATGCAAATATCAAAGAAGGAATGTTTGTGGGAAAACTAATGGCTGATAAAGAATTTTCAAAATATCGTTCACCACTTTCTTGGTAATCACAAATCCCCTAATTTTGAGGAAATGTGTTGGAAAATTATCGAAATATTGGAGCTCGGATGTCTCTAAAGATGCATTTTCTGCATTCCCATCTCGATTTCTTTCCCGAAAACTTGGGTGATACGAGCGACGAACAGGTAGAGCGGTTACATCAAGATCTAGCCAAAATTGAAAGACGAAACTAAGGGTTTTTCGATGAAGGCATGATGAGCGACTATTGTTGGACTCTAATACGCGAAACAAATACTAAACAATACAAAAGGCAAAGTTCCACCAATCTTCATTTCTGATTTGTTACTTTTAAGTTAATAAAATGAATATTATTTGACAAAAATCTTAAAAAGTTAATTTGAATTTTGTTGAAAGTTACAAAAAAAATCCCCAAAAATAGAGTTTTTGCCGGATCTGCCTAATATTTTGCTAAAAGTGTTTGCTATTAAACACACTAATTTTAGGAAAAAAAAAATTATCATGATTTTCACAACTTCGTACAAAAAAACCATTTTTAAAATTTTGAATTGAGTGATAAGGCCAAATGGCGTTATCTCGCATGGCTTTGTCGCACCTGATAACAAACGTAAGCGAGCAGATGAACGTACTCGATGTGTTGAATAGCCTCTCGTTCACAAATTGTCGATCTAAGGCGCAACGAAGAGAAGCAAATACTTAAAAATTAATGTTTAATACGCAGTTTATGTATATGTATTTGTATATGGTTTATTGTTTTAACTATCTTTTTTTGATAAAGGACAAACTATAATAAACTTGATTCAACTCAAAGGGGCATAATTATAAAGTGAGCATCCCCTACTTTGATACCAAACTGTGTGTAGGAATAAACGGCTGCAAAACAAATTTCGGAGGAGCTTTTAGGCATCCGATAAATAAAAATGACAAAATATTAATTTGTACCCTACCACTTGTTCTAATTTAAATCAACCTCTAAGAATTCTATGTTTTTCCACAAACCACAAATAATCACTGCCAATAGCATGTTGACGGATGTCGATTTCAGGCCTTCATAATATCGTTATTTTAAACAAAAAAAAATAAAATTTTGATTTCGAATAGATATTTTTCGTTATGAACGTTATGTGAAAATCAAAAGAAAAATTATTACAGGAAATAAGAAATACAAATTTGAAAAGTTTTAATTTCGTTCGCAATCAAAAAAATAATATCAAAAAAATTTTGTTTTCGAATCAACAAAAAAACTTATATCGAAATTGTTTTTTTTTTTGTCACAATTTCAGGAACCTGAAATCATACTTAATATTATAAATGTGAATGTAGCGATGTTTGGATGTCCAGACGTTTGCTTTTGTTCCCTAAAAACGTGAGAATGGCAAAACGGCTTTTGTTGAAATTTGGCACGCCTACAGGTTATAGTCTGGAAGGAGCTATAGGCTATTTTTTTTTTTTAATTTTGGTGGTTCCGACCCTGCTAGGGACCGTTTCTTTTCGAAATTTTTTTATTCCGTATAACTCTAAGTATATAGAACCTATACTTATGACATTTCGCATATAGGTATAGAAAGATCGTACAATATGGTTATACAACGAAAGGAAAAGGCCGCAGGTTTCATTTGGATTTCGATAGGTTTCGATAAATTTATCGATGATGAGTTATCGGTGAAAATGTGATTGCCCAAAAACCGTATACTTGCCCTACAATATTTGTATCAAACGAAAGGGGATAGCTCCAGGTTTCATTTGGACTTCGATATATTTCGATAAATTTATCGATAACTGAGTTATTGGTGATTGCCCAAAAAACTTAGCATTTCCCTATTGTTAGCGCGCAACAAACCGGTACACCCTTGAGTGTTTAAGGCTACAAATGTATACTACAGAAAAATGCAGCCTTGTGTCTGTATGTCACCTAAATTGCCTACACGAGTTCACCTGACGTTAACATATTGCATTTGGCTCCTTTATTTTTCTTTCCGTTGGCGGAGTTGAACATACAGGACTAAGGCACAAATATTTTAGCAGCACGACATATCATTAATCAAATCTCATATTAATCACGTTTAATATCAATTGTAACTTAATATAAACAATCGTTTACTTTGTACAGCAACATACCCCTGAATTAAATGAATAGATTACAAGGTATGTAATTCAGCTCAAAATACGTCTTTATTTTTCCACCCGCCAGCATTCTAAAATATTTGTGGACAACGACAATCAAAAGCACGTTTTGGAAGTATCACTGGTAATTTCTACGCATCCGCCATTTGCTAAAACACCATGCCTGACACGCAGTGTTATGAAGCTAAGCTTATTGGTGATCAGCTGCCTCCAGCTACGGCTGCATGTAGCAGCAAGTCGCAACCGTTTACCACTGTGGACAAGTCATCAATTGAAACACATGCTACCACAATTGCGGCGAGTATGCCCGGGATATTTCCCATGAATAGTGCTTACCAAATGTCACCACATACATCGTCACACGCCGGCCTCGGTGGCCTGGCTGCACCTATAAATCAACAGCCATTCTATACTAGTGCACACATGATGCATGAGCACACTTCTCTTTATAACCGTGCACCATGGTCAGAGCCACACGCACCAAATAGCACCATCTTCACATCCATTCAAGGAGGTAACGACCAACGTGCGTCGCAATTACTAGTCGATACATTACAGGGCAACGTAGGCGCCGCATATATAGGGGCATACGGTGCTGCCGCACCATATCAACCTGTCTCACCCGTGCACGGCTGTTCCGGGCAACCACATGGAGGTTCAGCGCCTGTCAGCGACAGCACGTGGGGAGGTCTATACGCGCAGCCTCGGTACAATTTCGACGTAAGCCTAACGCCATCGCAAGCGGCGGCACGACACGTGCTTAGTAAAGATTTGCCACTCTTCTCTGGAAAACCAGAGGAGTGGCCGCTCTTCATTACAAACTACGACCAATCAACTGAACGTTGTGGATTTACTGAACAGGAAAATCTGATTCGACTACAAAAGTCACTACGCGGAGCGGCCGTAGAAGCCGTAAAGGGGAAACTAATGATGCCGTCCACTGTTCATCTCGCCATTGCTACATTGCGCATGCTTTTCGGTCGACCCGATGTAATTCACGACACACTACAGCGCAAGTTGAGAAAAATGCCACCAGTAAAGACGGATCGGCTGCACACTTTAATCGATCTCGCTCTAGGCGTTCAAAATTATAGGGCAACGATGCAGGCGTTGGGTCTTAGCGACTATCTCAATGACCCTATGTTGATAAATGAGCTGCTCACCAAACTGCCAGGGGATATGATGCTAGATTGGGGTCGCCACAGCTCGCGTCGACATTTTAGCATTTGATGATTGGCTGTTCGGCCTAGCATCGTGCGCCAGCCAAGTAACACCGCTTACTTCTCCCACCTTTACGACCGAGGAGGAAAAGGTGGGACGACGGGCCAACAAGGAAAGGGTCCTCATTCACGATAATAATGCTAACAAACATGATGCTACGAAAACTCCATGCCATCTATACGGCAACGACCATAATCTCTGCGAGTACCAAGACTTCAAATCAAAGAGCAGTAATGAACGTTGGCAGGTGGTAAAGGACAAAAAACTATGTATCCGTTGTTTTAAACGGCATTTGCTTCGGCGCTACGCATCCAAGCAAGAGTGCGGAGTTGATGGTTGTAGAATGGCTCACAACCCACTATTACACAGTCGATCATCTGCAGCGGACAACAGCAAGGTGAACAAAAATGACAAAAAGGGTAACACAGTCCTATTCCACCGGCGTACATTCAAGAGAGCAATCTTTTGCTACATTCCGGTGACACTCTATGGTCCGACATCAACTTTAGAGACGTTCGACCTGATTGATGAAGGAGCATCAGGCACACTGATGGACAACGGCTTGGCCGAGCAATTGGGGCTTGACGGTCCGAGCGAAGAACTTTGTTTGAGATGGACGGGCGACATCACGCAACAGGAAGCTAACTCGAAGTTTGTAGGTTGTGAAATATCTGGCCGAGGAGAAAACTCCACACGCTATCGTATACGTAACGTGCGTACCATTACCAATTTAGAGCTACCACAACAGTCTCTAAACTCCGAGGAGCTGGCAGAGCACCGTCACTTGAGACAACTGCCTATCCTACCATATACTAACTGCAGGGCACGCTTGTTGATAGGTTTAGATAACACAAAGCTCTCCATTCCGCTCGAGGTACACCAAGCTGAAGGTGATGATCTAGTAGATGCACGTTGTAAATTAGGCTGGTCGGTATACGGCCACAACAATTCAGATCATCCATTTCAAGAAAGCTTGTTGCATGTGTGCCCCTGTACGCGAGATAATCAGGTGGACAGCTTGATGAGAACATACTTTTCCACAGAATCGATAAGCACCAGTCCCACCGCCAAACCGCTCAGGTCAAAGGCAGATGAACGCGCATACGCCATAATGCAAAACACAGTCAAATACAAACCAGACGAAAAGAGGTGGGAAACAGGCCTGCTATGGAGATACGATCAAATTAACTTGCCGGTCTCTTTCGAAATGGCTTATCATCGTCTTCAATGTCTGGAAAGAAAGATGGAAAGGTGCGCTGAGTTAAAAGAATTTGTCATTGAGGAAATGAATCATTACCTTTACAGAGGGTACGTACGAAAGCTTTCCCACAACGAACTCAGTAAAGGAGGTAAGTCCTGGTTCATACCGATGTTCACAGTAAGGAATCTTAACAAAAATAAGAGACCAATAGTATAGGACGCGGCGGCCAAGGTGCAAAATACTAGCCTGAACGACGTATTGCTTACAGGCCCTGACCTTTTACGATCGATGGAGGGTGTTTTAATACGGTTCCGTGAACGAGCGGTGGCTATATGCGGGGACATCCGTGAAATGTTCCACCAAATACATGTGAGGAAAGAGGACCAGGTGGCGCAACAGTTTCTTTGGAGAGATGGTGATACCAGCCGGCGACCTGATGTATTTGCTATGACCGTTATGACGTTCAGAGCGTCCTGCTCCCCGTCTTTGGCCTACTACAGAACGAAAAAAAATGCCCAACCTCTTGAGAAAGAGCTCCCTCAAGCAGTGGCAGCAATCGTTCAAAATACATTCGTTGACGATTGGCTGCATAGCGTAGACGACGAGGATGAGATGATTCGATTAGCAAATGTTCGGAGTCCCATAAGGATATGAGTCCCAAAAGGTTCTCGGGATGTGGTGGCTGCCGAGCAGCGACACAATTTTAAGCCGGATGTTTTCGATTAGTCAAGCACCCCGACGAAAAGGCAAATGCTTCGTGTGGTGATGACGATATTTAACCCCCTGGGTCTGATTGGCGTCCTTGTGATCGAAGCCAAGGCAGTCCTGCAAGATGTTTGGCGCTCAGGCGTGGCATGGGACGAGCCCGTGCATGACAAAGAACGATTGGCGTGGTGGCACTGGGTGCGTAAGCTGAAATACATCAGCGACATTCGAATTCCACGCTGCTATGTCTCGGCCAGCCGCAGCGACGATAACCAGCTGCTCGTTTTTGTAGACGCCAGTATATCAGCATACGCAGCTGTAGCATTCCTGCGTTTCAACGTAATCGGCGAAGTTCAGTGCACCCTTGTAGCATCAAAAACCAGAGTCGCCCCGTTAAAGCCGCTATCTGTTCCGAGGCTTGAACTGATGGCAGCAATTCTTGGACTTCGTCTCGCTAAATTTATACAGCAAGAGATCTCTCTACATATTAGCCGTCGTATCTTCTGGTCCGACTCGAAGGACGTGTTATGCTGGATAGGGTCCGACACAAGAAATTTTCACCAATTTGTGGCCGTACGCGTTGGCGAAATCTTGGAAGAGTCACAAGTCAACGAATGGCGGTGGGTGCCATCGAAGCACAACCTTGCGGACGACGCCACTAAGTGGAGTCACAAACTCACAATAAACCGTAGAAACGATACAGCACATATCAGCATACAACACGG
Source organism: Sphenella marginata (assembly GCA_951509765.1). Classification (NCBI taxonomy): domain Eukaryota; kingdom Metazoa; phylum Arthropoda; class Insecta; order Diptera; family Tephritidae; genus Sphenella; species Sphenella marginata. Next base: position 12,134,504 of record OX608078.1, read on the forward strand.
TCGCAGATGATGCATCACCAGACCCGAAAAGATTCAGCAAATGGGAAAAATTACGCTCAATACAGATGTGCATTCTCCGCTTTCTTCGATCGACAAGAAAAACTCCCTCTAAAAATCCTATTACCCAGATCCTGCTATACGACACGATGTGCACAAGTGCCAAGCATCTGATATTTCGCATGTGCTAACACGAATGTTTCAGCGACGAGTTCAACCAACTAAAAACCGGCGGGGTAAGTCGTAAATGCTCAATTTACAAATTTTCTCCATTCGCAGATGAGTACGGTCGGCTGCGCGTAAAGGGACGAATAGACGAAGCAAAGGGAGTGCCATCCGATTTGAAGCAGCCGATAATCCTCCCACTGCACCATATCGTTACAAACCTAGTAGCAGACTTCTACCACCGCAGATTCCACCACCACCACAACGAGATAGTGGTAAATGAGATGAGGCAGCGATTCTGCATTCCGGGCTTACGTGCCTTGGTGAGGGCGGTTGCAAAGGCCTGCCAACAATGTCGCAACCAACGGGCCATGCCAGATCCACCAGAAATGGGCAGACTTCCTGCGGAGCGTCTTGCAGCATTTACTCACCCTTTCGCATACACAGGGGCTGATTACTTCGGCCCTTTTGACGTGACGTCAGTTAGACGGCTTGAGAAGCGGTGGGGCGTTGTGTTCACGTGCATGACCATTCGAGCCGTTCACATTGAGCTTGCGCCATCACTTTCGACTGACTCATTTCTCCTCGTACTAAAATTGTTCATAGCCAGAAGAGGCGTGCCCAGGCGAATTCTATCCGACAACGGAAGCAATTTTAGAGGCGCCAGTCGAATACTGGCGGAAGAGATGGAGAAAATATCGTCCGACGCTGTTATGCAAAAATATCCCGAAATCGAATGGTCATTCATACCACCAGCAGCGCCACACTTTGGTGGCGCATGGGAGCGCATGGTGCGCTCGGTGAAATCAGTCTTGATGGACATACTGCCCAAAGGCGGTTTGCGTGAAGAAGCGCTGATAGCTGCCTTAGCCGACGTTGAGGGCATCATCAACATGCGGCCACTAACATATATCCCGCTCGACTCGCACGAGAACGAGGCTCTGACGCCAAATCATTTCCTTTTCGGTAATTCAAGCGGCATAAGGGAAAAGGATGACATCGACATAGGTCTTCCTACACAACTGAACGAAAACCTTCGTAATGCTGGCTAATTAGCAGATCGATTTTGTAGAAGGTGGCTCCGCGAATATTTACCTATTCTCACCCGACGCGCAGAATGGTTTGAAAATCCCCAAGCACCAATCGCGCTAGATGACATCGTTATAATTGTAGACGAGAACGCAAAACGAAACACTTGGATGAAAGGAAGAGTACTAGATGTCATAAGGGGCGTTGACGGTCAAGTCAGAAGTGCAGTGGTCAAAACGCCCAACAGCTTGGTCACCCGCCCGGTTGTGAAACTTGCGCGCCTCGATCTGAAATCAGTGAGCACCACACCAATGCATGGAGTTCACGGAGGGGGGAATGTTAGCGCGCAACAAACCGGTACACCCTTGAGTGTTTAAAGCTACAAATGTATACTACAGAAAAATGCAACCTTGTGTCTGTGTGTCACCTAAATTGCCTACACGAGTTCACCTGACGTTAACATATTGCATTTGGCTCCTTTCTTTTTCTTTCCGTTGGCGGAGTTGAACATACAGGACTAAGGCACAAATATTTTAGCCGCACGACATATCATTAATCAAATCTCATATTAATCACGTTTAATATCAATTGTAACTTAATATAAGCAATCGTTTACTTTGTACAACAACATACACCTGAATTAAATGAAGAGATTACAAGGTATGTAATTCAGCTCAAAATACGTGTTTATTTTTCCACCCGCCAACACCTATAATATGGGAATAAAACGAAAGGAGAAGGCCGCAGGTTTCATTTGGACTTCGATAGGTTTCGATAAATTTATCGATGATGAGTTATCGGTGAAAATGTGATTGCCCAAAAACCGAAAACTTGCCCTACAATATGGGTATCAAACGAAAGGGGAAAGCTCCAGGTTTCATTTGGACTTCGATATATTTCGATAAAATTTATCGATAACTGAGTTATCGGTGACTGCCCAAAAAACTTAACATTACCCTACAATATGGGTATCAAACGAAATGGTAAAGCTCCAGGTTTCATTTGGACTTCGATATATTTCGATAAAATCTATCGATAACTGAGTTATCGGTGACTGCCCAAAAAACTTAACATTACCCTACAATATGGGTATCAAACGAAATGGTAAAGCTCCAGGTTTCATTGTGACTTCGATATATTTCGATACAATTTATTGATAACTGAGTAATCGTTGACTGCCCAAAAAACTTAACATTACCCTATAATATGGGTATAAAACGACAGGAAAAGGCCGCAGGTTTCATTTGGACTTCGATAGGTTTCGATAAATTTATCGATGATGAGTTATCGGTGAAAATGCGATTGCCCGAAAACCTTTATATTACCCTACAATATGAGTATCAAACGAAAGGGGATGGCCCCAGGTTTCAGTTGGACTTCGATAGGTTTCGATAAATTTATCGATAACTGAGTTATCGTTGACTGCCCAAAAAACTTAACATTGCTCTGTAATATGAGTATAAAACGACAGGACATTTGGACTTCGATATATTTCGATAAATTTATCGATAACTGAGTTATTGGTGACTGCTCAAAAAACCTAACATTACCCTACAATATGGGTATCAAACGAAAGGGGATAGCTCCAGGTTTCATTTGTACTTCGATATATTTCGATAAATTTACCTATAACTGAGTTATCGGTAAAAATGCGATTGCAGAAAAACCTTAATATTGCCCTGCAATATGGTTTCAAATCAACATTTGAATTTGCATTCATCCTGGCACAATTTGTGAACATTGAATTTTTGAAAGACCCCCTAACGTTACCAACGAATACCTCAAAAGAATATTTTTGAAAACCAGTTTTCAATATTCTTTTTCAAAATATTCGAATTTGGTAAATTCTTCAGTACATTTTTGCAAACCAGTTTTCAATATTCTTTTTCAAAATATTCGAATTTGGTAAATTCTTCAGTAGGCAATAATCATACTAATGTTATAAATGTGAATGTAGCGATCTTTGGATGTCCAGACGTTTGCTTCTGTTACTAGTGTAAGGTAGTCAATTTGTCATTGATCAAGTGATGAGTTTTTCTCTGAACGTAAAACGAGAACGTCAAGATTTTTCCAATTTTTTTTTCTTAAAATGCAATTTGCTTGTAAACCTAAACATTTTCAATTTATAATATGAATTCCAAATATACATCAAATATATTGTTAAACTTTAAAACAGACGCTGTCCAAATCTTTCACTAGGGACACGAATTTCGATACGATACGATACCATATCGATACTTTTGCCCTTCGATACCGATATTTTGTACATAACGATACTTGTCGGCATCGAGTATCGTATCGAATTTTTGAAATAAATATGGAACTAATAGAGCAAAAATACCGCTCTGCTGCTTGTCTCAGAACCAAATATTTACAGTTAATTTTGTTTGGAGTATGCAGTTTTTTAAATTGCCTTGTACAAGTTAACACATATAAAGTTATTTACCCATTTTCAGCTTTAACAAGCGAATTACATACTTACACACCTCTGGCTATCGCCACAAGCTTTCATAAACAAATTATTGCTGATACGTCAGTTTAACTTTTATTTTCTCATCCAGAATTTCCCACAGGTAGTTTCTTGTTTCGCAATGTTGCGCCCAATTCAGAGAATAAGCGCAACATATAAAGATATTGTTTCCAATTGCACGCGCATCCGGTTGAACGCTAAATGCTTACGCTAGCGTCTGGCTTTTTTTGTGCAAGCGATTGTTGTTGTACTATTTTGCGCAAGCATTTGTTGTTGCTTGCATTAACTAAATTTTGAACTTAAAAGAATAATTATCCAAAATTAAACTTTAGTCCTCGTTCTGCATTGCGTCGGTTGATACTTGCAACAAATAATTTGTCATTTGGCGCCCGAGCTAAAAATAAAGAATTTATAGTTACAAAAAGTTTGAAGTTTAACTAAACTGAAATTAGTTTTAAAGGTCAACTAAAATAAAATTAATTAGTTACAAAAAGTTTAAAGCTTGACTAAACTGAAATTAGTTTAAAGGTCAACCATAATAAAATTAATTAGTTACAAAATTTAAAGTTTAACAAACTTTTAAAGAAAATACAACCGGAAAAGTTAAGTGAAAAGAACAAACAAAAAACAATAATTTAAGATTCTTTTGAGAAAAAAAAGAAACATAAAGTGCCACTAGCAAAAAAAAAAAAAGTGCCACCCCAAAAAACATTAATTTAAGAAATAAACAGAAACATAAAGTGCCACTAGCAAAAAAAGTGCCACTAAAGAAGTGCCACTAGAAAAAGACTGCCACACCAAAAAACATAAATTTAAGAAACAAACAGAAACATAAAGTGCCACTAACAAAAAATAGTGCCACTAGAAAAAAGTGCCACACCAAAAACATAAAAAGCAACATCAGCCGACCGTGTGTCCTAGGAAGGGACCCAAGTAGTGAAGCAGCAAGCAGCCGAAGCAGCCAAAGCAGCCGAAGCAGAAAGCAGTGAAACAAACAGGAGCATCCCACGGGACCTAGCGGGATGAGGACCAAACTAGAGATGTAAGTTAAGAGAAAAAAATTAGTGATTATTAAAGCAAATCTTAAGAAAAATAAAATTCAAAATAAAAAGAAAAAGGATTTTGTAAAAAGAAAATTATAGTAATAATAATAATGCCCAACGGATTACCCACCATATCCCGCCCGACCGGCGCGAGGGGAGCATCCGCATGACGCGCGGATTGTTCTTTCGTGCCGAGTCTTTGAAAGGCTTTGGTTTGTTAATCGTCGAGATCTAAAACTGCTCAGCTACAGAGAAAACCTCATCAGCTAAGTAAGAAAGATTACACAATTAATAAATCATTAGTTGACAGCGAAAAGTTTATTGTTAAGAATAAAGATAAGAAACAAAGGATATGAAAAAAAATTGTTGCTATATATTTAGGATAGAAAGAATTGACTTTTTTATGCTGCATAGTGAGTCTGAAATATCAAACGTACCAGAATGAGAGTTATAATCTTGACACAAACAACGAAAAGGCTCATTTAATTCATAATTAGTTCGGCACTGTTTCAAGATAAGTGGTTTAAAATGTCTTGATGGACGAGAAGGTACATTGAAGTTCACTTCGCTCAAAAGAAACGGGCTTACGATTGAACCATTTAGTAATTTAATCATGAAGACAATTCCAAGCATTTCCCTCCGACTAGAAAGGCTGTGAAGATTAATTAGTTTTAAGCGACTCGTATACGATGGCAAATTATACAAGGGATCCCAGTGAAGATCTCTTAAGGCAAATAGTAAAAATTGTTTTTGAACTGATTCTAAACGATCCACGTGGACCTGGTAACGCGGGTTCCAAATTATAGAACCGTATTCAAGTATCGGTCTGACTAATGTAGTAAAGAGAGTTTTAGTTACATAAGGGTCGCTAAATTCTTTAGACCATCGTTTAACAAATGCTAGAACGCCTCTAGCTTTATTGACTGTTACGTTAATGTGGCAGTTGAAACTGAGTTTGTAATCCATAGTAACCCCAAGGTCAACAAAATCATACATTTGCTCAAGACTATAATTGTTAATTGTATAGGAAGCTGGCTGTGAAATTCCTCTCGAAAAACGCATGTATTTACATTTTTTTAGATTAAGCGGCATATAATTTAAATCGCACCAAGTAACTAGTGTATTAAGATCTGATTGAAGCTTATTGCTATCTTCGGATGATGCGAATGACATGAAAAGCTTTACATCGTCGGCATACATTAACATTTTCGAAAATTTTATAACTGTAGAAATGTCATTTATAAACAACAAGAACAGAATCGGGCCCAGATGGCTTCCTTGAGGAACTCCAGAGGAGACATTAATAACATCGGATTCACAGTTTTTAAACACTACTTTTTGTGTTCTGTCACTAAGGTAAGAAGAGATCCAGCGATTGAGACCCGGCTGGAAACCCAGCTGATCTAGTTTATGAATAAGTAACGAGTGACACACTTTATCGAAAGCTTTGCTGAAATCAGTATAAATAACGTCGGTGTGCAGATTTTTTCTAAAGCCATTTGAGACATGATTTGTAAATTCAAGTAAGTTTGTAACGGTGGACTTTCCCTTACAGAACCCGTGTTGACAGTCAGAAATCAAGGTAGAGATAGGATTCGTAAGCTGATTAGTAATAATAGCTTCAAACACTTTTGGGATGGCAGACAGCTTTGCTATGCCACGATAGTTCTCAATAGAAGCCTTGCTTCCGCTTTTGTGAAGCGGTAGAAGAAACGACTCTTTCCATGCTGTTGGAAAAACACCACACTTTAGTGACAGATTGAACAAGTTGGTAAGGGGTTTGTAAATATTGTTATCGCACTTCTTCAAGAAGCATGTAGGAATCCTATCAGGACCACATTTAGAAGATTCTTTCAAGGTTTTCAGACAAACAAGAACATCATTGGCGCATATAGTTGGACAATTAATTAAATTGTTCCCATGTAGCTCATAGGGATAATTTAGAAAGTCAGAATTGGTGACGGCAGAATAGTTAGAAGTGAAAAATTGCGCAAAGAAATTTGCAATATCTTGATTATGGCTAGATAAAGTGTCTTTATATTTCATGGCTGAGGGAAATCCCACTACTTTTCGTTTAGAATTTACGAAATCATAAAATGACTTCGGATTGCGAATAATGTCTCTCTTTGTTTTAGAGATATAGGCTTTATAGCACTTTTTATTTAAGTCGATGTACCTCTTACGTAGACCAGAATACAACAAGTAGTGTTTGTTTAACCCCGATTTCTTAAATAATTTGAAAGAACGCGTTTTTCTATTTTTCAGCATCATAAGCTCTTTAGTAAACCAAGATTGCGTTGGATGATCATATGTTATTTTACGTTTAGGAACAATCTTCTCAAATAAGTTGTAAATAGTTTGATTAAAATGCAAAACGTTTGAATCGATATCGCCACACAGCTCAGGCCAAGTTAATTTAGACAGTTCTTTATTTAATTTCTTATAGTTGGCTTTTGAGAAATTAAAATCAAAGTTACTACTTGAGCAGCCTTGTGTACAATGGCCATTACTTAAGGTTTCGTGAAATATTTCCATAGAAGGGTGGTAGACGTCTTCTGGTAAAACCAGCGGATCGCCACGACTTACAGAAAATTTATTTTTATCATCGACAAAAACTAAATCTAAGACTTTGCCAAACTTGTTTGCTGTAACGTTTATTTGATTAAGACAGAGATCGGAAATTCCATCTAAAAAGTCATTGTAGCCCGGTCTAGATGGATTTGGAATAATATTTCCATCGACTATTTTCCACGATATATGAGGTAGGTTAAAATCACCCAAAACAATCATGGAGTCAGAATCTTTAGTCAAAAAGTGAACCGTTTTGAGCAAAGAGATAAGTTGTATGTACAAAGCGAGATCAGATGCTGGAGGGATGTAACAAACAAATAAGTACATGGAGACATTTGCTAGCTGAATGCGGATGCATTTGAACTCAATGGAATCAATGTTAGGTAAATCAACCTCCTCTGAAGGTATGGAGGAATGAACTGCAAGTAAAACTCCACCCCCGACCCTGTTCAAGCGATCATTTCTATAAACTTGAAATTCGTTGCAAAAAAATTCAGAGTTGAAAACATGAGGTTTTAGCCAAGTTTCAGTAAAAGCAATTACGTTATAGTTACTACAGAAAGATTTCAAATAAAGATCGGTTAATTTGGTATTCAAACCTCTGACATTTTGATAAAAGATAGTCATGGTCTTAGTACTCAGTTTTTTGGCTCAACGTTATCACGAGAGATTGTTGCTACATTTTGAACATTTCTATTTGGTCTGTATTCAAACTCCCGCACAAGAGCACCGGGGGGCCAAAAAAACTATCCAAAAGAGCGTCGAAATCTTTTCCAGCGACATCAATTATAAATGAAGACATATTTCTCTGATACGTGAAATTAAACTTTTTAATAGTCAAGTTACGATCTTTTACCTTAGTCGAAATATGGTACATTAAATCTTCTTCTGTAGTGTCAGGATGGAACCTAGACACAAAAATAGATTTTTTGCGAGGGACCACAACCAGCTTCCTAGCAATTGGTTCAGACTCAATTGCAATTGCAGGAGGATCCGGATTTTTTTTAGCGGAGGACTTTGGAGGCTTCTTGGAAGTTGCTCGAACAGAAGTGCTTGGAATTGGGGACGCCAAGTCTATCAATTCGATGGCTTGCGGCAAGTTCGGCGCTAATAAAGGAGCAGGCCGATCATCCGTACGCCCGCGCTCGCCATCACGATTGCTAGAACTTTCTAATTGAAACGATTTGTCAAGATTTCCAAACGATTTAAAAATGCTTTCGTATTTTTTGAATTTTTCGGTCAGCAAAGAAAAGTCTTTGCTGATCTCGGAAAACCCGTTTCTAATATGACGAAAGACCTTACAAAGATCAATTTCCGTCGATCTACATTTTAAACAAGACCAGCGCAGACCTTTTCCATCATTAATAAGATCGGCTGTTCTACCAGTTAAGCCAGTACACTTTGCGTGGACAAGTGCATCACAGAGCCAGCATGCTACAAAGCGCTCCGACTCGCTTTTTATCTGGCAATTTTCAAACGTGCACGACATTATATTATTAATAATTATGAAAAATTAAAAAATTTAAAATTATAAAATTAAAAAATTTAGTAGTTAAAAATAAAAAGCAATAAAAACAACCCTGGCAGTTTGGAAGGCAATGTACTGAGCGAACAGTTTTAAACACACTGTACTTGACGTTTAACAAACCACGCAAACAGCTGTAACGAAAAAGGAGTGAGAAAAAGAAAACCAAGTCAGCACACAACAACAATTACAATGTAAAATGTAAGCCTTTCAAAAGCAACAAAAACAATATGCAAAAACACAACTCGGCACACACAAATTCAATAGAATGAATTTATAATTATTTAATTTTCAAAAATGTATCAAAAACTTACACTTTTCACAACAAGTAGTGAAGCACATTAAGTATTCAACTCATTAACTTTAATCTTAAACTTCAAAATTTTCAGATATAAGACAAATATGATTAAATTTTTAGATAAAAGCACAGAGCAAAATAAAAACACAACTACACAGCTTGACGTTTGCGAAATTACTTAGACTAATTTTTAAGAAAATTTTCGCTGCGACACTGAAATTCTTTCTGGCAAACAGAAAACGAAAACAGTTTGAGCCTGTGTAAAAACAAAATTTTTTTTAATAAAAATAAAAAATATCAAATAAAGTTCTTTTTAGACAATTTCTTTGTAGAAGGCAATTTTTGGCAAACAAGTTAATTAGTTCTTTTAGTCTACGCGAAAACAAAGAAATAAACTAATAATGGCAAACCCCAACAATTTAATTAGGCCACCTGTTCTGTCCAACCTTAACCAACAACCAGTCGCAAATCCAACTCTACAAGCCACTCCGGAACTACAAAACTTAGTTAGAAACTTACTGACTCAGATACTAACAACGGACGGACGAACATTAATTCAGGACATAGTTAGAACAGATACCAACCCAGTACCTATAACGGACCAGACTATCGACGAACAACATAGGAACAATCTGACAGAAATTGATAAGATCCCCGACGTAGTGAGATCGTTGAGGGAATTTTCAGGGAAACCTGCGGAATTTAACTCATGGAAGAAAAGTGTTGAGAGGATACTTCATATCTATGAACATACAAAAGGGACGCCCAAATACTTTGGGATATTGAATGTAATAAGAAACAAAGTAGTAGGTAGTGCCGACATTGCACTAGAATCATATAACACCCCTTTAGACTGGAAGGCCATCTCAATGTGTCTCACGACACATTACGCCGACAAACGTGACTTAGGTACACTAGAGTACCAAATGAAGGGACTGATCCAGGGCAAAAATTCAGTCCAGGACTTCTACCAAAAAGTATATTTCCACCTTTCCCTGATATTAAACAAAATTTAATGTATGGAGGTAAGCCCGGAATCCATAAGACTCCTTACGGAAACATATAGGATAAAAGCTCTGGACACATTTGTCAGAGGCCTTAACGGCGACCTTCCCCGATTATTAGGCATGCGGGAACCAAAGGATCTTCCAGAGGCACTACAACTGTGCTTGAAGCTGGAAAACCAAAAATTCAGGAGTGCTCATGCAAACCATCAGAATGGATACGACAACTACAATATTAAACCACCACTGCCACCACGAACTTACCTAAAACCACCACAATTCTATCCCGAACTATCACACTTACCCCAACCCCAACAGCGATTTAATCAAGTTCCCCAAAGGCCACAACAGTACCCTCAAGGACCAAATAACTTCAGCAGACCACAATACCCACAGGGACAAAATAACTTCAGCGGAGCACAATACCCATATGAACCGAACATTCAAGGATTTCAACAATACCCACAAGGATACCAGCCAAACTACTTCAACGACCAGCAAACACAGCAGAATCAACGCACAACACACCTCCTAGGCCCACAGCTCAAAAGCCACAACCAAAACCGGAGCCAATGGACATAGATCCCAGCATCAGAACAAATGCCATTAGCTACGCAAATAGACCCAACTTTAAATACGCCGGTAAAAGACAAGGCGGCTCAAACTTAACAAATCCACCTATAAAAGCACAAAGAAATTTCCATGTAGCCCCTAGCCCAGAAGCCAACGACCCACTAGACATCGAAGATAATAACCCACCCAACACTCAGGAACAATACGATACCGAAGGCCCCGAATATTATCCATACGAAAACGCAGATTTCACGGACATACATTTTTTAGAATAAGGAACTCTTCACTGCCTTATTTCAATTGCAGAACGAAGAGTGGAGATATTTTAAAAATTTTAATCGATACAGGATCTAATAAAAATTACATCCAACCCCAACTAGTAAAAAAGAAAATCCAAAACGACAATAATTTTTTTGCAAACTCAGTAGGAGGAAAAATAGAAATTACCCACCATACGTTCGTGAATCTCTTTAATTTGTCAAACATTAATTTGAAATTTTATCTTCTGCCAACCCTCTCATCCTTCCATGCCATATTGGGCAATGATAGTTTAAAGGAATTATCAGCAGCCATTCATACAAAAGAAAACTTCATGACCATTAATAATTCAGTTAGAATACGCCTCAAACAATGACTTTCTCAAGACGTGAACCATATCCCCATAATAAATGAACATATGAACAGTTTCCAAAAACACATAATGAGCTCACTAGTAAACCGGAACCTAGATCTTTTCTCTGACCCTAATGAGAAATTAACCTATACCACCAAAGTCGTCGCTACTATCAGGACAAACTCCAACGAACCAGTTTACACAAAATACTACCCTTACCCTATGTCCTTAAAAGAAGAAGTAGAAAAACAAATCTAAAAACAAGTAAGGAAAGGGCTGTCTTCGGCTGTGCCGAAGGCTTTATACCTTTCATGATTGCCAAACCACACTTATCGGAACAATCGATTGTATGGGAGCTATACGTTATGTTGGTCCGATCTGGCTGATTTTGCCTACATATGTTACATATATAATATGTAGCAAACTTGCAAAGTTTAACGTTCCTAGCTCGTAAACTGCAAAATTGATAGCCCAAAACCCATTTATCGAAACTATCGATTATATGGGACCTATATGTCATGTTGGTCCGATCTGAGTCATTTTCACTACACACGTTACAAATACAATATGTACTAAACACGCAAAATTTTACGTTCCTAGCTTTTGAATTGCAAAAGTTATAGGCCAAAACCCATTTATCGGAACAATCGATTGTATGGGAGCTATGACATGTATCGGTCCGATCTTGCTGGTTCCGACAAATGATTAATCCTATGCAAAATGGCGCCTGCTTGCAAAATTTCATCGAGATATCTCTAAAACTGAGGGACTAGTTTGCGTTCAAACAGACGGACGGACGGACGGACGGACGGACGGACAGACGGACATGGCTAAATCAACTCGCCTCATCGCCCTGATCATTTCGGTATACTTAATAGTGGGTCTATCTCTTCTTCTTCTCATACTTACAAACATCGGACCAAAGTTATAATACCATTTCATGTTCATGAAAGGTATAATTACTAGACGATGGTATAATAAGACCTTCACGGTCCCCGTATAACTCACCCATATGGATAGTACCAAAAAAACAAACCGATATCCAATTCCGGATATAAACGAGGTCCTGTCTCAATTAGGTAAAAATAGCCTATTTTCAGTTATAGATCTAAAAAGCGGTTTCCAGCAGATTCCACTGAAAGAATCTGATGTTGAGAAAACTGCCTTTTCAGTAAAAAATGGCAAATACGAATTCACACGTTTGCCATTCGGCCTCAAAAACGCTCCGGCAATTTTCCAAAGAACTTTGGACGACATCCTCAGAAAATATATCGGAAAGATCTGTTATGTTTATATAGATGATATAATCATATTCAGCAATGACGAAAAAACGCATGCCCAAAATATCCACGAAATCTTTGAAACCTTAAGAGCAGCTAACAACAAAAAAGAAATAGAATTTTTAGGCTTTTTAGTTTCATCAAAAGGAATCAAAACTAACCCCAACAAGGTTCAAGCAATAGTAAATTTCCCATACCCGAAAACCCTAAAGGATTTACGATCATTTCTAGGCCTCTCCGGCTAATACAGGCGATTCATAAAAGATTACGCCCAAATCACCAAACCCCTAACTAACCTTCTAAGAGGAGAAGAAGGTAGGATTTCAAAAAACCTGTCAAAAAAGAAGCTTATTCAATTAAACAGCGACGCCATAGCAGTATTTAATGAGGTAAAAAGCTCACTCATATCAAAAGAAGTCATACTGACCTACCCAAACTTTCAGAAAGAATTCCACAAGACGACGGACGCTTCAAAACATGCAATCGGTGCAGTGCTCGAACAAGACAGAAAACCTATCACTTTTACCTCAAGAACGCTTACAAAGACGGAAGAACACTGCGACCAATGAAAGAGAGATGCTCGCCGTCATCTGGGCACTCAAATCTCTAAGAAACTATTTATACGGAAAAGCAAAAATTAAGATATTCACCGATCATCAACCCTTGACCTACGCATTAAGTAATAAAAATGATAACTCTAAACTAAAAAGATGGAAAGCAATCCTGGAGAAATACGACTATGAACTCAAGTATAAACCAGGTAAAACCAACATAGTGGCCGACACCCTTTCTCGACCTCCAGAACTTAATACAGTAACAATAACAACCCATTCCGACGAGAGTTCAGGCCAAAATCTGGTACCCTCCACGGAAGCTCCAATCAATGTATTCAAAAACCAAATCTGGATACTCACCGAACCTGAAAGCTCATACAACTTCACAATTCCGTTCCCAACCTACCACAGACATACTATTACCAAACCACATTACGACGACCTGAAAGACTTATTGAAACGCTATTTAAACCCTTCTGTTATCAACGGGCTATTTACTTCGGAAAAAATAATGGGACAAATACAAGAATTATACCCTATCTATTTCAACAACTTTAAAATTAGATTCACCCAATCACAAGTAAAAGATCTATCAACAACAGAACAACAAGAGCAACAGATCTTACTCGAACATAAAAGAGCACATAGAAACGCAATAGAGAACAAAAAACAAATCATTCAAAAACTTTATTTCCCACAGATGCAAGCTAAAATTACAAAAATTGTCAAACAGTGCAGAGTTTGTGCTGAAAGCAAATACGACAGACACCCAAAGAAACCTGAAATAAAAGCCACCCCGATTCCCGAATATCCCGGACAATCGTCCACCTCGATATATTCATAGCCGAAAAAAGTTGGCATTAACGGCAATAGATAAATACTCGAAGTACGCTCAAGCGAAAGTAATTGATGGTTTTCCAACACGCGAACAGGCAACGTACAGCTGACCGTGCGAAAAACAGGGAAATTCGAGATCAATCCCACAGACTTCCAACGATTGGCCTTGCGATTTATTGATTGTCATCGCAAAAGCCAATCTAACGGGAAACTGAATCCGCTTGAATTCGAATGGAAGGTCAGATGGAATAATCTTAATTCGTGGGATAAGGACTTCCTCTCCCTTGAATTTGCCCTTGATGATCGTAGCTTGAATCACATTATTCATCAGTTTCTTGACGGACAACCGCGTACCGTTGCACAATTTCGGATGATTCAGATTCCGCAACATGATTATGATCGATCCCACCTTCAACTGTAAATTATGCGGCGGATTTCCTGGCACATCAAGCGAGTTCAAAAATTCTGTCGGACAGTTTGTCGCTTCATCCTCGTCGGGCACGCTGTCAATGGATTTGTACGAATGCATTTCTCCAGCTATTTGACTTTGAATAATCAAATTCAAGCTATCAACGTCCTTATTTTTCGCTGCAAGTATTTGCCGTTCACTAACCCAATCGAGGTTTTTATAATTTTGTGCAATGCCGGGGAACACTTTGGCGATGAGTTCCTCTATCGACGATGTGAACTCGCAAAAATTTTCCGGGAACGATATTAATCCAGTGGAAACATCAACAGGTATTTGGCCATTGCCAAGCGCCAGCAGTTGTCTCGAGAATTCAAGAGCCGATGAGTCGTTCTGCAACGCAACTCTCATGTTCGTGGTCAATTTCAACTTCTTGACATGCTGCCACAAAGACGACGATTTCAGGCATGCATTAAGTTCATCGGCAGCAGTAGATTTCGGGATGACAGGTAGCGTTTGGCGAAAATCTCCGGAGAGCAATATCATAGCCCCACCAAAGTGTCTCGAAATCCTTCATCGTTCGGTCAACTGCCTCAAAAGCTCGTTTATGCGACATCGTACATTCATCCCAAATGATGATTTTGCATTCTCGCATCACTTTCGCTGTCGCTGAATTCTTGGTCATTGTGCACGTCGGCTGGTCTACCGTGAGTAGATTCATCGGTAGTTTTAAAGCAGAATGTGCAGTTCGACCGCCTTCCAGCAATGTGGCAGCAATGCCAGAGGAAGCAACAGCCAACGCAATTTGAGATCTTGCCCGAATTGTAGCCAGAATCAAAGAAATTACGAATGTTTTTCCTGTCCCACCGGGAGCATCGAGAAAGTAAATGCCTCCCGTTCCATCGTCAACAGCCTTCATCAGGGAATTGTACACGTTCTTCTGCTCTGCGCTCAATAGCTGCACATTTGTTCGGACTCTTTCGGCCAGCTCATCTCGATCATACTCTTGCTCCCGTTGCAGTTCCCGATTGAATGCATCGTTTATCGAACGCTTCGTTGCGCATCTCGTCATTAATTTGTAGTTCGAAATTTAAAGTTGTCATGCTATATCTGCGTAAAATTTCGTCAGCCATCTCGTCCTTATATTTGTCCCACAATGCGGTTGGGTTCGATGGATGACATGCGGCTATGATGATCGCAAACAATGTACGAATTTGATTCGCTGGTGAAGAAACAGTTGCATCGGAGAGAGTGGAGTCCCAATGTGTATCGTTTTCGAGCAAATTCAAACGTTGGCAAGCCTCTCGAAAAGTGGCGCATAGCACACCATCCACAGTAGGCAGGGAATCAAAGTATGTAGGACCTCTGATGTTAACCAAAAGCAAGCGAAGATAGAAGCATTCGTCTTGGCGTGGATGAACTGTGTATATTCGTCCTAGAGCATTGGTGGAATAGACATCAGTACATCCAGCAACAACATTACCTTTTTTCCGGCGTTGAAACCTCTTTGATGAAGCGTTCCATGTATAATAGCGTGGCATTTCCGAATATAGTAAAGTCCTTGCGAACGGATCGCTTTGGCATGTCAAGAAGAAATTTGTCAGCGTTGTAGCTGGTGGTTGTTCTGCTCTTTGCGCTGCATTTGCGTCCGTAAAGTAGACACGCTGACCGTTCTCCAAGTGTACTGCTAAATATACCACAGTCGGGTGACGTTCATGTATCGGAAACGAAAACAGCCGCCAAATTGCCTCGTTACAACTTACGTAACGTCCAAGTTGAAATTTCGTTACCTCGTCGTTTGCATTCGGTTCAGCAATGCCAAAAACCGCCATGTCGCTTCCTTTGTTCACATATTTGCAAACGTATTTAATTGATTTAATGGAATTGCAGTACTCAACATTGCAGTGAGTTGAGAAAGTTTTCGACAAAAGCGGACAATATGGAACGATCTAGCGGTTATCGACGACGACATTGTTTCCTTTCACTTGCATTAGGATTGATCTGCCGTTGTCATCTGGAGAACGACGCCGATACAATGGATATCCGTCGATTCTAGTTATTGTGTCAGCCACCAACGGACGGGGGAAACGCTTTGTACAATTACCGTTTTTCATGCACGGCGAGTCTGGGTTGTGGACTCCGCAAGGCCCATGGATCATGTTCGTCGTCACAATGGAATGTAGCTCCGGATCTGTTTGTGGATCTGGTATTTCGGCCGAAATTATTGAATCAATATCATCTGGACGGATCGTGTCGAGCATCCAAAGCAAAATGTGTGCATGTGGTAAGCCACGCTTCTGCCATTCAACCGAGTACATCCAACAACGGATTGCGCCAAAAACCTCATGCTTAACGATGTACTCCATGAGTACTCTGATTTTTTGTCTGAACACTCGTGCAGTGATGTCATGTCGATCACTGGATGTTTGTCCTGTCAGCAACAGATTCGTAATTTCAGGCCATTTCGGATTGCAAGTAAATGTGATGAATAAGTCCGGCCGTCCGTAATTCCGCACATACGTCATGGCATCCTGAGCGTACTCATGCATGTGGCGCGGGCTTCCAACGTAAGTAGCTGGAAGAATGGTGATACAACCTATGTTGGTTGCGTTTCCTTCAGTAGCGATAGCATCACGCAAGTGTATGTACTTATCTGATCGTAACTTGGACTGATTGAATCGAATGAAATTGAGGCGCTCCGTTTCGACCTTGACGTACATGTCAACGCAGTACTGTTGAAACAACCGGCGATATCTCAACAGATGATTGTCAACATCGCGCCGAATCATCAAACGATACGCATAATAATTCATTGAGCTGACCTTCTTGTTCATTTCTTCTCCTGAAATATGAATTCGTATTCGGTTGGAAAATAAAATAGAAGTGATGACTTGTAAACAAACCTGTCGTTGGATTAACCATCTTTATATTTAAGTGATATCCATCCTCTCCACGACAGAACATCACCCGTTGATGAAGTTGAAGTGCATCATATGACCGATACGTCTCGTAAACGCGCTTCAATTGTCCGCCATCGCGACGGTAAAGAACAATATCGCGTGATTCCTTATTCTCGCCAACAATCACCACTGCGACTTCATTGATAGTGGGAGCATTAAATTGTCTTGCATGGCCCCCAGTGGGTCTTTTGTCTGCTCTAATAATGATTTTGTGGTCGTCTGAAGGCATCATATCCAATGCTGTTTTGAACAATCTGACCAATTTATTATGCTCATGCAGAAGATTGTGTAATTGTTCGATCGTTTCACGTTTGGTCGCAGTAAAACTTGCACAACGCTGATTAAGTTCAATTGCCGAATCACCAACGAAATAGATCTGAAGAAACTTATGATCTTCGTTCGGTAGTGGTAACAAAGCGCCCGCTCTATGGTGAATTTGCCCTTGAATCTGAATGTTTGGATGCAATTTGGAAAAAATATAACAATAATTTTTCATTTTGATAATAATGAGACATCATTACCTTAAAACTGGGATTGTAGCCGGGTACATCAACAACTTGTGCTCCAAATGATGTTTGAAAGCATCCGTTATATTTTTGTGTATTCTCTAGAAAATGTTTTGATTGGATTGTATTTCCATAGAGTAATGAATACAATGGCTATGGCGGGTGAGTCAAAACGTGTAATTTTACTTTGCCACCAGCGCAGCATAAGCCGGGGGTTTCTGATTGAAACTTCAAAGCATTACAATGCTGGCATACGACAGACAATGAGCCGATATCAACGCAGCGAAGATCTTTGTACGCTATTGCGGAATCGTATTCGAAAGCAGCGCGACTCAAACCTACATTTACATTTTGTTGAATTTGTGGTGGTGGTTGTGCAGCGCGAACTTGTGCAATATGGGCACGTCTCCATTCATTTTCTTCTGCACGTTCCTCTTGCGTTTGACTATCACGGACATTCTGACTAATTATTGCACGGCGTGTACGTCGTCCACGGTTTGTTCGTCTTAGTCAAGCAAATCACTCTAGCTAAAATGCAATAGTCATTTTTGACTAATCCAATTAATTAAAAAAATAAATACTTATTGAATTAATGAATCGCAATATATGTATGCCCGCAATTCAAAAATATAACCTCACTTTTTACACGCAAACTTGTTTTTTAAAAAAATGATCGAATTGATAAATACCGCAATGGAATTTCAATTGATCGTAATGCTTGGACCGTTCGTGGATGCGATACGCGATATATGACTATCCGAAATCAGAAAAATAAACCGATCAACACGAAAATCAGAAAAACGCAAATCAATTGTAGCAAGAAAAATAGCACATTTGTTTATAAATAAAAAAAAAATAACATTTGTTTAGTAAAAAATGACAATGAGAAAAGTGCACCTGTCAAATTACGCTCAACCAAAGCACAGCGCCTTCTGTTATTTATCTCGTTAGTGTCTCCACTCAAAATCCAATTTTATGCAATTTCACAACTATCTTGCAGCTTTACATTGCATAAAATTATGCAATAAAAACATTTTCACGTATTTCCGGACAATTGCACACAAAATTCTATACTAATAATCAATTTTCGTTTTCTCCAAATTTCCGACCTTTCCGCAGGGTTTTCCCAAAATTTTCTTTCGTAAGAACCTTCTCCTAGCAATTGCGAAGGACTGGAAATGTGAGCCAAATCGGTCCAGCCGTTCTCAATTGATGAGTTACTATACATTTTTTCCCTCCATTTTTATATATAAAGATTTTTTTTCAATGGTCAAGGAAGCATAATTTCATTTGGTTTTTATATTTGAGGGCATAAAGATTTTTTATAGTGAAAAAAATTGCAGTATAAATAAAAAAACAAAAAATTTTACTGCTACCGATCTCTCAACAAACTTCCCTCTGGAGAGAAAACCTAGGATGACCCAAAAAATCTAACTTCACATTCAGATTCAGCATACTAAAAAGCTCTAGAAACCGATGAGAAACCCTCTGGAATTTTTTGGTTCTTGTACAGTATAATTAGTTTATCCATTCAGGCGTGATGCGATGACCAAGGGAAATAGGGATTCATTTTTATAAATAGACTAGAAGGACCCGGCAGACGTTGTTCTGCCCAAATATAGGGAAAAAATCGCACGATAAATAAAAAAGTTTGGAATATTTCGGTCCCTGGTCCACTTCCCTGTATAAAACTTTACATAAACACTCTCCGGACTCCTACTGAGCTAACCTGTAAATATGAACAAAATCGGCGCTGTAGTTCCGGAGTCTATAACATACATACATACGTACATACATCCTATTTTATATATATAGATAAGGCAAACAGCTCTATAAAAAAGCTTTTGTATAATACTTTTTTTCTTGAATTCAGATGAATCTAAAATTCACTCTAAGCGGACACAGTCATCAACACTTTTGATATGATAGCTATATTATATGAGCATATTCTTGGGTCAGCCTTGGTCCACCTAATGGTCAATATCTTGGAAACGGGTTCGCAGATGAACCTGAAAACTGTTCCTTGTGAAAACTCTCATCAACACCTTTTGTTTGATACGCATATTGCTGAAATACATTCGGGGTCACCCCTGGTCCACATTTTGGTCAATATCTCAGGATTCCAGAAACTTTTTTAGCTTTTTCTTTCAGAAGAACCTTCTCGGGGCACAAACAAATACAACAAAAAAAATTAGTGAAATCGGTCCAGCCGTTCTCAATTGATGAGTTACTATACATTTTTTTCCCTCCATTTTTATACATACAGTATTTATATAGATTTACCCACAACGGAAAAAGAAGATTGTAGATCGTTAGAGATAAGACCTGTCAAAAAAGGAAAGGTTATAAACAAAATTAAATTTGATTCGATATTAGTATGTAAAAACGAAATTTACGGAAAAATTAAAAATTGTAAATCATACAATAATTTGTCAATATGTTCTAAAGGTGTAGTAGAGAATATAACAAACGGCACTTGCATAGCACATCTGCTGAAAAGTAAAGTAGATAATTGTACAAAAGTAAATAACCAACATATAAACACTATTGAAGAAATTTCAAATGATGTACTTTTTTTAAATGAATACAAAGGCTTCGTCAAATTTGAAAACGAAACTATAAAAATAAATGGAACATACCTAATAAAACATTTTAACACAAATATAGAAATAGAAAATAAATTGTATTTTTCAAAAGTAATAACAGGGAAAAACCCCTGCCTGCTATTTTACAGCCTATGGCAAAACACGAGAAAATCGAAGAAATATTGTCATTAAACTCAATAAAAGAATACCAGAATAACGAACTAAAAGAATTAGAAATGTTAAAAAAAAGAAATCAAATATATTTTAGTATTAATACAATATCTACAGGAATTATCGCATTAGCTATTATAAGTTCATTGTTAAAATTAAGATTTTTACGAAAAATAAATAAAGAAAAGAAATCTACCCAAGGTAATGCAGAAATAGGGATCGAAGACTTACAAAGTATTGCGTTAACTCATCGATCGAGGACGGTCGAATTTAAGGGCGGAGGAGTTAACACATATAAAGTTATTTACCCATTTTCAGCTTTAACAAGCGAATTACATACTTACACACCTCTGGCTATCGCCACAAGCTTTCATAAACAAATTATTGCTGACACGTCAGTTTAACTTTTATTTTCTCATCCAGAATTTCCCACAGGTAAATTCTTAATAACTAACGGGTCGATTCTATAGTGGCTAGAATCGCGGGTACATGCAACGGTTACGATTTTTGGTTAGATAATCTTCTGGGTACAAAGTTTCCGGTTACGCTCAGAATCGACACGTAAATGTTATCTTGCATTTCTTGTTTCGCAATGTTGCGCCCAATTCAAAGAATAAGCGCAACATATAAAAATATTGTTTCCAATTGCACGCGCATCCGGTCGAACGCTAAATGCTTACGCTAGCGTCTGGCTTATTTTGTGCAAGCGATTGTTGTTGTACTATTTTGGGCAAGCATTTGTTGTTGTTTGCATTAACTAAATTTTGAACTTAAAAGAATAATTATCCAAAATTAAACTTTAGTCCTCGTTCTGCATTGCGTCGGTTGATACTTGCAACAAATAATTTGTCATTTTACACAAAGGTGTTAGTCTTAAAGCTGTAATACATTTTGCAATTTTTTTTTGGGATTCTGCTTTTTCTTTCTTACAAAACCGCTAGAAATCAGAAAAATGTATAACGGAATTTTGCATATATTGTAAAAATATAGTTTACATTTTTCGTATTTAATTTCGGCCTATGCATATATTTAACAAAGTTATGTGAAATAATTTCACGGAGCCGCCTGATACAAAAAACTATATGTGTCTAGTGTTTTCAGATTGCAAACTGAAACTTATTGTACATATTCATTTGTATAACCTTATTCATCATAAATAAAAATTACAAGTTATAAATAAATATTTATGTACATATAAATAATTATTGTCATGGTTAGGATATCGTTAATGCGAGATAGAGCCCCAACTTCCAATTGGAAATTAAGATGCCAATGTTAAGGTACAACTTCTCCATTGGGTTATTAAACTACTTGTTTTTCATGTACAATCAGCTTCGATATTTTGACTATCGAGTCATTTTGTTTCGATACAATCGGATACCCGATATATTTACAGCGATACTTCAAATGAGTACAGAATCGATACTTTGCACTCGATATCGTGTCCCTATCTGTTACTCAATCAAGTGAGAATGGCAAGACGGATTTTGATGAGGTTTGGAATGCATACAGGTTATAGTCTGGAAGGAGTTATAGGATGCTTTTTATACCTAGTAGTGCTTCGCACACAAGGTATATTAACTTCATTCGCCTAACGGTAGTATGTAACGGCATAAACCAATCGAGATAGATATTGACTTATATATATCAAAATGCTCAGGAGGAAAAACGAAATTGATTGAGCTATGTCCGTCCGTCCGTCCGTCCGTCTGTGAACACGATAACTTGAGTAAATCTTGAGATATCTCAATGAAATTTGGTATGGAGGTTCCTTTTCACTCGTATCGCTATTTAAATAGGCAAAATCGGTTAAAAGCCACGCCCACTTTCTATGTATATAATATTTTCGAAAATACAAAAAGAGTGATTATGCAGTACATAATACAACTATAATGATAAAATTCGGTGTGTACCTTAGCGTTAAGGCAGAAAATACATTATTGAAGAAATTTTTAAAAAAGGGCGTGGCACCGCCCACTTTTTTAAAGTCAATTTTGGAAATATAATTAATCATAAATCAAAAACCGCCCAAGATAACAAAACGAGATTGAGCACACATATTTATATTAATACAGGCAATATTTCGAAAAAAAAATTACCGAAATCGGGTAAGGCCACGCCCAATCTTAAACAAAAGATTTTAAAAAGGATCATAGATATATTGATATCTATATTGAAGATAACAAAACGAGATTGAGCACACATATTTATATTAATACAGGCAATATTTCGAAAAAAAATTACCGAAATCGGGTAAGGCCACGCCCAATCTTATACAAAAGAATTAAAAAGGATCATAGATATATTGAATATGCAATAACTTTGCTTAAAGTACCTGTATATCGTTTCTATTTCACCTCTAAATTGTTCGTGGAAAGAAAGTCGAATGTACAACATTTTTGGTAAATGGGTGTGGTCCCGCCCCTTTATAGTGGATTATTCCACAAAACTTTCCATGCCATAACTCCGGTAAAAATTGATTTATTGAAACGATATTGGGAGAAAGTGTTTAGCATATAATAACTCTTTGCTGTAAAAATAAACAAAATTGGTTAACGGATACGCCCACTTTTTGAACAGAGTTCCGAAAAATTTCTTTGTAAAATTAAAATCGCGATATTTCCATAATCGTATAAGCTATGTAAATAAGATTTTACACACATAATAAGCTTTTTAAGAAAAACTAAACTGTAAAAAAATTGTGTGGATTTTGTGAAAGCAGGCGTGGCGCCGCCCACTTTTCAGCAAAAAAGGTCTGTTATTTTCAAGAGTGATTGCTTGCAATTTCAATAAGGTATTTCAGTCAAAGTTAGTGAGATGCTTGCCAATAGCATGTCAAAAATTATGCAAATCGAATAACAAACAAGCAACATTTACGGGAAAGTAATTAACACTCTATTGCCTTTTTTTCATAAATTTTTTTTATTTTCATACCTTTCATGAGCATGGGAAAGCTATTTATATTTTGTTATTTAGTGATAATTTAATTTACCACTTACAACAGAAGTGTTTTTAATCGAAAACAATCAGTTGTCTTTATAACAACTTTTCAGGTATTAAAATAGCCCTGAGTGAATTAGGATCCCAAAACAGATAGTGACTAGGTATTTTATGTTCGGTTACACCCGAACTTAGACTTCCTTACTAGTTTTTATTAATACTTGACCTATAACTCTGAGTATACTTCACCTATACTTATGATATTTCTCATATAGGTATAGGATGGCCCCATATATATTTCGATAAATTTATCGATAACTGAGTTACCGGTGATTGCCCAAAAAACTTAACATTGCCCTATAATATAGGTATAAAACGAAAGGAGAAGGCCGCAGGTTTCATTTGGACTTCGATAAATTTATCGATAATTGAGTCATCGGTCAAAATGCGATTGCCCGAAATCCTCTATATTACCCTACAATATGGGTATCAAACGAAAGGAGATAGCTCCAGGTTTCATTTGGACTTCGATATATTTCGATAACTGAGTTATCGGTCATTGCCCAAAAAACTTAACATAACCCAATAATATGGGTATAAAACGAAAGGAGAAGGCCGCAGGTTTCATTTGGACTTCGATAGGTTTCGATAAATTTATCGATCATGAGTTATCGGTGAAAATGTGATTGCCCAAAAACCTTAAGGCCGCAGGTTTCATTTGGACTTCTATAGGTTTCGATAAATTTATCGATGATGAGTTATCGGTCAAAGTTCGATTGCCCGAAAACCTCCATATTACCCTACAATATGAGTATCAAACGAAAGGGGATGGCCCCAGGTTTCATTTGGACTTCGATAGGTTTCGATAAATTTATCGATGATGAGTTATCGGTGAAAATGTGATTGTCCAAAAACCTTAAACTTGCCCTACAATATGGGTATCAAACGAAAGGGAAAGCTCCAGGTTTCATTTGGACTTCGATATATTTCGATAAATTTATCGGTAACTGAGTTATCGGTGATTGCCCAAACAGCTTAACATTATCCTATAATATGGGTATAAAACGAAAGGAGAAGGCCGCAGGTTTCATTTGGACTTCGATAGGTTTCGATAAATTTATCGATCATGAGTTATCGGTGAAAATGTGATTGCCCAAAAACCTTAAGGCCGCAGGTTTCATTTGGACTTCGATAGGTTTCGATAAATTTATCGATGATGAGTTATCGGTCAAAATTCGATTGCCCGAAAACCTCTATATTACCCTCCAATATGAGTATCAAACGAAAGGGGATGGCCCCAGGTTTCATTTGGTCTTGGAAAGGTTTCGATAAATTAATCGATGATGAGTTATCGGTGAAAATGTGATTGCCCAAAAACCTTAAACTTGCCCTACAATATGGGTATCAAACGAAAGGGGAAGGCCCCAGGTTTCATTTGTACTTCGATATATTTCCATAAATTTATCTATAACTGAGTTATCGGTAAAAATGCGATTGCAGAAGAACCTTAATATTACCCTGCAATATGGTATCAAATCAACATTTGCATTTGCATTCATCCTCGCACAATTTGTCAAAATTGAATTCTTGAAAGACCCCCTAACGTTACCAACGAATACTTTAAAACAGGCATCGGCAGCCCATAGCTCACTGAGCTGGGCAAGAGCGTAAGTGTTTCACACGTACATGCGAGCGCAGTAGCGAGAGCTAGCAACGCAAATCCAAAAATATGATCAGTTGCTATCCAACTTTCATGCAAGCAAGAACGTTTTCGTTTATGCGCATCGATTTTTCTTGCTTACGTGGGTGCCTACATATTTTTGATATATCCCTATATGTTTACGAACGCAATTATGGCACAATTTAATTTAGAGTGGGAAATGCGATTTTTCTTTGCAGAAAATTTAGACGGGGAAGCTGTCTGCTTAGTATTTAAAAAAAACCCCAAAAAAAATTAAAAAAAAACACAAAAATTAAAAAAAAATTTATTGTTTTTAGTTGCTAAGATGAACTAGGTACGGTCTTTTTTATTTATTTCAGTTGTTGGAGATGTGCGCTCCATTTGTCAGAATATATTGAAATTGTCATGCAAAACCTTAGTAATCAATTGAGCAGCCATTATTAGATAGTCACCCACGTAAAAATATATATATGCGTAAAGCCGAACTATGAGAAAATTTGTGTAATTGTGCTCGCCTATATGTGTGACACACACATTCACGAAATGAATTGTTTGCATGTATGAGAATGCCGATGCCTGCTGTAAATATTAACAAAATCGGCGCTGTAGTTTCGGAGTCTATAACATACATACATACATACATCCTATTTTTTAAACGGTTTTATTTAGCTCACCCCGTTTGTTTTATTCTTGGGTCAAATTTAGTAATTCAAATTTCACCCTCTTCCTGTCAACCGATTAATCTGAAATTTTGCATACACTTTGGATTTTGGTGACAATATAATTATGTTTGGGTGTTGCCACATGGGACGGTTTACAGGGTTGCCACCTATCTCAAATTTTTTTAAATATAGAGCTAGATATGCCAATATGGGTATCAAATGAAAGGTATCTTCGTCCGTATTCCAAATATGACAACTTCAAGCAGGGTTGCTACCTAGAGTTGCCACCTAACCGCATTTTATGTTTTTCCTTATATCTCGGGATCTGCTTAACCGTTTTGAATGAAATTTAGCATTTAGATAGCATTATTCATTCTAAGATTATATTCGTGGGTGTTGCCACTTGGGGTGGTTTACAGGGTTGCCACCTATCTCAATGTTTTCTAAATATAGAGCTAGATATGCCAATATGGGTATCAAATGAAAGGTATCTTCGTCCGTATTCCAAATATGACAATTTCAAGCAGGATTGCCACCTAGAGTTGCCACCTAACCGCATTTTATGTTTTTCTTTATATCTCGGGATCTGCTTGACCGATTTGAATGAAATTTGGCATAAAGATAGCATGATTCATTCTTAGATTATATTCGTGGGTGTTGCCACTTGGGGCGGTTTACAGGGTTGCCACCTATCTCAAGACGAATCCATACCACCTCCAGAAAAACTGGGGATAGTGAAAAAGTAGGCGTGGTACCTCCCATACAACTGGAATATTTCGTGGTCAATATCTCTAGGTTAACAAAGCTATACGAAATTAAATGTTAAATCATCCAAGTTAATTTTAAATCTTTGCAAAATGAAGTAGGCTACTTCTTTTAAAAACTCTTGAGACCGCGTATAATTGATAAATGTCAATTACAAATTTCAAATTTAATTTTAAATCTTTGCAAATGCAGTAGGCTACTTCTTTTAAAAATTCTTGAGACCGCGTATAATTGATAAATGTCAATTACCAATTTCAAATTTATTTTTAAATCTTTGCAAATGCAGTAGGCTACTTCTTTTAAAAATTCTTGAGACCGCGTATAATTGATAAATGTCAATTACCAATTTCAAATTTAATTTTAAATTTTTGCAAATGCAGTAGGCTACTTCTTTTAAAGATTTTTGAGACCACGTATAATTGAAACTCAATAAATAAATTTGAGTTTTTTTGAAGACGCCTCAGAGAGATGTACCGCGCGCGTTCTGTTTATCATAATCGTAACGTTTAGATAAAAATAATAATAGTGAAAAACACTGATTTAAATTAATTGAAACAAGTGAAGTGTAAAGCAACTTCTAACACAAAACATAAAAAAATAGGTAAAAAAACTTTTTAAGTTAAACGGTTTTATGTTAAACATACATTGCAATGTTTAAGATAAATGTACTAAAAACCAAAAAATAAAAATAGGTAAAAAACTTTTTAAGTTAAACGGTTTTATGTTAAACATACATTGCAATATTTAAGATAAATGTACTAAAAACCAAATAATAAAATAGATACAGTCGTGGGAATTATAAACATATGCATAGACTAGATTAAAATAAAACCGGGAAGCACGTCAATTGTCTACAAATTATCGACTTAATGATGTTTAATTCGTCGTTAGGCAGTTGGCCCGCAGACGGTGAGGAAATTACTTACTATTTTCTTGCTCATGGAAATTCCAATAGTTATACACTCCATGTAAATAAAAGAGATGTTTCAGCTAGTTTATCGTTGGACATCCACACTGCTGGCTGGCGAGGAATCGTTTCACTGCTCGTAGTGTGTCTTTAATCGACAAAACATATGATAAAAGTACTACTCGCTCAACACTATGAAACCCTAAAACTCGCTTATAATCGAGCTTGCTAGCTTGTTTCCACATTATAGCCCTACTTATCACACGTCCATCGTTGTCGGTTGAACAACTGCCTAATTATAGCGCAACATTACAAAACAAACATTTTAATCAACAATTGTAGACAATTGACGTGCTCCCCGGTTTTATTTTAATCTAGTCTATGCATATGTTTATAATTCCCACGACTCTATCTATTTTATTATTTTTTGGTTTTTAGTACATTTATCTTAAATATTGCAATGTATGTTTAACATAAAACCGTTTAACTTAAAAAGTTTTTTACCTATTTTTATATATACATATATAGATTATTGCCTACTGAAGAATTTACCTAATTCGAATATTGCTCAAATTTTGAAAAAAAGAGTATTGAAAAACGGTTTTCAAACATTTTCTTTTGCTGTGTTCGTTGGCATTTCAAAATTAGCGGTTAAATTAGCATAAAAAAGTGTTGAAAGGGTGTAAGTTTCTAAGCAAATTAATCAAAAAAGCTTTAAAAAAAAGCATTTTATTTTATTTCACTTTATTTTATTTTACTTTACTTTTTTTCTTTTGTTTGCCAACTGCAGAATCGTTTACTCCTTCGAACCGCATGAAAAAGTGGATTTTGCTAAGAACGGGATTTAGCAGGTATTTTACGCAAGCTTGGAGTATAGCAAAGGCGAAATTAAACCTGTGCTACTTCACTTTAGTTTTATTGAGAATTTATAAAAAAGCTTATTACATGACTACCACATTTTTATCTTTTTTGAATTTTTACTTACATTATGATATTTTTATATATTCTCCACACAATTAGTCGGTTATTTGTTAAAAATATTCACTTATATTCAATTGACACAGTTTATTTATTGGAAACTGACACAATTTGTAGTTTATTTATTTCAAATATATTCACTCAAAAATGTAAATGGTGTAATGAAATGACACCAAATTTTTTGACATTTTTATTTAATTTTGACACTAAATGCTTTTTGACTAATTGTGTCAGGATGAATGGACATTCAAAAGTTGATTTGATACCATATTGTAGGTAAATTTTAGGGTTTTAGGGCAATCACATTCTCACCGATAACTAAATTAACGATAAATTTATCGAAATATATCGAAGTAAATATGAAACCCGGGACCATCCCCATTCGTTTGATACCCATATTGTAGGGTAATATTAAGGTTTTCGGGCAATCGCATTTTGACCGATAACTCAGTTATCGAACAATTTATCGAAATATATCTAACTCCAAATGCAACCTGGGGCCATTCCCTTTCGTTTGACACCCATATTGTAGAGCAAGTTTAAGGTTTTTTGGCAATAACATTTTCACCGATAACTCAGTTATCGATAAATTTATCGAAATATATCGAAGTCCAAATGAAACCTGGCGCCATCCCCTTTCGTTTGATACCCATATTGTAGGGTAATATAAATTTATCGAAATATATCGAAGTCCAAATGTAACCTGGAGCTATCCCCTTTCGTTTGATACCCATATTGTAGGGCAATTTTAAGGTTTTTGTGCAATAACATTTTCACCGATAACTCAGCTATCGATAAATTTATCGAAATATATCGAAGCCCAAATGAAACCTGGCGCCATCGCCTTTCGTTTGATACCCATATTGTAGGGTAATATTAAGGTTTTTGGGCAATCGAATTTTGACCGATAACTTAGTTATCGATCAATTTATCGAAATATATCGAAGCCAAAATTAAACCTGGGGCCCTCTCCTTTCGTTTGATACCCATATTATAGGGTAATGTTAAGTTTTTTGGGCAATCACCGATAACTCAGTTATCGATAAATTTATCGAAATATATCGAAGTCCAAATGTAACCTGGAGCTATCCCCTTTCGTTTGATACCCATATTGTAGGGCAATTTTAAAGTTTTTGTGCAATAACATTTTCACCGATAACTCAGTTATCGATAAATTTATCGAAATATATCGAAGCCCAAATGAAACCTGGGGCCATCCCCTTTCGTTTGATACCCATATTGTAGGGTAATATTAAGGTTTTTGGGCAATCGAATTTTGACCGGTAACTTAGTTATCGATCAATTTATCGAAATATATCGAAGCCAAAATGAAACCTGTGGCCCTCCCCTTTCGTTTGATACCAATATTGTACGATATGTCTATACCTATATGCGAAATATCATAAGTATAGGTTCAATATACTTAGAGTTATATGGATTAAAAAAAATTTCGAAAAGAAACGGTCCCTAGCAGGGTCGGAACCCCCAAAATTAAAAAAAAAAATAGCCTATAGCTCCTTCCAGACTATTACCTGTAGGCGTGCCAAATTTCAACAAAATCCGTCCAGCCATTCTCACGTTTTTAGGGAACAAAAGCAAACGTCTGGACATCCAAACATCCAAACATCGCTACATTCACATTTATAATATTAGTAGGATTCTAATAATTTGCCGGCGAAAAGAAAAGAACGTGCTCTTGAACCGATTGCTTAAAATGTAGTGAAGTGTTTTATTAATACTAATAATCGATTTGTATGACAATAGTGCGTTCGGATTATATTGTAATATTGTATGCAAAACTAAAGGCCATATTACGAGTATTTACATATGTACCAAGTTAAAGGCCACATTACACGCCTCCCTCACAGTTGTTCTTACAATGCTAATTATGTGCATTTGTTTAATTCAAATCATTTTGTTGAGATTTACAATTAGATCGTTTGTAATTCAAATTAGTTAGATTGTTTGTTATTCAAATTAGTTAGATTGTTTGTAATTTAAATTAGTTAGATTGTTTGTAATTTAATTTAATTTAGTTAGAAAAAAAAAGTTAATAATTTTTAACGGCTTTACCGTGTTGACGAGGTCTTAATATACACCTAGGAGTTTCTACATCGGCCGGCTGAGGTGTATCCTCTTTACTGCTATTTTCATTGACGTCGTCTGGCTGGTCATTTAAAACCAATGAATTTGAATCAGCCTCAGTACCAACAACTTGTATTAGTAACATTTGTTGATTTTGACGTTTCATCAGAATTACGACAGCGTCAAATGTCTTTTAATCGTTTTATTATTTAACATTACACAGCAGTATGACCTAGGGCCCAGTTGTTTGAGAATTGTGCCTGGGGACCAGCTAGCTTTGTTAGGATTACTGTAGTCACGAATGCAAACTTTTTGACCCTGATGCAGTTCTATGTCACGTTTACCACGATAATTACGTTCACTTATTTGTTGATTTTCAACAATTTTTTGTTTCACTAAAGATGGGTTTAGAGTCGAAAAACGAGTTTTGAGTTGTCTACCATACATTATTTTAGCCGGTGATACAATGTACGGAATCGCGATAATCTGCCAAGAACCGGTTAACTATAACATCAATGTTAACACAACCATTCGTTTTCAAGCAAGCATAAAATGACTTTTTGCTTTTTGACTGGTGCTGTTAACACTTGTTTTATACCATTGCAGCGTAAAAATTCTTTGAATTCGAATGAAGTAAACTGCGAGCCATTATCACTAACTAATAAATCAACTAGGCCGAATCGGCTAAACGTTTCTCTTAACTTATTTACAACGAAATTAGAAGTTATATCTTTGGTTTTGTAAATCTCTACCCATTTTGAGTACGAGTCAATTACAATGAGAAAATGAAAATTTCTTATAGGCCCTGCAAAATCTAGGTGAATCCTACTCCAAACAGAATCTGTTGGTTTCCAAGAAATAAGCTTACTCTTTTCTGGACTTGACTGCAGATCTTGGCATGGCTTGTAATTTTTTATTAACCTTTCAATGTCCCGATCTATCCCTGGCCACCATACGTAAGTTCGCACGAGAACTTTTGTTTTAACTATACCTAAATGTGAAAGATGAAGCGACTCCAAAATTGTTTGCCTTAACTTCTGTGGTATGACAGTTCTATAAACCCACATAACCATCCATATTCAACACTCAATTGTTCTGCGTTGTCGCGAAATGGTTTAAAGCTGTCATCTTTCATATTTTGTATAGTGCCATTTTGAATAGTTTCGAGCAATCTCGAAAAGAAAGGGTCGCGTTCAGTTTCTTTTGCGATATCAACAAAATGTAGAGATATATGATTATCATTTTCAATATAATTTATACAGTTACTTTCTGTAACATGTCTACCAATAACAGATTGTGGTATTCTTGATAGATTATCAGCATCATTCAATGGAATGCAATATCAGACCAATTTTCCTACACTCTTGAGTCGATAGCTGCAAAATCCTTAAAAACAAATAGACAAATTTTGTCATCTGTGGCAAAACTTTTTGACCCCGCAGGATGGCTTGCACCAATCATGATACAAGCAAAACTCCTATTTCAAGAATTATGTCTAGATGGAATAGATTGATACAATGTGGTAAAACCACTCCGCTTAATAAAATGGTCCCAATTTGCAAACAACTTGCACACTGTATCCAAAATACAAATACCTCGGTGGTGAACAAGGTGAAAGGGATAGCCAATACCGCAAGCTATGCACTCACGCATCAACACTTGTAACGGGCAAAAATAGCATTATTCGAGTCCACGCAGACTCGCTATTACAGTAGTGAACAAACACTTTTAAGGGCTGTTACGAAACGTGTAAACCAGCCTTAAGATATACGAGTTTACAGTAAAAATTCGCAAGCCGATGCAACCGTGCGGGGTCGGTCAAAAGCTCAATATTTGTTTAACTCTTCTTTTGTTGCAAATGGCTGGCACGGCTAAGGTCTCGTTTTGCGACTTCCGGCCTTTCCGTCACGAACAGCCGAACAAGCAACATCAGAAAAGGACTAAGGTAAGGAATAAAAATGTTTTACAGCAGGTATTGTTTGCTCATAGATGAAATAGTTCAACAGGTGCGAATAATAGCCAGAGGAGATTCGAGGAAACACTTTGGGCGAACCCACACAACGGTAAACAGCCGGTTGCGGAGGAATACAAAGATTCGTGCAAGCCGAAACGTCACGCACATAAATACTGCAACACACCGAGTGGTCAGTTCTTCAGTTTCTTACATTTGGAGTACGCAAGGTTCGATCTGGAGTCGGGTGAGTCAATTTGTATCGACAAACAGCGCTGCAGCTACACGTTGAGCAGAGCGAAAAAGCTTTCGACGCCTATCGGCGCCACCGTTCCAGTTCTCCAAGTAATGCGACAGTTGTGAATCAACTATATAGTCATTTATTATTCATTTACTCCATATTTATTAAATACCGCGGCCTTAAATGAGCTCGCCGAATATAAATAAAAAGGAAAAAGTGTAAAAGAGAGGAACACTCTAGAAAAATCGTGTCTGGGAAAGATCGGAGACTGCATAGTGTAGCAGTCCAAGAAAAACCTACCCCAAACGGGCACTCACACGTTTACTTTGTATCCGACAACCAATTAGTGCGAGCGCGCATGAAGCTATCTATATGTGTATGTGAAACGTACCACAAAGGCAGGCGGATTGCTGGCGCAGTGATTGTACGCGAGTAGTATTAGAAGTAGCGTAGTTATAAGTAGTAATATACCCATCCCAAAGAGGAGTGTCAAAGAACGTTCGGGGTGCTAGATAGCATTTGTGTGTGAGAGTTTTAAAAAGTCGAGGTAGTGTCTAGCTGTATAATCGGCTCTATCGTCGCGCCGCAAACAAGTGACCAGCCCGGCGCTTCTTTGACATGACCTTGTTGCTAATGCAAGCTAGGCTAGTGTGTCATATGCGCTCAGTGTCATTGTAAGCGCGAAGTGTAAGGGAAGTGGAGAGCCAAACTAGCTACTTTTGATTCCAACTGGCGTAGTAGAACGCAATCCATTAATCCATTAGCTTGATACCAAGGCGCCTTAGGGACATAGCTGATAGGGACAAACCCCCATCAAATCGTTAGCGAAAGGGTAACGAAAGCCATTAAGTTGAAACCTACCACTTTTCTTATGCGGAGTGCAGGTCTAGTTAGTTTTGCAAGGTACCTGCAGCCCTGATTGTGCGAATATTAATAAGTTTGTATTTCTGGGTCAGTTGAGGACCAGTGTAAATAGTCAACACCTAACTACAGTATATGAGTAGTAATCAAACCCAATAGTCGCGAACTCATGCTATCGATGTGGCGCAACACTGTTGTATGAAAGCGAAAGTGTTAGCGGCGCGAAGCAACGTGTTCGAAGCTACGGGGTGTTCAAACAGGCTGCAAGGCATTGTTTACGAACGTGCCATCACATCCCTGTCCACATACAGAAGAAACAAAGATATTTAAATATCCACTTTCATACAATCTATTTTACATTTAATATTTTAGGCTCCACTGGACATTAAGAAAGAACTTATGTATACGCTCGATTGTCAGCTCGAGTCTACTGGAAGCGTGAACGAAGAGGAAAGCTATCAGCGCAGTTAGCGCATGCGGGAACGAACGCGAGGAGGCAGATTTTGGATTTGGAGAGTGATTTCGTGGCACCGCTTCGAGTCGACTGCGAGTTGACAAATCGATGGTACATATATAGAGAATGGCGCGTGAGTATATGGCGCTGCGCTAAAATAGGCTCACAATTGTATATTTAGTTTTAATTTTGATATTTTTTTTTGTATCCATATACACATAAGTACATACATATGTACACGGGCATGAAGCCTAGAAGCACACTGACACATATACATATATCTTCATATTTTAAGTTCAAATACGTTTTGTTAATCGTGCATTGAAGTTGGTTACAAATACGAGTATGATACGCACATAAATGTACGTATATTTGAGCAAATTATTAGTAGTTAAGCAAGATTGAAAACCATATCATTTTGGATACTTTTCATTGACCCTACACATACGCATATGTAATCATATTACAATTCATATCTATATTTGAGTATGTAAGAAGACGATTGACATTATTGATGTTTATAAGTGCGCAGAAGTACGCAAAAGCAAAAGCGGAAAAATATGCCAATCCGTATGTAATTTAATATTTCAAACATTCATATTTTTATTAACCACGTATATGTAAACCTGATCGCGTAAGAGATAAACGCGTATGTGCATATTGGCACCAACCGCTAGTTAATAGGCAAGTTTAGTAAGTGTATCAGCGAAAAGCTGGAATATGAAAATAGTGAGATAGGGTAGTTTGTATACGGTCGAATAGGAAGATAAGTTAACGCAGGCGACTGAACGCCTTAAGATTGATTTAGATGTTAAGGCCGCAATGTTGTAAATTGATGAATAAAACACTGTATTAAAGTAATGAATGGCTAAAAATTAAAAGACATGTGATGAATGGAGGATGGAAAAGGGGTGATTAGGGGAAACTCGACAGACGGACGTAAGGACTGACGGCGAAATAGGGGTCGACTAAACAGAGCCGCGTCGACCATGGCAGGGTGGGAATAAGGCAGCGGAAAGGCCGGTCTCGGTTGTATGGAGACGAACCGCGCGGACAGGAACGGCACGTCATAATGAACAAACTCGAGTATTAGGGGATACAGGCACATAGCACCTGTGCAGCATGAGGGTACGAGATTTTTTTTTGTTGTACCGCGGTGGTGTAACATCGGTGATCCACACGACCCACCCCAGTCCGGCGAGCTTAGCCGCGCACGCCAGCGTACCCTGCGGATCATAAGGCCCATGTTCTCTCCTTTGAGGGGAGCTTTCCACGCCGACACCGGGGTAACAATAATAAAATGGCGCCCAACGTGGGGCTCACGAAGGTGGCTCCAAACAAACAAATTTTTTTAGAAAATAACAACCAAGGTGGATGGCCCGAATACGGGACAATCACAAAATATTATTTTTATGAGTAGTTCAATTAGGGGGAGCTGTTCGTTAGACAGGGACGTACATCTAAAGCGACTAAATGGGGGGTTGTCGCTAGCAGCTTGGGAAGCAGCATTTATAAATATAGTAATTTCTATGGCGGGATCGGCTACTGGATATCGGAGAGCATGTCTGATTTTCATGAGGTAGATTTCGTGGCAGAGTGAGGAGTCATACGCGAGGCAGCTACGGCCGATAGGTATGTGCCATGTTGGCTTGAGGTAGTGTCGCGGAGACACTCACTAGGGGAGAAGGGCGGAGTCGGCTACTGACTGTCGGATAGTATGTCTGAATTTCATGAGGTAGACTTTGCGTTGGAGTAAGGGTCTTATACGTGGAGCAGCTACGGCCTACAGGTCTATGCCAAGTTTGCATGAGGTAGCTTCGCGGGGACACTTGCCTGAAGGATGAAGAATCCAGCCCAGAAGGATGAGGGCAAAATCCTGGTGGTAATGGATGCGAGAATGGGGAGACGACATTTTTAGGACAAGTAGGGGGGAACGGGACTAGGTAGGACAGTACAGTGGAACCTAGTCACCCTGGGTCCCAGTTCATCACACACAATTCAGCATCAATCAGTTCATACACTTGTAGCTTTCTCATACGGAGATAAAAGGTGAGAAGAGAGAGGTACAGAACAACTTGCAAATTTTTTTCCTTTTTTTTTTGATATCTTATGTCGTTTTGTTTTGACATCCGATCGCGTAAGCAAAGTACACATTAACCTATATACTCATCCACGCAATATAATAGATTTGAGGATGAGGCGCAAGAGCAAGAGAAAAACTAGAAATAGTGAAAAGGCGGGAAGTAAAGATAATGCTCCGGGGTCAGTTGAAGATCTACGAAGCGGGGCGGAAGATGAGCAGTCATCTTCGAAAGAGAGGCCGCCAGAGGTATCCGCGTCGCAGTCGAGACAGAGGCTGATCTCAGTGGGGAAGATTGGTTCGCCACAGGCAACATTAGTAGACAAAGTAGGCGGCGAACTTTTACTTAAGTTCGAAGCTATGTTTTTCCAGTACCAGACGGACGTAAACCGCGCAACGGCGATGGCTATACGGGAAGCCATGAACCCAATGCGGACGGACATTAGATCTCTGGGAGAGCGTATCTCGAAGGTCGAGAAGCTTCGCGGAGACACGTGCACGAAAAATCCCTTGGAGAGTTCGAACGGTCCGTCAGCATCGGACGGCATCCACCATATCGGGGAGGAGGAAGAGCAGCAGACCGGGGACGCAATTGACACGAGTCGGAGGCTTTTCACTCCATCCACGAAAAATAGGCGCGTATACTCGGACGGTAATAAGTCTAAATTTAAGACCATTAGGGACTGGGGCCTCAAGTATGATGGCGGAAGCAAAGCGATTCCAATTGAAAGATTTTTATTTAGGGTCGAGACCCTGCAGAAGCGGCATGGCATCTCGTCCAATGACCTATACGCGAATTTCCATTTAATGTTGACCGGAGCCGCACAGGAGTGGTTCTGGTTATACATGGAGGAACACGCCATTGATGAAGGAGACGGATACGCTCATCTCAGAGTGGCACTGTTGGAACACTTCCGCAAGTCGGAATGCGACGAAGAAATCCGACAGGCCATGAACGAGAGAAGGCAGGACCATCGTGAGTCGTTCGATGACTATTATGCGTGTGTCAGAGGAATGGCGCTAACGATGAAGTCACAGATGCCGGAGTCGAGTTTGGTCAACCTACTGAGAAGAAACCTCAAGTCAAGGGTAAAAAACCTTATATTCGGATGCCAGATTACGACGCTCGCCGAGTTGAAGTCACAATGCAGACGTGCGGAAAAACACTTTGAGGAGTACGAACGAAAGTTCGCCAAGAAGAGAGACGTCGAGGAAATCGATCTGCAGCCAGGCGAGGCGGACGAAAGCAGAGAAGACGAGCCCACCCTGGAAGCTTTCAGCAGGCCAGTGCGCGGAGGCAGAAGGCAAGATAGCCTTACGACACCAGCGGACCTAACAACGCGGCGGAAGCGAACCAACAAGGGGTGCGATTCTCATTTTCATGATTTGAGATGCTATAAGTGCGATCAGGAAGGAGCAAAGGTTGACCTGTGTGAAAAATGTAGACAGGAAAACTGCTCTCCTGGCGGAAGCACCGGGAAATCGGGCCAGGAGAAGGAGGTCCCGGACCAATCACAGAAAGGACAATTTTAAAAAGGGAAAAGGCGAAGGATACGCCAAGACCCAAATCTGAAAAGACAATGGACCAGATAGGGCAAGAGAAGGAAAGGCGATATCAGGAGGTACGTAGAAGGATATTCGGCAAGACCACCAACAACATCAAAAGGCGCGATACAGGGACTAAACCTCGAAACTACCAGAAAATTTGCGAGCTACGACGGAAGGACAAAGAACACAGACGACGGAAACGAGCAATAGCGGAGACCATCATACGAACTGATGGAGATCGGCGACCATACGCTGAGGTAACGGTGGAAGGAGAGCCAATGACAGGACTGCTGGACAGCGGAGCCTCGGTCAGCTGTTTGGGGTCCACAGCAATACGAAAATTTAACGGAAAGAGAATCCAATCGGTCAACGAGGAACTCAAGACTGCTGACGGAAAGGGACAGGCCATGGAGAGGCAAGACTGCGACAATAACCCTCTATCTGGTACCGAGCCTGAAACAAGAACTCTATCTCGGGATAGACTTCTGGGAGGCATTCGACCTACTTCCTGCTGTCGTCTCGGAAGTTAGTATGGATCATCCGGGGATGGTTGAGCTGACGCCGAAAGAAATAAAGGAGTTGGAATACGTGAAGTCACTTTTTCCATCCTCAGCGCAGCTGGGATTGGGAAAAACCCATCTAATGGAGCACCAGATCGAGGTTTACGATGAGACTGTGCCCGTTAAACAGCGGTATTACCCGATGTCACCCGTGAAGCAAAAGTGTGCATATGAGGAAATAGACCGCATGCTCAGCCTCGGGGTGATTGAAGAAAGTAATAGCGCGTGGAGCTCTCCAATCGTGTTGGTGCAGAAACCGGGAAAAAACAGGCTTTGCGTAGACATGCGCAAACTCAACGAGCGCACAAAGAAAGACGCGTACCCGACCCCACACGTTGAGGGCATCCTCAGCCGACTGCACGATACTTTCTTCATAACGGGTATCGATTTAACACTCAAACTCTCCTTAAAAAAAGTCACACATAATACCCTTCGGGTCACAAAATGACCCTAGTTTATTGAATTCATTGTTTTGTAATTATGTATTATTTTCTGAAGCTTTAAGTAAATACATACAAACATATTTCATGAAAAATTAGTAAATTTAAAATTAAATCTTATAGTTGAAGAAATTTTATGGTATATGCTGTCGGCAATAAGTTGTCTTTTCTGTTTTAGTTTGACTGTGTTGTGAACAAACTGGAATTTTACATACTACGCAGTGGTTGAAAGTTTTTCGGTCGACTCCAGGAGGGCAAATGCTACAACGTTTTCGATCTGATCTCTTTTTTTTACACAACGATGGTACGAGCTCGTTAGCTCCTTCAGAGCTTCTCACGTTATGTACAATAGAAGCAGATGATGGTGCATGTGGGAGACGACTTCGATTGGCTATCCAAGGGCGTACTAGTTCGTCGCCTAGTTCCTCTAAAAATATGCGGCGTTTATGAGACTTATTTTGATTCCAGGCGGGATTTATTTCTGTCCATATCACGTAAGCATTCAAAGCTGACAAATCAAGGAAATTTCCAAACAGGGCTACCGGCCAACGATTCGTTTTGCGTTTGCTGGAATAATTTCGAACCATTTGATCTATCCTGTCGACGCCAGCCTTTGTTGAGTTATAAAACTCAATGATTTTGGGAATTTTTTTTGGATGATCCTGAAGAACATCTATCTCGTGATGAAAAGTACTCATTACTGTCACTAGTTTAAATTTTTGTGGTACATACTGAACAAGTGACACTTTATCATTGAAAAAAAATTTACTTGTGTGTTCCGGTAGTTTCCTTAGTTCTTTGAGCGATGCATATTCCGGCAAAAATCTCTTATTTTTTCGTACTGTGCCGACAAAGGTGATATTCTTCTTTAGTAATTCTAAAGCTAGGTCATATGTGGAAAAAAAATTTTCTGCTGTGATATTTCTGCCCTGATAATTAGAAACCAAATCTAGCACAACCCTTTGTGCTTGGTTTCTTTCCGGTGGTGCGTTCCTGTTTTCTTTACCTGTGTATATTTGAAAATTTAGACAGAATCCAGTTGTGGCATCAGCTGCAACCCAAGCCTTTATACCATATTTCCCGGGCTTACTCGGTATGTAAATCTTAAAAGGGCATCTTCCCCGAAAAGTAATAAGTTGTTCATCAACTGTGACATATTCATGAGGGGAATATATGTATAAGTTTCAAGTTATCGACCCACAATTCGTAAAAATCTCGTATTGGTGCTAATTTATCTCCGCGACATTGAGATCTACGCAGTTCTCTATTATCGAATGCCAGTAGTCGCGTAATAACTTGAAAACGCTTCATAGACATCACTGCTCTTAAAATTGGTCGACCATGGTTTGCGTCCCACAAGCTTTGAATACTTTCACCATGAGATCGGTAAACACCTAAATAGAATACAAATAAATATATACATATATATATATATATATATATATATATATATATATATCAATGATAATATCTTATTAAATTTTTACCAATCAGAAGTAGAACTCCCAAATAT
The DNA here is from genome assembly GCA_951509765.1 of Sphenella marginata. Classification (NCBI taxonomy): domain Eukaryota; kingdom Metazoa; phylum Arthropoda; class Insecta; order Diptera; family Tephritidae; genus Sphenella; species Sphenella marginata. The sequence goes on from OX608078.1 coordinate 12,174,757, forward strand.
GCATCAAATTCTGCCTCTACAATTTCAACGTAGCTATCTTTATACACCCTTTTCCCTTCCATATTTGTAAACTTGATGATAACCTGCTTCATTGCGCTGGTAAAACAGATATTGAAAGAATCTGTAATATTACTTATTCTGTGGATTGCATAGGAAGTGACTCCCATGCAGCCATGGATTATGTTTTCTGACCGCGCTCTAGATAGTGAATGTGGTGGAGGGGTAGTATGCCATACAATTTCTTTGCTTTTGCTTTGAAAGTTAGACTGATTTCCAGAAATTTCAATATCGTTTTCAAAATCTTCATCTTCGCGAATATCCTCATAATCATCATGATCGCTTTCCACTTCTGGTATATAATCCATATCGATATCAACGGCGTCGTCGCCGCTAAATAAGTCATTGCTGGATTCAGATGAATTCAGAATAGCACGAATTTCTTCGTCACTTATGCGTTGCTGCATGAAAAGTTACCACTTTTATAAAAAACTCAGCATAAAAACCTTCTTACTTACCCTTGCACCTGTTGACCTCAAATTCCAATTTTCATCCGCCATTGATTCCTATTTTACAATTTTACTTTCCAAAGTTCCGATGTTATGCACCTGTTAAATTTTTTTGCAAAATAATAACTGCCTTGTTATAGGTAAACGGTTTGATTTGCAACACCTGACCAAAACACAACAAATTGAAACGGGTCACAGGGTGACCCAAAGAAATTTTTCATATGGGTCACAAAATGACCCGAAGGGTAACTAATGTGTATAGTGTCATTTTCTGCTAAATTAATAAGCTTTTTAAAAAATGTATGACACGTTTCAAATTACTTTTGAAATTTGTGCACTGGGCGTATAGGAAAAAAACATTGAAATAACGATGTAGAAAAAATTCGAGTTTGAAGTTGCTTTGGGTCACAAAATGACCCTAGGAGAGTTTTGGCAGATCCCGGTGGAGGAGAAATCGCGTGAGAAAACGGCTTTCACGGTCCCAGGACGCCCGCTCTATCATTTCCGGGTGATGCCGTTCGGGCTCTGCAACGCCGCCCAAAGACTATGCAGGCTGATGGACCGCGTGATTCCGTCCAGGCTGAGGGATAATGTGTTCGTGTATATTGACGACCTACTCGTATGTTCACCGAACTTCGAAACCCATATTCGGCAGCTATCGGAGGTGGCCGAATGTCTCTCTAAGGCAGGTCTAACCATAAATTTACAGAAATCGAAATTCTGTCAAAAAGAGATAAAGTATCTGGGATACATCATTGGCCAGGGCGAACTTCGTACAGATCCAGGGAAAATACAGGCCATGCTTGACTTTCCCGTACCGTAGACCCTCAAGCAGTTGCGGCGTTTTCTCGGACACACTGGTTGGTATAGGCGGTTTATCCCTAACTTTGCCAGTGTTTCCGCACCGCTGACGGACTGTCTGAAGAAAAGGAAGGAGTTTAGTATGACGCCTGAAGCCGTGACGGCCTTTGAGCAGCTCAAGGACGCCCTAGCTTCGCCGAAAGTTCTGGTGAACCCGGATTTTTCAAAGCATTTCTACATACAATGTGATGCGTCTACTACTGGCATCGGAGCAGTCCTGTTTCAACTGGATGACGAGGGACAGGAGCGTCCTATTGCGTATATATCCCAGAAGCTGAACGCTGCCCAGAGGAATTACACGATCACCGAGCTGGAGTGTTTAGCGGCGGTGACTAGCGTGAAGAAGTTTCGACCCTACATCGAAGGTACTCCATTTACGGTCATAACCGATCATATGAGCCTCAAATGGCTAATGAGCCAGCGCGATCTCTCCGGTCGATTAGCTCGATGGAGTCTTAAGCTCCAAGCATTTGATTTTACGATAGTCCATCGAAAAGGAGCAAAGAATATCGTGCCGGATGCGCTAAGCCGAGTACACATGGATGAGATCCACGGAGTAGGGCTCGAAACAGATTTATCGCTGGACGACCAGGCGTTCCTGACGGAGGATTATCAGCAGCTAATGAAGGCGATAGAGGATAATATAGACCGGGTACCGGATGTGAAGGTGGTAGACAATGTAATTTTCAAGCGAACAGGATTTAGAAGGGGCGAGGAACTGGAAGGCAGTGTCTGGAAGGTGTGGGTGCCGGAAGGACTGAGAGAGACCTTAATACGCCGAATGCATAGCGGAGTGGCGGCTGGTCACGGAGGCGTTTCAAAAACCGTCCATCGTTTGCAATCGAAATATTATTGGCCGGGAATGGTCCGAGCCGTGAGCGCATACATAGGGCAGTGCGACATATGTAAGTGCACCAAGGCATCAAACAGAGTGAGTCGACCGCCCATGGGAGCTTGCACCCAGACCGAGAGAGCGTTCAGCGCCTATATATAGATTTCTGTGGACCCTATCCACGGTCGCGAGACGGCAATTGTTATATCTTTGTAGTGCTTGATCACTTTTCAAAATTCCCGTTGATGAAACCCATGAGGATTGCCACGGCTAAGGGGGTTATCCGTTACCTAGAGAGCGAGGTGTTCCATATCTTTGGAATACCGGAGATGGTGCACTCGGACAACGGTAGACAGTTTGTTTCGGACACATTTCAGGATTTCCTTAAAAGCTACGGTGTCAGGCATGTGAGGACGGCTGTGTACTCGCCACAGGCAAATGCATCGGAGAGAATCAACCGATCCATGCTGGGGATTATAAGATCCTACATCGAGGAGGAAGACCAGAGATCATGGGACACGCACGTGTCGAAAGCAGCCTTCGCACTTCGCAGCGCGGTTCACGAGGCGATTCAGATGGAGCCCTACCGAGCGGTATTTGGCCAGGCCATGATCCAACATGGAGGTTCATATTCGTTACTGCGGAAACTGGATCAAATAACTGATTCAGACGTGGAGCTCATGCCAAAGGATCACCGGCTCCGACTGCTGAGAGACAGGATATCCCAGAGCTTACAGGTAGCTCATGAGAAGGGCCGGAAGATATACAATACGCGATCCAGGCCAATAAGTTATGCAGTGGGACAAGTCGTGTACCGTAGAAGCTTTCGGCAGAGCGATGCCGCGAAAGGATTCAGCGCCAAACTGGCTCCGAAGTTCGGTAGAGCAATAGTCACCCGACGTGTCGGCCAGAGCCTGTATGAATTGTCAGACATGAGGGGTAGGAATGTGGGAGTGTTTCATGCGAAGGACATCAAGGTATAGCTCAAGGACGTGGGTTGGAGCCCCACTTGGATTTTCTTTTTTTTCTATTTACAAAAACATCGTTTCATTTTTCGAGCGCATCGAAATCATTGGGACTCTTCGATTAGCTCGCCCTGTTACGAAACGTGTAAACCAGCATTAAGATATAAATACGAGTTTACAGTAAAAATTCGCAAGCCGATGCAACCGTGCGGGGTCGGTCAAAAGCTCAATATTTGTTTAACTCTTCTTTTGTTACAAATGGCTGGCACGGCTAAGGTCTCGTTTTGCGACTTCCGGCCTTTCCGTCACGAACAGCCGAACAAGCAACATCAGAAAAGGACTAAGGTAAGGAATAAAAATGTTTTACAGCAGGTATTGTTTGCTCATAGATGAAATAGTTCAACAGGTGCGAATAATAGCCAGAGGAGATTCGAGGAAACACTTTGGGCGAACCCACACAACGGTAAACAGCCGGTTGCGGAGGAATACAAAGATTCGTGCAAGCCGAAACGTCACGCACATAAATACTGCAACACACCGAGTGGTCAGTTCTTCAGTTTCTTACATTTGGAGTACGCAAGGTTCGATCTGGAGTCGGGTGAGTCAATTTGTATCGACAAACAGCGCTGCAGCTACACGTTGAGCAGAGCGAAAAAGCTTTCGACGCCTATCGGCGCCACCGTTCCAGTTCTCCAAGTAATGCGACAGTTGTGAATCAACTATATAGTCATTTATTATTAATTTACTCCATATTTATTAAATACCGCGGCCTTAAATGAGCGCGCCGAATATAAATAAAAAGGAAAAAGTGTAAAAGAGAGGAACACTCTAGAAAAATCGTGTCTGGGAAAGATCGGAGACTGCATAGTGTAGCAGTCCAAGAAAAACCTACCCCAAACGGGCACTCACACGTTTACTTTGTATCCGACAACCAATTAGTGCGAGCGCGCATGAAGCTATCTATATGTGTATGTGAAACGTACCACAAAGGCAGGCGGATTGCTGGCGCAGTGATTGTACGCGAGTAGTATTAGAAGTAGCGTAGTTATAAGTAGTAATATACCCATCCCAAAGAGGAGTGTCAAAGAACGTTCGGGGTGCTAGATAGCATTTGTGTGTGAGAGTTTTAAAAAGTCGAGGTAGTGTCTAGCTGTATAATCGGCTCTATCGTCGCGCCGCAAACAAGTGACCAGCCCGGCGCTTCTTTGACATGACCTTGTTGCTAATGCAAGCTAGGCTAGTGTGTCATATGCGCTCAGTGTCATTGTAAGCGCGAAGTGTAAGGGAAGTGGAGAGCCAAACTAGCTACTTTTGATTCCAACTGGCGTAGTAGAACGCAATCCATTAATCCATTAGCTTGATACCAAGGCGCCTTAGGGACATAGCTGATAGGGACAAACCCCCATCAAATCGTTAGCGAAAGGGTAACGAAAGCCATTAAGTTGAAACCTACCACTTTTCTTATGCGGAGTGCAGGTCTAGTTAGTTTTGCAAGGTACCTGCAGCCCTGATTGTGCGAATATTAATAAGTTTGTATTTCTGGGTCAGTTGAGGACCAGTGTAAATAGTCAACACCTAACTACAGTATATCGTTTAGTAATCAAACCCAATAGTCGCGAACTCATGCTATCGATGTGGCGCAACACTGTTGTATGAAAGCGAAAGTGTTAGCGGCGCGAAGCAACGTGTTCGAAGCTACGGGGTGTTCAAACAGGCTGCAGGGCATTGTTTACGAACGTGCCATCACATCCCTGTCCACATACAGAAGAAACAAAGATATTTAAATATCCACTTTCATACAATCTATTTTACATTTAATATTTTAGGCTCCACTGGACATTAAGAAAGAACTTATGTATACGCTCGATTGTCAGCTCGAGTCTACTGGAAGCGTGAACGAAGAGGAAAGCTATCAGCGCAGTTAGCGCATGCGGGAACGAACGCGAGGAGGCAGATTTTGGATTTGGAGAGTGATTTCGTGGCACCGCTTCGAGTCGACTGCGAGTTGACAAATCGATGGTACATATATAGAGAATGGCGCGTGAGTATATGGCTCTGCGCTAAAATAGGCTCACAATTGTATATTTAGTTTTAATTTTGATATTTTTTTTTTGTATCCATATACACATAAGTACATACATATGTACACGGGCATGAAGCCTAGAAGCACACTGACACATATACATATATCTTCATATTTTAAGTTCAAATACGTTTTGTTAATCGTGCATTGAAGTTGGTTACAAATACGAGTATGATACGCACATAAATGTACGTATCTTTGAGCAAATTATTAGTAGTTAAGCAAGATTGAAAACCATATCATTTTGGATACTTTTCATTGACCCTACACATACGCATATGTAATGATATTACAATTCATATCTATATTTGAGTATGTAAGAAGACGATTGACATTATTGATGTTTATAAGTGCGCAGAAGTACGCAAAAGCAAAAGCGGAAAAATATGCCAATCCGTATGTAATTTAATATTTCAAACATTCATATTTTTATTAACCACGTATATGTAAACCTGATCGCGTAAGAGATAAACGCGTATGTGCATATTGGCACCAACCGCTAGTTAATAGGCAAGTTTAGTAAGTGTATCAGCGAAAAGCTGGAATATGAAAATAGTGAGATAGGGTAGTTTGTATACGGTCGAATAGGAAGATAAGTTAACGCAGGCGACTGAACGCCTTAAGATTGATTTAGATGTTAAGGCCGCAATGTTGTAAATTGATGAATAAAACACTGTATTAAAGTAATGAATGGCTAAAAATTAAAAGACATATGATGAATGGAGGATGGAAAAGGGGTGATTAGGGGAAACTCGACAGACGGACGTAAGGACTGACGGCGAAATAGGGGTCGACTAAACAGAGCCGCGTCGACCATGGCAGGGTGGGAATAAGGCAGCGGAAAGGCCGATCTCGGTTGTATGGAGACGAACCGCGCGGACAGGAACGGCACGTCATAATGAACAAACTCGAGTATTAGGGGATACAGGCACATAGCACCTGTGCAGCATGAGGGTACGAGATTTTTTTTTGTTGTACCGCGGTCGTGTAACATCGGTGATCCACACGACCCACCCCAGTCCGGCGAGCTTAGCCGCGCACGCCAGCGTACCCTGCGGATCATAAGGCCCATGTTCTCTCCTTTGAGGGGAGCTTTCCACGCCGACACCGGGGTAAAAGGGCGTCGAAGTCCATCTACAAAAAGAGCAAACTCTTAGTACTTAACCATTTTGTAGACTCTAAGGGACTGCTTCGTGCCAATAGCAGGCTTGCGAATTCCAGTGTGAGCTACAATTAGCGGCATCCAATCATAATACCGTATAAACCCGCATTTGCCACAATCTTTATAAATTATCTCCAACTCTTAATGCTGCACGCCGAGCACAGGCTAATGTGCGCTACACATGCAAGAGATGCGCACGCAGATCATGGCAGCTCTACCACTCGAACGCTGCAATTTTTCTATGCCTTTCACCATCACTGTTGTAGATTTTGCCGGACCTTTCTAGCTAAAGGCCTCGATGTTACGGTTTTCTACCACAATGAAAGGTTACGTGGCTGTTTTTGTATGCTTCACGACAAAAGCCGTACATTTAGAATTATGTTCCGATCTGACAAAGGCAGCTTTTCTCGCGGCATTTGTACGCTTTGTCGGACGGCGAGGGTTTCCCTCGAAAATCATGAGCGACAATGCCAAAACATTTATCGGCGCCCAACGAGCTACCGAAAACGAGTTCATTGAAAAATACGAACCTCAAGGCATTAATTGGAAATTTATCCCTCCAAGTGCCCCACATATGGATGGACTATGGGAATCAAGGGTAAAAAGCTTTAAATCGCATGTAAAAAAAAAACGCTGGCAATAGTAAATTTACATTTGAAGAGTTCACTACGTTACTCATTCGAGTTGAAGCCGTTTTAAACCCACGGCAAGATCCCTCCGACTTTACAGCCCTCACCCCTGGGAATTTTAGAGGAGCGCCACTTCTGGCCATACCAGAACAAAACGTGGACTCACTCTCCCTCATAACTCGATGGGAACGGATCAAAATCCTCCATCATGAGTTTAGTCGCCGATGGGAGGAAGAATACCTTAAAGACCTTCACAAACGATATCGGTGGAAAAATACTCAAGAAGCAACTAAAATTGGAGCATGCGTCTTAATTCATGACGAATGTCTACCTCCTACCGAATGGCGGCTAGCCCGTATCGAAAAGGTACATTACGGTTCCGACGGTCACATCCGAGTAGTTGACATACGTACGCAAAACGGCAAACTAACTGGAACGCTCGTAAAACTTTGTTTTCTACCAACCGAGTCTAATAAAGCTAATACCGATCGCGTAAATACTTAAAAACAATATAAAATCAAATACGGAGCAATTCATCCAACGAAGCGATGTTGCTATCCGAAATAAATACCTCACTCCTAAAGAGGTAGCTCGAAGGACTCTCGTTTCCTCGAACTGAACGTGAAATTATACCGCAACTAAAAACCCATATAAAAGATACAATAATCATATCACATTTCAGACTATATGTTGAGCAAGTGCTAAAATCAAGCACCCCTATACTTAATAAGACACTAAAGTACATAATTTCTATCCATACAGATAATCATGAATATGGAAATCGGGGAAGTCGCCCCGACACCAACAATCCGCTCTGCGGTTACCGTGCCACGAGCACGAGCAGTGCCCACTGCAACACCGCGCACTCTCACTCCAAGGGCCGCAACAGCGCCCACCGTACCACCGGAACGACCACCAGTCACCAGGGCCGATGCATGGCCGGAAACCACCCCAAGGCACCCCGTGGTAGCTCATGGCGTGCGTTGCCCGCTTTGCTGTCGTCCACATGCGCTACGCCTATGCGCCATTTTTAAAGGCATGCAGCCGCAGCAACGTCAACAAGTAGCGCAGGCCCACGGGTACTGCCTAAACTGCTTGGCACTGTGGCATACCACGGCAGAGTGCACCTCGACGGTCATGTGCCACCTGTGCGACAGGCCTCACCATACGCTCCTGCACCGTAACCAAGATGGGCGTCAACAGGCGCGCTCAAGGGCCAGCCACTTTCCTCACCACGCCCTCGCGTAACCTACCCACATCAGGCTACCTGGTCACAGCAACAGCGCCCGAGTTATGGTTTCCCTTCAGATTCAAGGAAACCAGATGTCAAAATTTATACCTGTGTTCTTTATCGGAGGAAAACAAGGGTTTGCTTTAAACTTTCTTTTATTTCGTAGCTTTAGCTCCGGTCGCTTCTAAATCCAAAATCTAATTGAATTACATTTTGGTATATGTCATAACTTATCAAGTTTAGAATCGATAACTTTTTATAAGGCTATTGTTACATTAGAAACTTATGTATACTTAAGGTTATAGATATTATAAGGCCGTAGTTACATATCGTAACTTCTCCCCTTTTCAAAGTTGGGAATTAATGAGTAATATAATTGTAAATAATTACATGGTTTTATAATTTTTACTTTATGAATTAATTTACATCTGTACATATATTGAAATGTTAAATAATAAGGATAAATGTTTAAGAATAAGGAACATCATATTGTGTGTCTATTTTATAGCTGTTTGCGTTTGTTTTTAAGTTTCTGTTTATGAATTTTTCTTTTTTCTGTATCGATTGTTATTTTGTTATTATTTTTTACTGTATGTTTAACAAATTTTGGAGCTAGCTTGTTCCTTCTATTATCGCCTTCATAAACCAAATCATCTTTATTAAACTTTCTTGGTTCTATGCGATTCAAGTTAAGCTTGTCTATATTTTTTTGTTTGTTTTCTAGACTTCGTTTGAATATTATTTTAGCAAGCTTTTCGTATTCTCTAGTGTGGTTGCGTAAAAATTCATGATTCGTAATGGCGGAAGTATTTGTTGGAAATGGTGTCGATTTGAAATAATGGCCTGTTATTGCCTCGAGTGGGGTAAGGTTAGTTGAGGAGTGGATAGAATTGTTATATGTGATGATCGCTTCGTCGACTATTTCACTAATTGGCTTACTTCTATCTTGATAATAAATAATTCTAATTATTTCTGTTAAGGTTGAGTGGAATCTTTCAACTGGCGAGTTTCCAGTTGAATTTTTGGCTGAAGTAAAGTGTGTCTTTATATTATAGAGGTTAAGAAATTCTTGGAAAAGAGTCGATGTAAATTCCAAAGCGTTATCGAAAACGAGTTTCATTGGAACACCATGATGCGCAAAAAAATGTTTGAGTTTTTGTATTATACAGATGCTAGATCTTGAGGGCAATAAATAAGCGCTTGAGAATTTACTGAATTTATCTATTATTGTTAAAAAATTTTCTTTATGAATTGCGTAAACATCGATGTGTACCACTTCCATTGGTTTTTCTGGAGATTCGCTCAATTCGAATTTTATGGGTCTGTTGTTCCTGTCGTACTTAAGTGTCATACATATTTCGCAATTTTGTAACACTTTAGTTATTACATCTTTCATTTTTGGGAAAAAATACCTTTTTTTTAGATGGCCAAATGTTTCGTTCACACCTCTATGATTGGATTTTTTGTGATAGTTTCGGATAATTTCCTCTTGTGCCTCCGGTCTTACTACATCTGTCACAAGTGTGACGCATCGTATTAATCTCAACCTACTGTTGCTAAAATATTTAGAGTATACATCTTGAACGACTTTGAAAGTTTCGTCGTCAGATAGAATGGCAATTGTTTTTTTTTGAATTGGAAAACGACTCTAACATGTCGACGATACTTTTAACTAAGCTCGAATCTGCTGTATTTAGAGTATATCTGCGATTTTTCTTAAACAAAATTTTCAAAGTTTGCTTGGTACCACTGTTGTTATCTCTATTTACTATAACCTGATAACGAAACCCGTTAATCGGCAACTCTGATATAGGTATGGCGTCGTTGTGGTTCTCTGCGGCGGAGTGTATAGTGTTTGATTCTAAGTCATCTACGTTATTTTCAACTGATTCCGTGAGGTTTATCTCTACTCTCGACAAGGCGTCCGCGTTACTATTGTCTTTGCCTTTTTTATAAACGATTTCGTAGTCAAACTCTTCGAGCTTGAGTCGCCAACGAACCAGTTTTGAGTTGGGTTCTTTAAGTGAGAAAATCCAAGTGAGCGGTTTGTGGTCGGTAATTATTTTAAATTTTCTACCGAAGAGGTAGGGCCTGAAGTACTTAGTGGCCCAAACTATTGCCAAGAGTTCCTTTTCTATAGCACTATAATTTTGTTCTGATTTGTTCAGTGTTCTGCTGGCAAAACATATCGGCTTATCCGAACCGATTGGCCCTTGCGATAGCACAGCGCCTAGAGCAACATTGCTAGCGTCTGTTGTCAAAACAAATGGTTTCTCGAAGTTGGGATATTGAAGGATAGGCTCGTTACATAAAATGTTTTTGCACGTCTCAAAACAATTGAGAAAACGAGAGTCGATTCGTATTTGTTGGCCTTTTCGTAGGCATTCTGTTAAAGGTTTTGAAAGTTTGGCGAAATCCCTAATAAATTTGCGGTAGTAACCCACTAAGCCAAGAAATGATTTTATTTGCTTGGCGGTTTTCGGGACCGGAAAGTTTTGTACTGCCTTTATTTTTTCGGGATTGGGTCTTACGCCGTCAACAGTGACGATATGACCTAGAAATGATATTTCTTTGCAAAGGAACTCGCATTTATCCATTCGCAATTTTAGATTTGCCTCCTTTAGCTTAGAGAACACAGATTTTAAATTCTCAATATGTTCTTGAAGGGATGTTGAAAAAACGATAATATCGTCCATGTAGACGAAACATATTTTACCTATTAAGTCGCGTAGAATATTGTCCATGACCCTTTGAAAAGTCGCGGGAGCGTTTTTAAGCCCGAATGGCATTCTTATAAATTCGTAGTGACCGTGGTCAACCGAAAAAGCAGTTTTAGGTATGTCTTCCTTTTTTACTTCAATTTGATAATAGCCGGACGCTAAATCGAGAGTGCTGAAGTACATGCTTTTGCCTAGTTTATCGAGAATATTATTTATGTTCGGAAGAGGGTATCGGTCATCTATGGTTTTTTGATTAAGCTTTCTATAATCGACGACCAACCTCCATTTTTGCTTCCCACTTGCATCAGTTTTCTTTGGAACAATCCAAATGGGTGAAGACCACGGTGAATAACTTGGCTGTATTATGCCATCTTCTAGCATTTCCGAAATCTGTCTTTGTATCTCAGCTTTATGCATTTCCGGATATCTATAGGATTTTATATAGATCGGAATGTCATCGGCTGTTTTGATTTCGTGCTTAATACGGTTAGTAAACGTTAAACTTTGGTCTTCTTTAAAAAATATATCCTCGAAACTTGTGCATACCTTTATTAACTGTTGTTTTTCTTCCGAATTTAAATGGTTAGTTCTTATACAGCTCGAAATGCTGCATTCGTTTGTACTACCTGCATTACACTGTATTGAATAATTGTGGACTTCTAAAAAAATTTCTTTATCGAAATGTTCTACTTTTATAGGCTGGTCTATGATAAAATTTTGTTCGATCTCGGAGGAATTAATGACCTCGAGCAAAGAGTACCAATCATTGGCCTTAAAAATTCCTTCAGATATGAACAGGTTTTCGTTTATGCATTTAGATTTTACGAATATATCGCCCGACTGTATATCTACTGGCAGATTGGCGACTATTTTGGTTCTAGGTGGAACAATATATTTTTTTGACATGTAGCTTGGTTTATATTTAAGAGCAACTATTGCATTTGGTGTTGTGAAAAGTGCCTTTTTAAGATCGATTACTGCGCCAAGCTCTTTCATAGTCTCTAACCCTATAAGGCCATCGAAGTAGTTATGAAACTTAAATAAAAGGAAACGGCACTTTTTATTATCATTGAATTCTTTAAAACAGTTTAATTTTACTTGGTTGTCGATCAAATGAGTATTAAAAATAGTTTTAATTGCAATGGGTTTAATTTTTTCGATAAAGTCCCTGTTTACGAGTTCTGGGTTTATGAATGACATATTACTACCAGTATCTATAAGAAATTTCAAATTATTGTTTTGGCTATCGGCGATTTCAATATAAGGTAGATTGAACGACTGATGGGAGTTAATATCTACGAATCTAGCAGAGTCTCCGAGGCTATTGTCTGAAAATTTCCGTCTTCTATTTCGTATTTATTGTACGACTGGGGCTCAGAAGAGATGTGAGAACTAGATACGTATGCCTTACATTCATTTAAAGATGTACATGGGTTTAGGGAGCTATATTGAGCTTCTGAATCTGATTCCTGAATCGAGTCGCGATTATCTGGGTATTCTACGTTAAATACTTCTTTTACCGTGTACTGTTGTGGATTGCGTTGGTGAAAGTTGCTATTAGAACGATTTAAGTATGAGTTTCCACTCGAGGTGTCCATAGGTTCAGGAACGTTTAATTTTTTCAATTGTTGGTTAGTTCTTCCGGAAAGATCGGAAGCCCTTTGTGGTTGTGCAATCCGACTTAAAGATTTTTGAAAAGTAGTTTGTGGCGGATTTATATTGTTGGGGTAAACGCGTGGATTTATTTGAGTTGTAGGGGTAGGGAAAAATGGAGTGGTGATTTGTTGTTGGACGGTTGGCTTTAAAAAGCGGCTTGGAAGGGTTTGAGGAACAGGGGCCGGAGTTCGCTTTGCAGTTTCCCCTGGTGGGAAAGGAGTTTTCATGTATTGAATGTTTTGCTCTTCGAGACAAAAATTAAAAGCTTGAGCTATTGAGTTAGGACGCGTTGCTCGAATAGTAGATCCGAGATTCTCTCTAAGTCCGGATAAGAAAACATTAAGACACATTTCCTGATACAATTTAAGCTTCGCCATTCTTACATTTTGATCGCACTCATGGACTTTTAAAACCCCCCCCATTGGCCTAACCTAAGTTGCAAAGAATTTCAAAATACAGTTTATAAGTTTTGCATTGAATCTTGATTCATAATTTTTGAAAAAAATTAGTTAAAATAATTTTACGGAAAAAGAAATTGGTGAAAGTTGCTAAAAAAAAAGGCTGGCCAATACATAAGTCCGGCACTTTGAAAATTAATTGTGGCCAGGATATTGATCATAGAAGTCCTGGGACAACAGAAAATTTTATAATTTTCTTCATTGACACTATCTAACCCCGGACTTTTACGAGATCGAATAAAAAATAACTTTTATTTTCCGTCCCTGCTTTGAATTGCACTTGGAGCTTTCCGAAATTACAAAGTTGTGTAGCATATCGAGCCCTGTGCGCAAAAAAGACGCAGAGCCAAAAAGTAAATTGTTCAGGAGACGGTTTTTTTTGAATATCTTTGCATCCAGTACATATATTGTCATGAAATTTGGTGAGTAACTTTATTTGGCTCTCATTTATATAATGCAAAAATATAATTTTAATATTCGTAGCATAAGGGTAGTTTTTGGCTCATACGTCTTTTTTGCCTGCACAAAATAAAGCTACTTTCTGATGATTTGGCTGTTACGTCAAACATTTTTTTCAACAAATGTTAATTTTTTTTATTTAACACTTCAGATTACTTATATATTTAAATATACATATACATATTTAAAAAAAAATCGCAATAAAATTCAAAGCAAATTAGTATTTAACCAATTATTCACATTAATTTCAAAAAAAAAAAAGACGTATCAGCCACTGCTTGCTCACTAAAAACTTGAAACAAACAAAAATGGCACTTACGGCTAAATTGCTTTTGCTCTAAATTCGTAACGGTGCTTTTTATGGCGCTGAAACTTTGAGGGATGGTGCGTGTGATGATAAATTATCAATTTTTATAAAAAAACCGAAATCGAAAATCATGGCTCTTACGTCTTTTTTGCGCATAGGGCTCGATATGTTCGTTTGTTCATTTTGTGAAAACAGTGAGCAGTTTTAATTAACAAGTACGGTAAACAATACTATTCAGGACCTGGTTAACTAGATTTTGATGAATCATATGATTAATCAAAATATGATTTAATCGGTTCATCGCAAGTCCCTAATTTGTACCAGTACCAATTGATGACTTCTATTTTTTTCATGACTTTTGACAGAATTTATTAAATTTCCATATATATTTGACATCGAATAAGCAAATTACAAGAACAAAATACACGGAAGTTGTGTATACTGTGTATGTTTGTCGACCTGCCATCACCTGATAATGATTTCACCATGATTGATACACACCACTGGAATGTGTGTATACATGCTAAACGGGGAATCCCCTATTTAATTTTTATAATAAACAGCAAAGCTTTCTTGTGGTGTTTTTGAATTTTGTCCTTTTATGGGAGATTCTTGGGAAAATTCAATCGTGCATGGTTAGTGTTGAACAAATCGGAGTCTAAAATATATTACACTTTCATTCTCGCTTTTTTCCTAATACGCTTAGTATTGCATTTGTTGTTTAGTTTTAAAGATGGATATTCGTCGATTCTTATGTAAGAGACCTAAACTCGAAAATGCCGATGTAAGTATACAAAAAAAATAAATGAATTTTTCGTACAATTTGGCTTTTACGTTTATGGAAATATGTGTCGAGCAAATGTCGCGGGCAAAATTATTTTTCTTATCGTTATTAATTAGTTGGACAGACGTTGTGAAGCTACAGTTAGCTCTACATCAAATCCTACAGTTCCCATTGATAAATATGATATTGGATATTTTGTAAATAAATCAGCTGCTGATGGCATAGACTCAATTGTTGGGCTCCAAGACAAGATCTGGGTTCCTTGCGAAACCTTCAAGTTTCCTTCATCCGGACCACGAAATTTAAAATTCCAACGAGCTTGGTTGCATAAATACGCATGGTTAGCTTATTCAGCGATAGAGGATGGGACCTTCTGTAAATGCTGTGTGCTTTTTTCTGTAAAAGAAGGAGGTGTTGGAAGCCAGGCATTGGGCCAGTTAGTATTAAAACCTTTCAAAAACTGGAAAAAAGCACTTGAGATGTTTAATCATCACCAGAATTCTGAATATCACAAAACATCACTTCTACAATCAATTACTAGAGCCGACATCGAAAAGAAAAAAAGTTTGCCTATCGATCTACAAATATCAAAACAAAAACTTGATTTTATTGAAAAAAGCAAGAGTTTAATCGTCCCAATCATTGAAACGATCATTTTATGTGGTCGGCAAGGTTTGTCACTTCGCGGAACTCAAGACACAGGCAAAATTTCATTAGTAGAGCCTTTGATAAACGATGGGAATTTCCGTGCTCTGTTGAGATATCGAGCCAAAAGTGACATAGCATTCCAAACACTGTTGGAAAACGTACCAAAACATGCGTCGTATATAAGTAATCGCATTCAAAATGAACTGATCGCTATTTGCTACTTGCAGATTCAACAACATTTAATATGTGAAATAAATAAATCACAAGCTTTCTCAGTGTTAGCGGATGAAACTTCAGACATAGCTGGAATTGAACAAATGTCTCTTTACGTTAGATATTTGCATCAGGATGAAGGAGCATTTAAAATGTGTGAAGATTTTATAGCTTTCACTCCCGTTGACGATTTTACTGGAAAAGGATTATCTAAAACGATACTTCATTTCCTCGAAACTTCCGGTATTGATCTCACTTATTTTTGTGGATAAGGCTATGATGGAGCAAAATCCATGAGCGGTGAATTTCACGGTGCCCAATCTTACATCAAAAATAAATATCCTTTGGCTCACTATTCTCATTGCGCTTCTCATAGCTTCAACTTGGCTGTTAATGACGCGTGTAAAATACCTCAAATTCAGAACTGTTTCGGCACAATAAGGAGCGTCTACAAATTTTTTAAATATCCAAAGAGACAACTTGCTTTTCTGAAAATAATTGAATCTGATGAAAATGTTCTACGTAAGAAGAAAATGAAGAGCCTTTGCGAGACAAGATGGGTTCAGCAGCATGAGGCAGTTGCAACGTATCTCTATATGCAGCCAGCAGTCATTGAAACTTTGGAGGAAATTTCAACTACTTGGAGGGTCGAGGCCTCATCTGAAGCCTTCCAGTTACTCTCGGCTATCAAAACTCTAGCTTTTCAAGTAAGACCATCAAATAGTTAGTCCAAATAAATAATATCAAATAATATAGTTATAAAAATAAACAAACTTTAGGCCTGTTCATTAACAAATAAAATTGTTACTGGAACTTATTCATTTTTTCGTTTTTATATGACAGAAATTCGTAGCTTCCAGTAACGATTTTTTTGCTATATATATAACAAATTAATGAAATTGCTGGAGAGACAAAAAATACATTTTACATACATAGTATGTAGTTTTTGCCAAGATGTAATCTAATAAAGAGAGTAATCTGAGTAAGATGTAACGATTGTAATTTTTATGTATTTTAACAGCAAAATTGTTCTTCTAATTTTTCAGGTCACTTTGCATGTACTTCAGTCCACCCATGCAATTACTTTGCCTTTGAGTCGGATTCTTCAAACCGTAAATCAGGATCTTGGAGAAGCAGTGGAATTAGCAGATGCTGCTAAAGCTGTGTTAATGACAAAGCGACACAACGCAGTGGAAAATTTCAAGAAAATATTCGAAGCTGTCGGTGCGATCTGTGCAACATATGAAATCCCGGTCCAAAAACCAAGATTCGCAAGAAAGCAAACACATCGATGTAACATCGCAACCGACACGGTAGAAGATTTCTATCGAATAAGTACATACATTCCATACTTGGATCTATTCGTCACACATCTAAAAGATCGGTTCTTAAATCAGCGAAATATTCTGTCTAATTTTTCTTGCCTTTTCCCCAAAAGAATGCAAAAATTTGAGGAAGCGGCTTGTACAGAACTGTTTCAATCATACGAGACTATATTACATGATATATTCCCGGAAGCGTGGATAAGTGAAGTTCAGCTATGGAGGGAATATATTGCATCTACGGATATTCAGAATCCATTAGAAGCTCTTGCCATTTGTAAAATAGATGCTTTTCCAAATGTTCATCAAGTGCTTCGTATCATGGCCGCTTTACCTGTTACCACAGCAACAAATGAACGTTCTTTTTCGACGCTGCGACCATTAAAATCTTACTTGAGGTCAACAATGAAAGAAGATCGTCTTAATGGACTCGCGTCCTTGAATATACATCGCAATCACGGTTGCCGTTTTGGTCCATTTTGGACCAAAATTGGTCCTTTTTTTCCTGCTTGGTCCACTGGTCCACTTTTTGCAGATTTGGTCCTTTTTGAACGGTTCTACACATAACCTGCTCATATGGTAAAAAAAATCAATGTGTGTTCGGGTTAATTTTTGCAAAATATATTCAACTCGACAGCACTGAACATTTCAGTGGTACGGCCAACACTGACAGCTTTAATCGATTAGTGTTGCTTTTTTATTGTCATCTTGAAGCAAAAACGATCAAAAAATTGCACAGGATAAGTTTGATTTTACGCAGGTAATATTTACATAAGAAATTAAATAAAACGAACGAGTATGGATAGGTAAGCTTGTTTTTTATTTGTTAACCAATATATTTGGCTTAATACCTTGTTGTTTAATAGGTTTCTTCTTAAAAAACCGAAGGCGTCAGAAATAACAGATCACCCACAACTTGTTGAAAGCGGAGTCAGTGAAAGGTAAAATAATAGTTATTGGAAATGCATTCGCATTGGACTTACGAAATCATAATTTCAGCGATGAATTTTAAGAACCAAACGTAAAGGAGAAACGAAAATTTCGTAAAGAATGGTTGGAAAAGTTTTCGTGGCTTCGAGAGCGAAACGGAAAGGCGTATTGTCAAGCATGCGAAAGAAATATTATTAATCATGCGTCAAAGCTGCAGCGCCATTCTCAACAAATGACACACGTTCAAAATGTGAACAAAAAGAGGAGTCAACCCAAACTTGAGTCCTTCGTTACTAATGTAAATTCGTCGCTCCAAACACAAATTCGACAGGCAGAATTAGCGTTGGTTATGTTTATAATATCACATAATCTGCCATTTTTGCTAATGGACTATTTGCCTAAATTACTGGCTCTATGCTGTCCAGATTCTAAAATTGCCCAATCTATACATTGCGCCAGAACGAAGGCGACACTCTTGGCTGAAGTGCTGGGGACCAAAGCAAGGGAAAAAATTGTGACTGATTTAAGAATATCAAAATTTTCTCTCATTGTAGACGAAACAACGGATTTAACTTCTAAAAAATGTTTGGTATTAGTGGTGAGATACTTCGATCAACTTACTTGCGCCGTTCGTGACCGGTTCCTTTCACTAATTCAATTAAACAAAACTGATGCAGAATCCATTCACCAGGCTATAGTGTCATTTTTTCAAAACCACAATGTACCCTTAAGCAACTTAATTGGATTAGCTACAGACGGAGCCAGTACTATGGCCGGCGAATTCAATGGTTTGCAGGCAAGATTCAAGGCGAATGCCAATCTGTTCTTTATAAAGTGTACGTGTCACTCCCTTCATTTGTGCTCTAGCTACGCTTGCAAAAAAACTTCCTAGTCAAGTCGAAAAGTTATGTAGAGACATATATAATTTTTTTTTTTTTCGGAATATCATTTACTCGTTGGCTAGCATTAGAAAGTGTTATTACAAGAATTATTGAGCAGTGGGAACCGCTCCAGCTGTATTTCTTATCATCATGTCTGGAAGTTAATGGCGTACGTGCTAAAGAATTAGCTGAAGCTATGGCAGATCCTGAAATAAAAGTTTACTTTTTCTTTTTATCTTATATATTAAAAATAATAAACAATTTAAACAAAGAATTCCAGTCAGAAAAGGCTCGCTTGCCATTTTTATATTCACAGCTTGAAATAAATTTTAAGTTAATGTTGGGCAATTACATGCACAATAGCGTTGTTAAAAATACTACAGCTCTGGAAAACTTCAACCTTTACAATGAAACAAATTTTCTGCCCATAAAAGACATTTTTATAGGAAATAAAGCTGAGCAATTCCTAGCAAGCGATAAATTTACTGAATCCGAAAGGGTATCGATTAAAACAAATATTTTAAGTTTTTATGCGGAGCTCTTAAGCCAAATACAAAAAAGGTTCGATTTCGGAAGAAGTGAAATTAAAAATTTAAGTATTAAAACACCTAGCGTGGTATTATCTGAAGCAGAATTATCTATCGAGCCTCTTATAAAGAGCTTTGAACATTTAATTCAATGTGATATTGATACAATAGCTACGCAATGGAAGCTTTTAAGGCTGACAAAGAATGATCTCAAAAGTGATATGGACGTTTGTGCTTTTTGGGAAAAAGTGAGTTTGTATAAAAATGGAATGGAAGAACGATGTTTTAAAGAATTGACCGATTTTGTATACACTTTGCTGTGTTTACCACACAGCTCTGCTGCTGCAGAACGAAAGTTTTTCGAATTGTCATTACTGAAGACCAAACTTCGAAACAAACTGGAGTTCAGCACATTAAATCACATTATGTTATCAAAAGAACTTTACTTAAAGAGCGAAAGTTCTAATTACGTTTGGTCAGCAAAAGATTTTAATTGACTTTTAAATACAAGCTACAAGTTAAAATAATATTTGAATTCCTAAGTGCCATATTAAAGATATTTACCACGCATATAGGTATATTTAAAGAAGATAACTTGCATTCCTTTTTTATACGACTTTTTTATACGACTTTTTTTCATTGACTGATTTTTATTCTTTTGTTGTTTTTATTAATAGCTTTGTATGTATATGTACATACATACATTTATTTTTGTTTGTTTTTGATTGTTTTTATTAAATGAATTGTTATTGTTATATCGAAAAAAGTCTTTTTAATAGAATTTTAAGTTACAAATATCTTGAGTTTACCGTGAGTATTTAAAAAAAATTTGGTCCACTTTTTGTCGTCTTGGTTCTTTTTTCCGAACATTTTTGGTCCACAAGATTTTAGGGGAACGGCAACCGTGATCGCAATGTGAATGTGGACATAAACTCAGTATTGACAGAATTCTTTTCCGTACCTCGAAGAGTCGCAATGTTAAACGGACTTTAATTATAGCCATGTATTCATAAAAGTGCGAATAATATGCCACCATATCACCAATTCTCTATCAAATACAGAAAAATGTGTACAACCAAAAAAGTTTTCTTGGGTATAATTTTAGGCATCAGAGTATGCAGTTTCAGAAAAGTTAAAGAACATTTAAATTTATGATGTATGGGTAGGTATCTGTTTCATCAAATATGTTTATCTTAGTGAAAAATGTATGTGAATGCAAATCTAAATTAAACCCCCCCAAGGCCAATTCCTGCGCACGGCCCTGTACTTGGGCCTTGTATATTATTGCCGGACTCGTTTCGCGGAGAGTTCGTCGCCATCGTTATACTATTTTCACTACTATCACTTAAACCTAACTTACTAAGCGGTCGTTCCTTATCAAATTCAAGGTGTCTCCTCAACTTAGTAGCCAATTGCATGTGCTCGAATTCGGTCAAATTAGTACTTTCTTCTGGTGTTTAATTGGTATAATTTATAGTGAGTTGTCTATGTCCCTTCGATGTTACTTCACTGTTGATGCTTTCTAATTTTTGTTTTTAGTGTGCGTTGTCAATTTTTCAATGACGATGATTTTTTTTTTTTTTTTTTTTTTTTTTTTTTAAATCGAATGTACTTATAAATAATGCGGGTTGTCGATGTTCTCTCGACGTTGCGTTACCGGTGCTTAGATGTTACTACGATCGGCAATAAAATTCGTCGATATTCGCTCGACGTCGCAATATGCCGGAAGCGTTTTGTAGGTCCTTAGGACAGGAATTGAAATTCGCTTTTTCAAAATGATGTTCGTAAAATTTTCAACTTTAGAGAAATTTGGACAAGGCGACTAAACGTATCGCTTTGGCACGAGTACTCAAGTTTGAGGTTAAGGTCGTGCACGTTTTAACTTGCATACGTCTTCTACCTTGCTTTTCTTTAAAATTATCCTGTAGACTGCGCCAGTTATGATTTCCCTTCAGATTCAAGGAAACCAGATGTCAAAATTTATACCTGTGTTCTTTATCGGAGGAAAACAAGAGTTTACTTTAAACTTTCTTTTATTTCGTAGCTTTAGCTCCGGTCGCTTCTAAATCCAAAATTTAATTGAATTACATTTTGGTATATGTCATAACTTATCAAGTTTAGAATCGATAACTTTTTATAAGGCTATTGTTACATTAGAAACTTATGTATACTTAAGGTTATAGATATTATAAGGCCGTAGTTACATATCGTAACTCCCGCGTACATGGACTCATCCCGCGGCCCGTTATCAACAGCCAGCAAGTCGAGGCCGACGTCGCCCAACCGGGTTTAGTAGGTAACGTGGTGGAGACCCTGCAGCAGCTGCAAAGACTGCTAGGCTGATCACTCGCCTAGGGGGCCGGGATGGCTAGATTAGCCACAACACTGGCGGGTACAACCCTGCCGCCAACATTCACCACACCACACACACACTTACACAGTCACGCACATATAATTTGTCAACACAAAACACACACACTTTTGTAAACAAAAATCACAAAATCGTAAATCTCGAGCAAAACGGTCATTTAGCGCCTGAGCCAAAATATATTTACAAAGTCTTAAAACCTAATTATTATTTCGTTTTATTTAAAGTACGGTAGTGAGTGCAAAGGTGAGTGCAGTGAAGTGTCCCGAATTATATAATCTCCTTTCGTTTGATACCCATATTGTAGGGCAAGTTTAAGGATTTTGGGCAATCAAATTTCCACCGATAACTCATCATCGATAAATTTATCGAAACCTATCGAAGTCCAAATGAAACCTACGGCCTTCTCCTTTCGTTTTATACCCATATTAAGTATAGGGTAAAGTTGAGTTTTTTGGGCAATCACCGATAACTCAGTTATCGAAAAATTTATCGAAATCTATCGAAGTCCAAATGAAACCTGGAGCTATCTTCTTTCGTTTGATACCCATATTGTAGGGTAATATAGAAGTTTTCGGGTAATCGCATTTTGACCGATAACTTAGTTATCGATCAATTTATCGAAAAATATCGAAGCCAAAATGAAACCTGGGGCCTACCCCTTTCGTTTGATACCCATATTGTGCGATCTTTCTATACATAAATGCGAAATGTCATAAGTATATGTTCTATATACTTAGAGTTATATGGAATAAAACAATTTCGAAAAGTAACGGTCACTAGCAAGGTCGGAACCTCCAAAATTAAAAAAAAATAGCATATAGCTCCTTCCAGACTATAACTTGTAGGCGTGCCAAATTTCAACAAAGTCCGTCTTGCCATTCTCATGTTTTTAGGGAACAAAAGCAAACATTCACATTTATAATATTAGTATGATTATTGCCTACTGAAGAATTTAGCAAATTCGAATATTTTGAAACAGAATATTGAAAACTGGTTTTCAATAACTCAGTTGTCGATAAATTTATCGAAATATATCGAAGTCCAAATGAAACCTGGGGCCATCCTATAACTAGATGCGAAATATCATAAGTATAGGTCAAGTATACTCAGAGTTATAGGTCAAGTATATTCAGAATTGTATGGGGGGAAAAAAATATCAAAAAGTAATGGTCCCTAGAAGCGTCCGAACCCCCAAAATTAATAAAAAAAGGATCCTATAACCCCTTTCAGACTATAACCTGTATGCGTTCCAAACTTCATCAAAATCCGTCTTGCCGTGATTCTCCCGTGATTGAGTAACAGAAGCAAACGTCTGGACATAGAAACATCGCTACATTCACATTTATAATATTAGTATGATTATTGCTACTGAAGAATTTACCAAAATCGAATATTTTGGAAATTTTGAAAAAGGATATTGAAAACTGGTTTTCAATAACTCAGTTGTCGATAAATTTATCGAAATATATAACCCACTAGAACGTTAGAACACGCTTTGAAAAATGCCGAACAAAATCTCCCGCTATATGTGTCCATTAATCAATATTTACCTTATTTTAAAAAAGTATGTGGGGGCACGCCCACGGATTTTATTATGTTGTTTGTCCCTATTTGAAGATCAGTTTTCATTGCAGATCTTTATGATACTTTCACAGTGGCTTCTTAATAGTAAAATGTTGATATTTTGTTTATTCACTTGTGGGCGGTGCCACGCCCATTTTCCAAAATATTACCAAAAAACCTTTAAGCATCACTAATAACATCATCAGGTGAATGCGTGTACTAAAGTTTAGCATTATATCTTTATCAGTTAAACAGATATTGCATATTCCGGTTTCCTAACTCTCGTTTAGAGAACTTTAGTCCAAAAAGATGCGTGGTCGTTCACCGATTTTTCTTATTTTCTGTGGTAGTACTCTACATAAACATAACATGCCTGGTACCTAGTTTCGTAAACCTATCTCACACCGTTCTGAAGTTATTAGCAGTCGAATTTGAAAATTGCTTGACTCATAAGTGGGCGGTGCCACGCCCACTTTCCAAAATTTTGCAAAAATAATGTTAAGAATATGAAAATTGATGTATGTACCAAATTATATTATTATAGCGGTATCAGTTAATTAGACATGGACTTTTCAATATTTCCACCTCCTTTCAATATAACTTTTATAAAAAAGTAGGCGTGGTCGCCAAGCGATTTCGTTTATTTTCTATATCTGAATTTAACACAACAATAGTATGCCCTCTACAAAATTTCGTTATACTAGCATAAACTGTTCTCAAGTTATTAAGAGTAAAAATTTTCAAGTTTCTTCAAATATATGTGGGCGGTGCCACGCCACTTTTCAAAAAATTTGCTAAAACATATAAATCAATACATATTGCAAATTTTATCATTGTAGCTGCTTCTGATATGGAATTAACCCGTTTTATACGTTTTTGAAATTTTCGATATCGAAAAAGGGGGCGTGGTTATCATCCGATTTCGCCCATTTTCAATAGCAACCTGGCCAGAAAGTAACCTGTATGCAAAATTCCATGCAAATATCTAAATTTTTACTCAAGTTATCGTGTACACGGACGGACAGACGGACGGACATACCTTAATCAATTGCTCTTATCAACCTAAGAACTTTCATATATGGAACCCCATATCTAACTCGATTATTTTGCGCCGTTACATAGTACCGTTATGTGGACAAAATTAATATACCCTTGTACTAGTACTAGTACGCGGTGCAGTGAAATAACTCCCAAATGAAATAACTCCCAACAAAAAAATGAAATAACTCCCAAATATTTTCTATGCAAGTTGGGACTTATTTCATTATGAAATAGCTCCCAATTCATTTAGACTTATTTCATAATTTTAACTGGGAATTATTTCATAATGAAATAACTCCCAAATGAAATAATCCCCAATAAAATATCTTTGGGAGTTATTTCATAATTTTTGGAAATTGGGAGTTATTTCATTTTTTGGGACTTAATTCATTGCTTGTAATCCAGGCATTGGGAGTTATTTCATTTTTAATGGGAGTTATTTCATTTTTTTTGGGAATATTTTTAGCGAACTAACGTCATTGACATTAATTCGCATTAAGAAAGCGAACTAAAGTCAGCACATTTTTTTTATATTCCAAATTTTCATTTTTCATTATCACCTTCGACTTATGATCATTATATCATGAATCTGGGATTTAAAAAATGAATCTGAGATTGGCTTAGGTCAGATCCCCAATTCGGGGCGTGATCAATGGTATTTATGTATGTGCAGAACTCCTTTCAGCATTGGCGGCCTTCGGCCGCACTTCAAAAAATAACCCTGGGCTACGCCATTCCAACTCCGGGTGGTTGCCATAGCCGTGGCTACCGCCACGGTGATGTCCTTCCGCGTGCCACTCTTTTCTCACAGGGTAATGTGATTACAACAACCACATGAAAATGACTTTAACTGCAAATATCTCGCAAACTACTAAAAATATTGGTTCATGCTCCTGGGACCAAAGCGCGTCTCCTGATACATATATCATGTACTAGCGCTCGGTACCCCACGTAAACGATCCTTTCAATATAACTTTTATAAAAAAGTAGGCGTGGTCGCCAAGCGATTTCGTTTATTTTCTATATCTGAATTTAACACAACAATAGTATGCCCTCTACAAAATTTCGTTATACTAGCATAAACTGTTCTCAAGATATTAAGAGTCAAAATTTTAACACATCTTCAAATATATGTGGGCGGTGCCACGCCCCTTTTCAAAAATTTTTATAAAAACCGCTTTAGAACATATAAATCAATACATATTGCAAATTTTATCATTGTAGCTGCTTCTGATATGGAATTAACCCGTTTTATACGTTTTTCGAAATTTTCGATATCGAAAAAGGGGGCGTGGTTAGCATCCGATTTGGCCCATTTTCAATAGCAACCTACCTTGGCCAGAAAGTAACCTGTATGCAAAATTTCATGCAAATATCTAAATTTTTACTCAAGTTATCGTGTACACGGACGGACAGACGGACGGACATGCCTTAATCAATTCCTCTTTTCAACTCAAGAACTTTCATATATGGAACCCCATATCTAACTCGATTATTTTGCGCCGTTACATAGTACCGTTATGTGGACAAAATTAATATACCCTTGTACTAGTACTAGTACGCTGGGTATAAAAAAGTAGCCTATAACTCCTTCCAGACTATAACCTGTATGCGTTCCAAACTTCATCAAAATCCGTCTTGCCGTGATTCTCACGTGATTGAGTAACAGAAGCAAACGTCTGGACATCCAAACATCGCTACATTCACATTTATAATATTAGTATGATTATTGCCTACTGAAGAATTTACCAAATTCGAATATTTTGAAAATTTTGAAAAAGAATATTGAGAACTGGTTTTCAAGAATGTTCTTTTGAAGTATTCGATATACCGATAACTCAGTTATAGAAAAATTTATCGAAATATATCGAAGTACAAATGAAACCTCGTTTGATACCCATATTGTAGGGCCAGTTTAAGGTTTTTGGGCAATCACATTTTCACCGATAACTCATCATAACCCTTTCGTTTGATACCCATATTGTATGGTAATATTAAGGTTTTCGGGCAATCGCATTTTGACCGATGACTCAGTTATCGATAAATTTATCGAAATATATCGAGGTCCAAATGAAACCTGGGGCCATCCCCTTTCGTTTGATACCCATATTGTAGGGTAATATAGAGGTTTTCGGGCAATCGCATTTTGACCGATGACACAGTTATCGACCAATTTATCGAAATATATTGAAGTAAAAATGAAACCTGGGGCCTTCCCCTTTCGTTTGATACCCATATTGTAGGGCCAGTTTAAGGTTTTTGGGCAATCACATTTTCACCGATAACTCATCATAACCCTTTCGTTTGATACCCATATTGTATGGTAATATTAAGGTTTTCGGGCAATCGCATTTTGACCGATGACTCAGTTATCGATAAATTTATCGAAATATATCGAAGTCCAAATGAAACCTGGGGCCATCCCCTTTCGTTTGATACCCATATTGAAGGGTAATATAGAGGTTTTCGACAATCGCATTTTGACCGATGACACAGTTATCGACCAATTTATCGAAATATATTGAAGTAAAAATGAAACCTGGGGCCTTCCCCTTTCGTTTGATACCCATATTGTAGGGCAAGTTTAAGGTTTTTGGGCAATCACATTTTCACCGATAACTCATCATAACCCTTTCGTTTGATACCCATATTGTAGGGTAATATTAAGGTTTTCGGGCAATCGCATTTTGACCGATGACTCAGTTATCGATAAATTTATCGAAATATATCGAAGTCCAAATGAAACCTGGGGCTATCTCCTTTCGTTTGATACCCATATTGTAGGGTAATATAGAGGTTTTCGGGCAATCGCATTTTGACCGATGACACAGTTATCGACCAATTTATCGAAATATATTGAAGTAAAAATGAAACCTGGGGCCTTCCCCTTTCGTTTGATACCCATATTGTAGGGCAAGTTTAAGGTTTTTGGGCAATCACATTTTCACCGATAACTCATCATCGATAAATTTATCGAAACTTATCGAAGTCCAAATGAAACCTGGAGATATCTCCTTTCGTTTGATACCCATATTGTAGGGTAATATTAAGTTTTTCGGGCAATCGCATTTTGACCGATGACTCAGTTATCGATAAATTTATCGAAATATATCGAAGTCCAAATGAAACCTGGGGCTATCTCCTTTCGTTTGATACCCATATTGTAGGGTAATATAGAGGTTTTCGGGCAATCGCATTTTGACCGATGACTCAGTTATCGATAAATTTATCGAAATATATCGAAGTCCAAATGAAACCTGGGGTCTTCCCCTTTCGTTTGATACCCATATTGTACGATCTCTAGATACGTACATATATGCGAAATGTCGTAAGTATAGGTTCTATATACTTAGAGCTATATGGAATAGTAAAATTTCGAAAAGTAACGGTCCCTAGCAGGGTCGGAACCCCCAAAATTAAAAATTAAATAGCCTTTAGCTCCTTCCAGACTATAACCTGTAGGCGTGCCAAATTTCAACAAAATCCGTCTTGCCATTCTCACGTTTTTAGGGAACAAAAGCAAACGTGTGGACATCCAAACATCGCTACATTCCCATTTATAATATTAGTATGATTATTGCCTACTGAATAATTTACCAAATTCGAATATTTTGAAAAAAGAGTATTGAAAACCGGTTTTCAAAAATTTTCTTTTGCGGGATCCTTGGTAACGTTAGGGGGCCTTTCAAGAATTCGATTTTGACAAATTGTGCCAGGATGAATGCAAATTCAAATGTTGATTTGAAACCGTATTGTAGGGTAATATTAAGGTTTTTCGGCAATCGCATTTTGACCAATAACTCAGTTGTTGATAAATTTATCCAAATATATCGAAGTCCAAATGAAACCTGGGGCCATCCTATACCTATATGAGAAATATCATAAGTATAGGTCAAGTATACTCAGAGTTATAGGTCAAGTATATTTAGAATTGTATGGGGGGAAAAAATATCAAAAAGTAATGGTCCTTAGAAGCGTCCGAACCCCCAAAACTAATAAAAAAAAAATAGAATTAAAAAATATTTTGAATTTAAAATGTTTTTAAAATGAACTAAAAACTGCAAAATAATTTCTTCTCTGCCTACATAGATTTTTGACCACGTAGAGCTTGTCCTGAACATTTATTAAAGTGGGAATTCTCATAGGCATTACAGTACTTGGCACGATTGATATGCATAAAAACATTTGGCGCTTGCTATATCGTGAAAAGATGATCTTTTTTAGGAAAGTTCATATCGGTAGTAAGATTTTTAGAAACTTATGTGAACCATCTATAGCGTGCGCCAATGTTTTTATACATTTCAATCTTGCCAAGTACTGTAATGCCTATGAGAATTCCCACTAATAAATGTTCAGGACAAGCTCTACGTGGTGAAAAATCTATGTAGGCAGAGGAGAAATTATTTGCCAGTTTTTAGTTCATTTTAAAAACATTTTAAATTAAAAATATTTTTTTATTCTGTGTTTTATTTTATGCTTTTTAGTTGTGAGTTTGTAAAAATGATAGCATGACGTTCGTTAGTTAATCATCGGCGCCATCTGCACATTATTAGATTATAGCATGATGCTTGATAGTTAATCTTCGGCGCTACTAATGTGCAGATGGCGCTGAAGATTAACTAACGAACGTCATGCTATAATCCACTACATCCTATAATATCTGTGGCAATAAGATTAAACGACTAAACTCAAGATAGGACGATAAATGGGATTTATGAAATTAAGCAATATTTTTTTTTTTTTTTTCGTATAATGCATTGTTAGCGAAGCCTGAACGATGACGAAAATTGCAAAACCCCAGCTCAACTGCAAGTTAGTTCAAAATCCAAAGCAAAATCTCTGGAAATGAAACTTTTCAAATATCTTTACCCGTGCGCCACCTATCGGAATTTTTTTTTTTGTTATATGGTGTGGGGGCACAAAACTAAACGATGATGAAAATTTCAAGATTCAACCTCAGCGGGAAGTTCGTTGGAAAACGAATTAATCGACACCGAAAACAGACCTTCGCATTTCTTAAATAGAGCGACTCACGCACCACCTAGCGGGTCTAATTTTTTTGAGCATTTGGAAATTGATTAAGTAACACACACGTAAAATATGAGCCAAATCGGTCCATAATTACGATTTTGAATTTTGGAATTTTTTTTTCCGAAATATTTCTTTTCATCGTAGTAATACATGTTCCGAATTTCATCCAAATCGGACCATAAATGCGAATTTTGGAAATATAGCGACCCACGCGCCACCTATCGTAATTTTTTTTCATAATATTGCATTATCATCGGGACCTGAACTATGGTGAAAATTTCAAGACCCTAGCTGAACAGGCAGTTGGTTTAAAATCGAATGCAAAAATCCGCGGATAGGTACGACGAGAGCGACCTAATAAAAACATTTTAATAATAACAAGTAAGGAAGTCTAAGTTCGGGTGAACCGAACATTAAATACCCAGCGTTAGTTTTCAGAACGAGACACAAATACCATGACTTGGCAATGATATAGGCCCTAGAATGTATGGAAACAATTAACTGAAGAAATTTTTAATTCTATTTATAAAACAAGTAAGGAAGTCTAAGTTCGGGTGAACCGAACATTAAATACCCAGCATTAGTTTTCAGAACGAGATACAAATACCATGACTTGGCAATGATATAGTCCCTAGAATCTCATTTTAAATTTTCTATATCAAAAAAGGGGGCGTGGTTTTCATCCGATTTCGCCCATTTTAAACACTAACATGCCTTGGCCAGAAAGTAACCTGTGTACGAAATTTCATGCGAATATCTCAACTTATGTTAATTTATGTGATTTTCGAAAATTTCGATATCGAAAAAGGGGGCGTGGTTATCATCCCATTTCGCCCATTTTCAATAGCATCCTACCTTGGCCAAAAAGTAGCCTGGATAACAAATTCCATGCAAATATCTCAGTTTTTACGCAAGTTATGTCCATTTATGAGATTTTCGAAGTTTTCGATATCGAAACAGGGGGCGTGGTTATCATCCGATTTCGTCCATTTTCAATAGCAACCTACCTTGGCCAGAAAGTAGCCTGAATAACAAATTCCATGCAAATATCTCAGTTTTTACGCAATTTATGTCAATTTAAGTGATTTTCGATATCGAAATAGGGGGCGTGGTTATCATCCGATTTCGCCCATTTTCAATAGCATCCTACCTTGGCCAGAAAGTAACCTGTATGCCAGAAAGTAACCTGTAGGAGCTAAAGGCTATTAAATTTTTAATTTTGGGGGTTCCGACCCTGCTAGGGACCGTTACTTTTCGAAATTTTTTTTCCATATAACTCTAAGTATATAGAACCTATACTTATGACATTTCGCATATATGTAGGTATCTAAAGGTCGTACAATATGGGTATCAAACGAAAGGGGAAGACCCCAGGTTTCATTTTGGCTTCGATATATTTCGATAAATTGATCGATAACTAAGTTATCGGTCAAAATGCGATTGCCCGAAAACCTTAATATTACCCTACAATATGGGTATCAAACGAAAGTGGATGGCCCCAGGTTTCATTTGGACTTCGATAGGTGGCGATAAATTGATAGATAACTGAGTTATCGGTAAAAATGCGATTGCCCGAAAACTTCTATATTACCCTACAATATCGGTATCAAACGAAAGAAGATAGCTCCAGGTTTCATTTGGACTTCGATATATTTCGATAAATTTATCGATGATGAGTTATCGGTGAAAATGCGATTGCCCGAAAACCTTAATATTACCCTACAATATGGGTATCAAACGAAAGGGGATGGCCCCAGGTTTCATTTGGACTTCGATATATTTCGATAAGTTTATCGATAACTGAGTTATCGGTGATTGACCAAAAAACTTAACTTTAACCTATAATATGGGTATAAAACGAAAGGAGAAGACCGCAGGTTTCATTTGGACTTCGATAGGTTTCGATAAATTTATCGATGATGAGTTATAGTTGACTGCCCAAAAAACTTAACATTACCCTATAATATGGGTATAAAACGAAAGGAGAAGGCCGCAGGTTTTATTTGGACTTCGATAGGTTTCGATAAATTTATCGATGATGAGTTATAGTTGACTGCCCAAAAAACTTAACATTACCCTATAATATGGGTATAAAACGAAAGGAGAAGGCCGCAGGTTTTATTTGGACTTCGATAATACGATTGCCCGAAAACTTCTATATTACCCACAATATGGGTATCAAAAGAAGAAAGATAGCTCCAGGTTTCATTTGGACTTCGATAAATTTATCGATAACTGAGTTATCGGTGATTGCCCAAAAACCTTAAACTTGCCCTACAATATGGGCATCAAACGAAAGAGGAAGGCCCCAAGTTTCATTTTTACTTCAATATATTTCGATAAATTGATCGATAACTGAGTCATCGGTCAAAATGCGATTGCCCGAAAACCTCTATATTACCCTACAATATGGGTACCAAACGAGAGGAGATATCTCCAGGTTTCATTTGGAGTTCGATATATTTCGATAAGTTTATCGATAACTGAGTTATCGGTGATTGCCCAAAAAACTTAACTTTACCCTATAATATCGGTATAAAACGAAAGGAGAAGGCAGCAGGTTTCATTTGGACTTCGATAGGTTTCGATAAATTTCTCGATGATGAGTTATCGGTGAAAATGTGATTGCCCGAAAACCCTAAACTGATACAATATGGGTATCAAACGAAAGGAGATAGCTCCAGGTTTCATTTGGACTTCGATATATTTCGATAAATTTATGGATGACTGAGTTATCGGTGACTGCCCAAAAAACTTAACATTACCCTATAATATGGGTATAAAACGAAAGGAGAAGTCCGCAGGTTTCATTTGGACTTCGATAGGTTTCGATAAATTTGTCGATGATGAGTTATCGGTGAAAATGTGATTGCCCAAAAACCTTAAACTTGCCCTACAATATGGGTATCAAAATAAAGGAGATAGCTCCAGGTTTCATTTGGAGTTCGATATATTTCGATAAGTTTATCGATAACTGAGTTATCGGTGATTGCCCAAAAAACTTAACTTTACCCTATAATATGGGTATAAAACGAAAGGAGAAGCCCGCAGGTTTCATTTGGACTTCGACAGGTTTCGATAAATTTATCGATCATGAGTTAACGGTGAAAATGTGATTGCTCAAAAACCTTAAACTTGCCCTACAATATGGGTATCAAACGAAAGGAGAAAGATCCAGGTTTCATTTGGACTTCGATATATTTCGCTAAATTTATCGATAACTGAGTTATCGTTGACTGCCCAAAAAACATAACATTACCCTATTATATGCATATATCAGGCCCTAGGTTTCATTAGGTTTCAATAAATTTATCGATGATGAGTTATCGTTGACTGCCCAAAAAACTTAACTTTACCCTATAATATGGGTATAAAACGAAAGGAGAAGACGCAGGTTTCATTTGGACTTCGATAGGTTTCGATAAATTTATCGATAACTGAGTTATCGTTGACTGCCCAAAAAACATAACATTACCCTATTATATGCATATATCAGGCCCTAGGTTTCATTAGGTTTCAATAAATTTATCGATGATGAGTTATCGTTGACTGCCCAAAAAACTCAACTTTACCCTATAATATGGGTATAAAACGAAAGGAGAAGACGCAGGTTTCATTTGGACTTCGATAGGTTTCGATTAATTTATCGATGATGAGTTATCGGTGATTGCCCAAAAAACTTAACTTTACCCTATAATATGGGTATAAAACGAAAGGAGAAGCCCGCAGGTTTCATTTGGACTTCGACAGGTTTCGATAAATTTATCGATCATGAGTTAACGGTGAAAATGTGATTGCTCAAAAACCTTAAACTTGCCCTACAATATGGGTATCAAACGAAAGGAGAAAGATCCAGGTTTCATTTGGACTTCGATATATTTCGCTAAATTTATCGATAACTGAGTTATCGTTGACTGCCCAAAAAACATAACATTACCCTATTATATGCATACATCAGGCCCTAGGTTTCATTAGGTTTCAATAAATTTATCGATGATGAGTTATCGTTGACTGCCCAAAAAACTTAACTTTACCCTATAATATGGGTATAAAACGAAAGGAGAAGACGCAGGTTTCATTTGGACTTCGATAGGTTTCGATAAATTTATCGATGATGAGTTATCGGTGATTGCCCAAAAAACTTAACATTACCCTATAATATGGGTATAAAACGAAAGGAGAAGACCGCAGGTTTCATTTGGAGTTCGATAGGTTTCGATAAATTTATCGATAACTGAGTTATCGTTGACTGCCCAAAAAACTTAACATTACCCTATAATATGGGTATAAAACGAAAGAAGAAGGCCGCAGGTTTCATTTGGACTTCTATAGGTTTCGATATATTTATCGATGATGAGTTATCGGTGATTGCCCAAAAAACTTAACATTGCCCTATAATATGGGTATAAAACGAAAGGGGATGGCCCCAGGTTTCATGACTTCGATAGGTTTCGATAAATTAATCGATGACGAGTTATCGGTGAAAATGTGATTGCCCAAAAACCTCAAACTTGCCCTACAATATGGGTATCAAACGAAAGGGGAAGGCGCCAGCTTTCATTTGTACTTCGATATATTTCGATAAATTTATCTATAACTGAGTTATCGGTAAAAATGCGATTGCAAAAGAACCTTAATATTACCCTGCAATATGGTATCAAATCAACATTTGCATTTGCATTCATCCTGGCACAATTTGTCAAAATTTATTTCTTGAAAGACCCCCTAACGTTGCCAACGAATACCTCAAAAGAACATTTTTGAAAACCAGTTTCCAATATTCTTTTTAAAAATATTCGAATTTGGTAAATTCTTCAGTAGGCAATAATCATACTAATATTATAAATGGGAATGTAGCGATGTTGGGATGTCCAGACTTTTGCTTCTGTTACTCAATCACGTGAGAATGGTAAGACGGATTTTGATGAAGTTTGGAAAGCATACAGGTTATAGGATCCTTTTTTTTTATTAATTTTTGGGGTTCAGTCGCTTCTAGGGACCATTACTTTTTGATATTTTTTTTCACCCATACAATTCTGAATATACTTGACCTATAACTCTGAGTATACTTGACCTGTACTTATGATATTTCTCTCATAGGTATAGGATGGCCCAAGGTTTCATTTGGACTTCGATATATTTGGATAAATTTATCGACAACTGAGTTATTGGTCAAAATGCGATTGCCGAAAAACCTTAATATTACCCTACAATATGGTTTCAAATCAACATTTGAATTTGCATTCATCCTGGCACAATTTGTCAAAATCGAATTCTGGAAAGGCCTCCTAACGTTACCAAGGATACCGCAAAAGAAAATTTTTGAAAACCGGTTTTCAATACTCTTTTTTCAAAATTTTCAAAATATTCGAATTTGGTAAATTATTCAGTAGGCAATAATCATACTAATATTATAAATGTGAATGTAAAAACGTGAGAATGGCAAGACGGATTTTCTTGAAATTTGGCACGCCTACAGGTTATAGTCTGAAAGGAGCTATAGGCTATTTAATTTTTAATTTTGGGGGTTCCGACCCTGCTAGGGACCGTTACTTTTCGAAATTTTTTTATTCCATATAACTCTAAGTATATGGAACCTACACTTATGACATCTCGCATATATGAAGGTATCTAAAGGTCGTACAATATGGGTATCAAACGAAAGGGGAAGACCCCTTGTTTCATTTTGGCTTCGATATATTTCGATAAATTGATCGATAACTAAGTTATCGGTCAAAATGCGATTGCCCGAAAACCTTAATATTACCCTACAATAAGGGTATCAAACGAAAGGGGATGGCTCCAGGTTTCATTTGGACTTCGATAGGTTTCGATAAATTTATCGATGATGAGTTATCGGTGAAAATGTGATTGCCCAAAACCTTAAACTTGCCCTACAATATGGGCATCAAACGAAGGAAGGCCCCAGGTTTCATTTTTTCTTCAAGATATTTTGATAAATTGGTCGATAACTGAGTCATCGAAATCCTCTATATTACCCTACAATATGGGTATCAAACGAAAGGAGATGGCTCCAGGTTTCATTTGGACTTCGATAGGTTTCGATAAATTTATCGATGATGAGTTATCGGTGAAAATGTGATAGCCCAAAAACCTTAAACTTGCCCTACAATATGGGCATCAAACGAAAGGGGAAGGCCCCAGGTTTCATTTTTACTTCAATATATTTCGATAAATTGGTCGATAACTGAGTCATCGGTCAAACTGAGATTGCCCGAAAACCTCTATATTACCATACAATATGGGTATCAACCGAAAGGAGATAGCTCCAGGTTTCTTTTGGACTTCGATATATTTCGATAAGTTTATCGATAACTGAGTTATCGGTGATTGCCCAAAAAACTTAACTTTACCTTATAATATGGGCACAAAACGAAAGGAGAAGACCGCAGGTTTCATTTGGACTCCGATAGGTTTCGATAAATTTATCGATGATGAGTTATCGGTGAAAATGTGATAGCCCAAAAACCTTAAACTTGCCCTACAATATCGGTATCAAACGAAAGGGGAAGGCCCCAGGTTTCATTTTTACTTCGATATATTTCGATAAATTTTTCTATAACTGAGTTATCTTTATATCGAATACTTCAAAAGATCATTTTTGAAAACCAGTTCTCAATATTCTTTTTCATAACTTTCAAAATATTCGAATTTGGTAAATTTTTCAGTAGGCAATAATCATACTAATATTATAAATGTGAATTTAGCGATGTTTGGATGTCCAGACGTTTGCTTCTGTTACTCAATCACGTGAGAATCACGGCAAGACGGATTTTGATGAAGTTTGGAACGCGTACAGGTTATAGTCTGGAAGGAGTTATAGGATCCTTTTTTAAAATGTTTTTATTAGTTCGCTTTCGTCGTATCTGATCGATCGCTGAGATCGCGGTAATAAAAACTCAAAACCGTAATTATGGACCGATTTGGCTCATATTTTACGTGTGTGTTACTTAATCAATTTCCAAATGCTCAAAAAAAAATGAGACCCGCTGGGTGGCGCGTGAGTCGCTCTATTTAAGAAATGCGAAGGTCTGTTTTCGGTGTCGATTAATTCGTTTTTCAACGAACTTCCCGTTGAGGTAGCATCTTGAAATTTTCATCATCGTGTAGTTTTGTGCCCCCACACCATATAACAAAAAAAATTCCGATAGGTGGCGCACGGGTAAAGATATTTGAAAAGTTTCATTTCCAGAGATTTCGCTTTGGATTTTGAACTAACTTGCAGTTGGGGTTTTGCAATTTTCATCATCGTTCAGGCTTCGCGAACAATGCATTATACGAAAAAAAAAAATCAAAAATATTGCTTAATTTCATAAATCCCATTTATCGTCCTATCTTGAGTTTAGTCGTTTAGTCTTATTGCCACAGATATTATAGGAAGTAGTGGATTATAGCATGACGTTCGTTAGTTGATCTTCAGCGCCATCTGCACATTAGTAGCGCCGAAGATTAACTATCAAACATCATGCTATAATCTAATAATGTGCAGATGGCGCCGATGATTAACTAACGAACGTCATGCTATCATTTTTAGAAACTCACAACTAAAAAGCATAAAATAAAACACAGAATAAAAAAATATTTTTAATTTAAAATGTTTTTAAAATGAACTAAATACTGGCAAATAATTTCTCCTCTGCCTACATAGATTTTTCACCACGTAGAGCTTGTCCTGAACATTTATTAGTGGGAATTCTCATAGGCATTACAGTACTTGGCAAGATTGAAATGTATAAAAACATTGGCGCACGCTATAGATGGTTCACATAAGTTTCTAAAAATCTTACTACCGATATGAACTTTCCTAAAAAAGATCATGTTTTTATGCATATCAATCGTGCCAAGTACTGTAATGCCTATGAGAATTCCCACTAATAAATGTTCAGGACAAGCTCTACGTGGTGAAAAATCTAAGTAGGCAGAGGAGAAGTTATTTTGCAGTTTTTAGTTCATTTTAAAAACATTTTAAATTAAAAATATATTTTTATTTTATTTTTTATTTTATTAATTTTGGGGGTTCGGACGCTTCTAGGGACCATTACTTTTTGATATTTTTTTTCCCCCCATACAATTCTGAATATACTTGACCTATAACTCTGAGTATACTTGACCTATACTTATGATATTTCTCATATACATAGGTATAGGATGGCCCCATGTTTCATTTGGAAATTTATCGACAACTGAGTTATTGGTCAAAATGCGATTGCCGAAAAACCTTAATATTACCCTACAATATGGTTTCAAATCAACATTTGAATTTGCATTCATCCTGGCACAACTTGTCAAAATCGAATTCTTGAAAGGCCCCCTAACGTTACCAAGGATACCGCAAAAGAAAATTTTTGAAAACCGGTTTTCAATACTCTTTTTTCAAAATTTTCAAAATATTCGAATTTGGTAAATTATTCAGTAGGCAATAATCATACTAATATTATAAATGTGAATGTAGCGATGTTTGGATGTCCAGACTTTTGCTTCAGTTACTCAATCACGTGAGAATGGCAAGACGGATTTTGATGAAGTTTGGAACGCATACAGGTTATAGTCTGGAAGGAGCTATAGGCTTTTTAATTTTGGGGGTTCCGACCCTGCTAGGGACCGTTACTTTTCGAAATTTTTTTATCCCATATAACTCTAATGCCCAATTTGTTCACAGAGTCGTAAAATTGTCTAGAACTCGCTTTAGTTAAATCTTAGTTTAAAATACGACACCACTTATAACGCAGCTTAAATTTTCCGGTTTGTTCAAAAAAATAATTATATTTACTACTCGTTGTAATTTTACTTTTCGAACATAGATTTAAGCCGCTTACATGTGCTGAATTGTCAGTTTACGACTCATTTTTCAAAAATAAATTATTTTTACATAATAAATATGGAATAAAAAGGAAAAAAGCGAGCCGGTCCGCCAAAGATACGGAAATATTTACCGGTCTGGGTTATAGGGCAAACTTTCCTCAATCATTTGAAGAACACGGGCGACTGTTCCTTTTGTCAGCCGAAATCGTGAGAAAAATTCATCACCGGTTAGCCAATTCATATGTATTAAAACGCCGAAAGAAAGTGTGGGACTGACGTGGTACCATTTCCACGGTACCATCTTCACTATCGCTGTCTGTGTCATTAGCCGTGTTTTTTTTTATCGGCGTCTGCGTTTGCGCTTAATATTTCTATGGACTGCTAAGCGCACAACTTTATCTGCAACTACGAAATAGTGGCTGATAAAATCAGTACTTCCAAGAAGTTTCCATTCATTTTGCAAACTGCCTTACCAACTTCCAGCAATCTGTTTATCATCCCTTAATAATAAGCGGAATGTCAACAGAGGAAATGTATGTATGTATGCGCGTTGATAATGGAATAACCGCAATGCGGATGACCGTTTTTTTTTAGTCGCAGACGCAGATGTATATGCGTGTAAAAAAAAACAGGCCTATTATCATCATTGACCCAATTATTAACTGGCAGATGATACATTCTGGCCAAATTTATATCAATTTATTTTTATTCTGACTCAAAATTTTGATTTCGATGTCTGTCAAAAACACGAATATTTTATAAATCTCGGCGTAACAAAGTTAAATCGCAAATTTTTCCGATTTAAAAAGTTGGAGACTAAAAAATTTAAATCTCTCTCAACAAACCCAATTTTGGCCTAAATCGAGATTCAGCAGCTTTAAAACGGGTCGTATATTTAAATCTTTCTCAACAAAACCCGAAAACCTTAATATTACCCTACAATATGGGTATCAAACGAAAGGGGATGGCTCCAGGTTTCATTTGGACTTCGGTAGGTTTCGATAAATTTATCGATGATGAGTTATCGGTGAAAATGTGATTGCCCAAAACCTTAAACTTGCCCTACAATATGGGCATCAAACGAAGGAAGGCCCCAGGTTTCATTTTTACTTCAAGATATTTTGATAAATTGGTCGATAACTGAGTCATCGAAATCCTCTATATTACCCTACAATATGGGTATCAAACGAAAGGAGATAGCTCCAGGTTTCATTTGGACTTCGATATATTTCGATAAGTTTATCGATAACTGAGTTATCGGTGATTGCCCAAAAAACTTAACTTTACCCTATAATATGGGTATAAAACGAAAGGAGAAGACCCCAGCTTTCATTTGTACTTCGATATATTTCTACAAATTTATCTATAACGGAGCTATCGGTAAAAATGCGATTGCAGAAGAACCTTAATATTATACTCCAATATGGTATCAAATCAATATTTGAATTTGCATTCATCCTGGCACAATTTGTCAAAATTGAATTCTCAAAAGAACATTTTTGAAAGCCAGTTTCCAATATTCTTTTTCAAAATATTCGAGTTTGGTAAATTCTTTAGTAGGCAATAATCATACTAATATTATAAATGTGAATGTAGCGATGTTGGGATGTCCAGACTTTTGCTTCTGTTACTCAATCACGTGAGAATGGCAAGACGGATTTTGATGAAGTTTGGAAAGCATACAGGTTATAGTCTGGAAGGAGTTATAGGATCCTTTTTATACCTAGTAGTGCTTCGCACTTTTTAGCATAAAAGCTCTGCTATTTTCAAAAGCGATTGCTTGGAATTTCAAGAATGTATTTCAATGAAATCATGTGAGAGGGTTCCCAATAGTATGTTGTATACTCCTGCCAAAAATTACGCAAATCGAATAACAAACAAGCAAGATTTACGGGCAAGTAGTTAACACCCTACTGCCTTTTTATACCTAGTAGTGCTTCGCACACAAGGTATATTAACTTCATTCGCCTAACGGTAGTATGTAACGGCATAAACGAATCGAGATAGATATTGACTTATGTATATCAAAATGTTCAGGAGAAAAGAGAAATTGATTGAGCCATGTCCGTCCGTCCGTCCGTCCGTCCGTCCGTCTGTGAACACGATAACTTGAGTAAATCTTGAGATATCTCAATTAAACTTTGTATGCAGGTTCCTTTTTACTTATCTCTGAACGCTATTGAAAATAGGCAAAATCGGTTAAAAGCCACGCCCACTTTCTATATACATATATAATATTTTCGAAAATACAAAAAGAGTGATTATTCAGTACATAATACACCTATAAGGATAAAATTTGGGGTGTACCTTAGCGTTAAGGCAAAAAACAAATTTCTGAAGAAATTTTTAAAAAAGGGCGTGGCACCGCCCACTTTTGATTAAGTCAAATTTGGAAATATTATTAATCATAAATCAAACACCGCTCAAGATAGCAAAATAAAATTAAGCACACATATTTCTATTAATACAGGCAATATTTCGAAAAAAAAATTAGCGAAATCGGATTAGGTCCACGCCCAATTTTATACGAAAGATTTTGAAAGGGATCATAGATATATTGAATATGCTATAACTTTGCTTAAACTAGCTGTATATCATTTCTATTTCACCTCTAAAGTGTTCGCGGGCAAAGAAAGTCGAAAGCACAAAATGTTTGGAAAATGGGCGTGGCCCCGCCCCTTTATGGGTGATTAATCCACAAAACTTTCCATGCCATAACTCCGGTAAAAATTGACTTATTGAAACGATATTTAGAGAAAGTGTTCAACATATAAAGCTAACTCTTTGCTGAAAAAATAAACAATATCGGTGAACGGACATGCACACTTTTTGAACATAGTTCTAAAAAATTTCTTCGTAAAATTAAAATCGCGATATTTCCATAATTGTATAAGTTATATAAATAAGATTTTACACACATAATAGCCTTTTTAAACAAAACTAAACTGTAACCAAATTTTGTGGATTTTGGTGAAGTAGGCGTGGCGCCGCCCACTTTTTAGCATAAAAGCTCTGCTATTTTCAAAAGCGATTGCTTGGAATTTCAAGAATGTATTTCAATGAAATTTAGTGAGATACTTCCCAATAGTATGTAGTATACTCCTGCCAAAAATTACGCAAATCGAATGACAAACAAGGAAGATTTACGGGCAAGTAGTTAACACCCTACTGCCTTTTTTTTTTAAATTTTTTTTATTTTCATACCTTTCATGAACATGAGGAAAGCTATTTATATTTTGTTATTTAGTGATAATTTAATTTACCACTCACAAAAGAAGTGTTTTTAATCGAAAACCATCAGTTGCCTTAATAACAACTTTTCCGTTATTAAAATAGACCTGAGTAAATTGGGATACCAAAACAGATCACTACTAGGTATTTAATGTTCGGTTACACCCGAACTTAGACTTCCTTACTAGTTTTGATTAATTTTGGGGGTTCGGTCGCTTCTAGGGACAATTACTTTTTGATATTTTTTTCACCCATTCAATTCTGAATATACTTGACCTATACTTATGATATTTCTCACATAGGTATAGGATGGCCCCAGGTTTCATTTGGACTTCGATATATTTGGATAAATTTATCGACAACTGAGTTATTGGTCAAAATGCGATTGCCGAAAAGCCTTAATATTACCCTACAATATGGTTTCAAATCAACAGTTGAATTTGCATTCATCCTGGCACAATTTTTCAAAATCGAATTCTTGAAAGGCCCCCTAACGTTACCAAGGATACCGCAAAGAAAATTTTTCAAAACCGGTGTTCAATACTCTTTTTTCAAAATTTTCAAAATATTCGAATTTGGTAAATTATTCAGCAGGCAATAATCATACTAATATTATAAATGTGAATGTAGCGATGGTTGGATGTTTGAATGTTTGGATGTCCACACGTTTGCTTTTGTTCCCTAAAAACGTAAGAATGGCAGGTTATAGTCTGGAAGGAGCTATAGGCTATTTAATTTTGGAGGTTCCGATACTTTTCGAATTTTTTTTATTCCATATAACTCTAAGTATATACATATTTAGAACCTATACTTATGACATTTCGCATATATGTAGGTATCTAAAGGTCGTACAATATGGGTATCAAACGAAAGGTGAAGACCCCAGGTTTCATTTTGGCTTCGATATATTTCAATAAATTGATCGATAACTGAGTCATCGGTCAAACTGCGATTGCCCGAAAACCTCTATATTACCCTACAATATGGGTATTAAACGAAAGGAGATAGCTCCAGGTTTCATTTGGACTTCGACTTATTTCGATAAGTTTATCGATAACTGAGTTATCGGTGATTGCCCAAAAAACTTAACTTTACCCTATAATATGGGCATAAAACGAAAGGAGATAGCTCCAGGTTTTTATTTGGACTTCGATATATTTCGATAAATTTATGGATAACTGAGTTATCGGTTACTGCCCAAAAAACTTAACTTTACCCTATAATATAGGTATAAAACGAAAGGAGAAAGCTCCATGTTTTTATTTGGACTTCGATATATTTCGATAAATTTATGGATAACTGAGTTATCGGTTACTGCCCAAAAAACTTAACATTACCCTATAATATGGGTATAAAACGAAAGGAGAAGGCCGCAGGTTTCATTTGGACTTCTATAGGTTTCGATATATTTATCGATGATGAGTTATCGGTAAAAATGTGATTGCCCAAAAACCTTAAACTTGCAATACAATATGGGTATCAAACGAAAGGGGAAAGCTCCAGGTTTCATTTGGACTTCGATATATTTCGATAAATTTATCGATAACTGAGTTATCGGTGATTGCCCAAAAAACTTAACTTTACCCTATAATATAGGTATAAAACGAAAGGAGATAGCTCCATGTTTTTATTTGGACTTCGATATATTTCGATAAATTTATGGATAACTGAGTTATCGGTTACTGCCCAAAAAACTTAACATTACCCTATAATATGGGTATAAAACGAAAGGAGAAGGCCGCAGGTTTCATTTGGACTTCGATAGGTTTCGATAAATTTGTCGATGATGAGTTATCGGTAAAAATGTGATTGCCCAAAAACCTTAAACTTGCAATACAATATGGGTATCAAACGAAAGGGGAAAGCTCCAGGTTTCATTTGGACTTCGATATATTTCAATAAATTTATCGATAACTGAGTTATCGGTGATTGCCCAAAAAACTTAACTTTACCCTATAATATAGGTATAAAACGAAAG
Organism: Sphenella marginata; assembly: GCA_951509765.1. Classification (NCBI taxonomy): domain Eukaryota; kingdom Metazoa; phylum Arthropoda; class Insecta; order Diptera; family Tephritidae; genus Sphenella; species Sphenella marginata. The sequence continues at coordinate 12,217,969 of OX608078.1, forward strand.
GAGATAGCTCCATGTTTTTATTTGGACTTCGATATATTTCGATAAATTTATGGATAACTGAGTTATCGGTTACTGCCCAAAAAACTTAACATTACCCTATAATATGGGTATAAAACGAAAGGAGAAGGCCGCAGGTTTCATTTGGACTTCGATAGGTTTCGATAAATTTATCGAGGATGAGTTATCGGTCAAAATGCGATTGCCCGAAAACCTCTATATTACCCTACAATATGAGTATCAAACGAAAGGGGATGGCCCCAGGTTTCATTTGGGCTTCGATAGGTTTCGATAAATTTATCGATGATGAGTTATCGGTAAAAATGTGATTGCCCAAAAACCTTAAACTTGCAATACAATATGGGTATCAAACGAAAGGGGAAAGCTCCAGGTTTCATTTGGACTTCGATATATTTCGATAAATTTATCGATAACTGAGTTATCGGTGATTGCCCAAAAAACTTAACTTTACCCTATAATATAGGTATAAAACGAAAGGAGATAGCTCCATGTTTTTATTTGGACTTCGATATATTTCGATAAATTTATGGATAACTGAGTTATCGGTTACTGCCCAAAAAACTTAACATTACCCTATAATATGGGTATAAAACGAAAGGAGAAGGCCGCAGGTTTCATTTGGACTTCGATAGGTTTCGATAAATTTGTCGATGATGAGTTATCGGTGAAAATGTGATTGCCCAAAAACTTTAAACTTGCCCTACAATATGGGTATCAAACGAAAGGGGAAGGCCCCAGGTTTCATTTTTACTTCAATATATTTCGATAAATTGATCGATAACTGAGTCATCGGTCAAACTGCGATTGCCCGAAAACCTCTATATTACCCTACAATATGGGTATCAAACGAAAGGATATAGCTCCAGGTTTCATTTGGAGTTCGACATATTTCGATAAGTTTATCGATAACTGAGTTATCGGTGATTGCCCAAAAAACTTAACTTTACCCTATAATATGGGTATAAAACGAAAGGAGATAACTCCAGGTTTCATTTGGAGTTCGATATATTTCGATAAGTTTATCGATAACTGAGTTATCGGTGATTGCCCAAAAAACTTAACTTTACCCTATAATATAGGTATAAAACGAAAGGAGATATATCCATGTTTTTATTTGGACTTCGATATATTTCGATAAATTTATGGATAACTGAGTTATCGGTTACTGCCCAAAAAACTTAACATTACCCTATAATATGGGTATAAAACGAAAGGAGAAGGCCGCAGGTTTCATTTGGACTTCGATAGGTTTCGATAAATTTGTCGATGATGAGTTATCGGTGAAAATGTGATTGCCCAAAAACTTTAAACTTGCCCTACAATATGGGTATCAAAAGAAAGGAGATAGTTCCAGGTTTCATTTGGAGTTCGATATATTTCGATAAGTTTATCGATAACTGAGTTATCGGTGATTGCCCAAAAAACTTAACTTTACCCTACAATATGGGTATCAAACGAAAGGAGAAAGCCCAAGGTTTCATTTGGACTTCGATATATTTCGCTAAATTTATCGATAACTGAGTTATCGTTGACTGCCGAAAAAACTTAACATTATCCTATAATATGGGTATAAAACGAAAGGAGAAGGCCGCAGGTTTCATTTGGACTTCTATAGGTTTCGATAAATTTATCGAGGATGAGTTATCGGTCAAAATGCGATTGCCCGAAAACCTCTATATTACCCTTTAATATGAGTATCAAACGAAAGGGGATGGCCCCAGGTTTCATTTGGACTTCGATAGGTTTCGATAAATTTATCGATGATGAGTTATCGGTAAAAATGTGATTGCCCAAAAACCTTAAACTTGCAATACAATATGGGTATCAAACGAAAGGGGAAAGCTCCAGGTTTCATTTGGACTTCGATATATTTCGATAAGTTTAACGATAGCTGAGTTATCGTTGACTGCCCAAAAAACTTAACATTACCTTATAATATGGGTATAAAACGAAAGGAGAAGGCCGCAGGTTTCATTTGGACTTCAATATATTTCGACAAATTTATCGATGATGAGTTATCGGTCAAAATTCGATTGCCCGAAAACCTCTATATTACCCTCCAATATGAGTATCAAACGAAAGGGGATGGCCCCAGGTTTCATTTGGTCTTGGATAGGTTTCGATACATTAATCGATGATGAGTTATCGGTGAAAATGTGATTGCCCAAAAACTTTAAACTTGCCCTACAATATGGGTATCAAACGAAAGGGGAAGGCCCCAGGTTTCATTTGTACTTCGATATATTTCGATAAGATAGATAAAAATGCGATTGCGGAAAAACCTTAATATTACCCTACAATATGGTTTCATCTCAACATTTGAATTTGCATTCATCCTGGCACTATTTGTCAAAATCGAATTCTTGAAAGGCCCCCTAACGTTACCCAGGATACCGCAAAAGAAAATTTTTGAAAACCGGTTTTCAATACTCTTTTTTCAAAATTTTCAAAATATTCGAATTTGGTAAATTATTTAGTAGGCAATAATCATACTAATATTATAAATGTGAATGTAGCGATGTTTGAATGTTTGGATGTCCACACGTTTGCTTTTGTTCCCTAAAAACGTGAGAATGGCAAGACGGATTTTGTTGAAATTTGGCACGCCTACAGGTTATAGTCTGGAAGGAGCTATAAGCTATTTAATTTTTAATTTTGGGGGTTCCGACCTATACTTATGACATTTCGCATATATGTAGGTATCTAAAGGTCGTACAATATGGGTATCAAACGAAAGGGGAAGACCCCAGGTTTCCATTTGGCTCCGATATATTTCGATAAATTGATCGATAACTAACAAACGAAAGGGGAAGGCCCCAGGTTTCATTTTTACTTCAATATGTTTCGATAAATTAGTCGATAACTGAGTCATCAAAATGCGATTGCCCGAAAACCTCTATATTACCCTACAATATGGGTATCAAACGAAAGGAGATAGCTCCAGGTTTCATTCGGACTTGGATATATTTCGATAAGTTTATCGATAACTGAGCTATCGGTGATTGCCCAAAAAACTTAACTTTACCCTATAATATGGGTATAAAACGAAAGGAGAAGACCGCAGGTTTCATTTGGACTTCGATAGGTTTCGATAAATTTATCGATGATGAGTTATCGGTGAAATTGTGATTGCCCAAAAACCTTAAACTTGCCCTACAATATGGGTATCAAACGAAAGGTTTATGATGTGTTATCGGTGAAAATGTGATTGCCCAAAAACCTTAAACTTGCCCTACAATATCGGTGTCAAACGAAAGGTTTCATTTGTACTTCGATATATTTCGATAAATTTTTCTATAACTGAGTTATCGGTATATCGAATACTACAAAAGAAAATTTTTGAAAACCAGTTCTCAATATTCTTTTTCAAAATTTTCAAAATATTCGAATTTGGTAAATTCTTCAGTAGGCAATAATCATACTAATATTATAAATGTGAATTTAGCGATGTTTGGATGTCCAGACGTTTCCTTCTGTTACTCAATCACGTGAGAATGGCAAAACGGATTTGAACGAAGTTTGGAACGCCTACAGGTTATAGTCTGGAAGGAGCTATAAGCTATTTAATTTTTAATTTTGGGGGTTCCGACCCTGCTAGGGACCTTTACTGTTCGAAATTTTTTTATTCCATATAACGCTAAGTATATAGAACCATGTTAATTTTCGTTTTATGATTAAACAATAGCATATGCCGCAAACGTCATTATAGCTGTGCAGTTGTTTTTTATTGTGCTGTGTTTAAATTGTGGAAATTAAATAAAGCTAAATATCTTTTTGATCTTTACTTGTGATAAAAATAAGTGCAAAGACTTAGTGTTGAATTGTGAAAACTTATTGTGTTTGATTAATTCATACTTTGTGAATTTTAACCTTTTGAAATTAATTTACCTTAACTTTTGTATTTGCCGAGTAATTTTTGCATTGTGTATTTGTTGCAGTTTGATTGGCTTAGTTTCTTGCATTTTGTTTTTGGTTTTTTTCGTTACATTGCTCTTTACTTTTATCACAGCTGTTTGCGTGGTTTGTGAAGTGTCAAACTGTTCGCTCCAAACTTGTAGTGTTGCATTTTGCTAACCTGCTTTTCAAACTTTTAGTAACAGCTTTTATTTTAACTAATTTCTTTCTTTTCTTAAACTAACGTTTTCGTTTCTTCAACTTTATATCTTATTTTCTCTTCTTTACATATATATTCCTACACAAAAAAAAATGTCCTGTATATACGTTAACTGCCAAATAAAAAGTGAATCCGAACGCTACTTGTCTTGCTGGCTTTGTGATGGGCTCGCCCATATTAAATGTGCTGGTTTGACGGGTAGAGTTGCAGATTTTTATCAATGATGGGAAGACGGGTGTACGTTGGTCCTGCTTAAAGTGCAGATCCACTGATGTAGACCTCTTTAGACTTTTTAGAGAAACTCGTAACGCTTTCTCTGAAATAGGCAAAGAAATCTGCAGCATAACAGAGAAGTTCAAGCATTACGATGACTTGTTCAAGTCATTTAAGTGTTTGGACGGCTCTTCTGCTGTTAAGGAGAAAATCATTAATTGTGGTAGTTTACCTAGTTTGCCTATTGCTGTAAGTCCAGCCCCCACTCTGATTATTCCTGCACCTCAAGCCTTTGAGTTGATTAACTTGGCTTCGCCGGGTCCGGAAGCCGTGGCTCCTTCCACTTCCAAGGCTCCTAAAAGAAACCTTGCTGTTCAGACCCGTTCTATGTCAAGTCAACCAACAGTCAAGAAGCTGGTTGTGGTCCCTGCGAAAAAGTCTGTTTTTGTGTCCAGGTTCGAGAAGGACACTTCCGCTGATGACATTAAGTCTTATGTTAAATCTAAAATTAAAGCTGACGGTATGATAATAAATAAGTTTAAATTTAAATACGATAGAACCGTATCATCATTTAGGATTGATGTTTTTCAGTCCGATTTTGATGCTATTTTGGATAGCTCTTTCTGGCCACCTGGGGCTTTGGCCGAATGCCCCAAATTTAACGAAGGTCCCTAGTCAGAATATCGATCAGAATACCGATCCAAAAAACGTAAAGTAAATTCTGCCTTTAACATTTATTATCAGAATGTTAGAGGTTTGAATACCAAGCTAACGGATTTCGATCTTAAAACGATCAATTGTAACTACAATATTATTGCCTTTACCGAAACTTGGTTAAAACCGCATGTCTTTGATTCGGAAATTTTTTGCCACGGATATCAAACGTATAGAAAGGATCGCTTGAACAGAACCGGTGGTGGCGTCTTGGTGGCTGTAAGATCTTCATTACCATCTGAAGATGTATATATACCCTCCATTGAAAACATTGAGTTTAAGTGCATCCGAGTCCTGTTAGGCAGCGGATATATTTATATTGCTGTTTGCTACATTCCACCGTCATCTGATTTATCTGTGTATATGTACCACATTTCTCTTTTAAATGGTGTTCATTCTATGTTAAAACCGTCCGATTCATTTATTGTTTTGGGGGACTTTAATCTTCCATACATCTCGTGGAGCAAAATTAATAATAGTATTGTGCCAATCTCGGCTAAGCTTAGTAACAATGAGTTTTTGGATGAAATTACCAACCTTTGTCTTAGCCAAATTAATGTTATCCCAAATAAGTTTGGTAAAGTTTTGGATTTAGCCTTCGTCGATGACCTGTCTAAATTTTTTATAAATAGGTGCGATCCTCTAGTGTTACCTGAAGATGTTTACCATCCCCCTCTGGAGATAGTCTACGAAACCATAAGCAATGAGGGGAAGTGCATTAAGAAACCTTGCACCTCTAATATAAAATTTGATTTTGCGAAAGCCAATTTTAAAAAGTTAAATGAAGAACTATCTAAGATAATCTGGCCTCGGTACAATGAGGATATTGAGCTTTGCGTTTTACAGTTTAATAATACTATTTATAATCTTTTCGAAAAGTATGTACCTAAGCGAATCTGCGTTTATGATGAGCCAGCTCAGGCCTGGTTTACTAAAGAGCTAAAAGCATTAAAAAATAAAAAGTCGCGTCTTTTCAAAATGTACAAGAAAACGGGTTTACATTCAGATTATATACAGTATTCTATTATACGCCATAGATATTTAGAACTAAATAAAAAGTGGTATAGAGATTATATTTGCAAAATGAAAAAGCAAATTTTTTGCAACCCTAAATCATTTTATGGTTTTGTAAACTCTAAACGCCAAGTAAAAGGGTTTCCTTCAACCATGAAATTCAGGGTTGGCATCTCCAGCAACAACCTAGAGATAGCCAATTTATTTGCTCAATTCTTTAAGTCTAATTATTCTATTGCAATCAATTCACCACCTAACAACTATCCATATCAACCGCATTCAAGTCATTCAATCCATGTTCCTCACTTAAACTCGGAAGATGTTTTATTACATCTCAAGACCTTGAAGGAATCATTTCCTGGTCTCGATTTAATACCGACATGCTTTCTTAAAAAGTGTGCTGAACACATATACCAACCGTTGACCGAACTGTTTAATCTTTCTTTACAGTGTGGCGTTTTCCCGGCTTCATGGAAAGAGTCTTTCCTTATACCTCTTTATAAAAATGGCAGTAGGTCATCGATAGAAAACTATCGTGGTATTGCAAAACTCTCGGCTATTCCCAAATTATTTGAAGCTATTGTTACTAAGCACAACTTATCACTACCTTGGACACAACAGCCAAATGGTTAAGTCATATTTACAAAGCATGCTTGGCTCTCGGCCACATTCCGAGTGCATGGAAAAGCGCAACTGTGGTCTTTATCCCTAAGGCAGGGAAGGCCTCTCACTACGAGCCAAAGGACTACAGACCCATCAGTCTCTCATCCTTTGTACTCAAGACTCTGGAGAGGATAATCAGCGACCACCTCACTACCACTATTGATAGCAACCTAATATCGGGCTATCAACACGCGTACACCAAGGGAAGATCAACGGAAACGGCGCTTCACAGCCTAGTCTCTGTAATTGAATCATCTTTGGAAAACAAAGAATATTGCCTGGTATCCTACCTGGACATTGAAGGGGCTTTCAACAACATAACCCCGGAAGCCGTTAACATCGCCCTTACAAACTTGGGTATAGATACATCCCTGGTGGGATTTAGCGATCAACTTCTAAGAGGGAGGATAATACTCTCATCCTTTGGGGAAGTTGAGATGAAACGCTACGTCACAAGGGGCACACCACAAGGAGGTGTCCTCTCGCCGCTCCTATGGAACCTCACAGTGAACTCGCTGCTAAGAGATACCTGCTGGGGAGGCGGGAAGGTTGTGGCTTACGCGGACGATCTGGCCATTGCATACAGAGGCAAGTTCCCACAAACTTTATGCGACCTGATGCAGGCAGCTCTACGGGAGGTTGCCTCATGGTCCTCTCGATGCGGGCTAAGCGTCAACTCGGAGAAGGTGGAACTTGTTCTATACACCAAACGGTACAAAATACCACCCCTAGCTCTACCAGAACTAAACGGGGTGCGCCTTGAACTAGCCGATAAGGCGAAATTCCTAGGCGTAATTCTAGACAAAAAGCTGAACTGGAAAGAGAATGTCGTTCAGCGTCAAAACAAAGCTTACATAGCATTATACACGTGTAAAAGAGCGATTGGGAATAAATGGGGACTCGGTCCCAAAACTTGCAAATGGATTTACACTGCGATTATACGACCCATACTTCTCTACGGAGTCGTAGTATGGTGGCCTGCCCTGAGCAAGGCGTCATACAGAAACTTACTTGACAAGGTCCACAGGTCCAGTATGATCAGTATCAGTGGGGCCCTGAGGACTGCACCGAGTGAAGCTCTTCAGGTCATCCTTGACGAACTGCCTGTAGACCTTGCAGGATACCAAGCAGCGGCAGCATCAGCCCTGCGTTTGAGGGAAACGTCCTGCTGGAGCACAAAAACCACGGGGCATTCTAGCATACTGAACCAATACAGTTTTCTTCCAACAAGAACGGATCGCTGTGCGACAACAACAGCTGATGACCGTTACTTCAATATACGTATTCCCAGGAGGGAAGACTGGGAGGAGCCTAATAATTGCTTCACGGCGAAAGGCGGTGTGTCCGTATACACCGACGGCTCTAAATTAAACGGTAGAGTGGGAGGAGGGGTCTACTCAAAGGACCAAAACCTCGAACTGTCTTTCAGACTACCGGATCACTGCAGTGTCTTCCAGGCTGAAGTCTCGGCAATATGGGAAGCAGCTAAAAAGATAGGGAATGACGCTATCGGCAAAGAAATTTTTATTTTTAGTGATAGCCAGGCGGCCATCAAAGCTCTCGGCTCGTACTCGTTCAATTCTGAACTCACGCTAAACTGTCGCCGATCTCTGCAGGAGATGGCCCAACAGAACTGTGTGAACCTCATTTGGGTCCCGGGGCACAGGGACATCGAGGGAAACTGCAAGGCAGACGAACTTGCCAGGCAGGGCACGACCGAGCAGGTTCTTCCAGATAAAGAACGCTTAGGGATGCCCTTCGCCACATGCAAGCTACTGCTGAAAGAATACATCTACGACCAAGCCAAAAAAAGATGGCTGCAAACAGCAGGTTGCCAGATATCTAAGCAGACCTGGCCAAAATGGGATCCGAAGAAATCTCGTCGAATCTACACTCTAAGAAGGGATGAAATATCCAAAGTAATAGGGGTACTAACCGGACATTGCCTCATAGGCAAACACGCGGAGAGAATGGGAGTGCCCTATCGTCGGTGTTGCAGAAGCTGTAAAGAGGATGAAGAGGAGGAAACAGTCGAACACCTAATCTGCGCCTGTCCCGCCTTAACCGAGGTCAGACGGCGCTATCTGGGAGCCTCCTATCTAGTCAACCTTCGCCAAGTAGCGGAGCTGGACGTCAGGGACTTGATGACCTATATCAAGTCAACAAAGTGGTTCGAGGATGAGGAGTAACGGTGTCTTTCTGTGGTATCACAACGGGCCTACTACAACTGGCCTAAGTGTGCCGGTATGGCAGCCACTCAAACCTAACCTAACCTACTAAGTGCCTAACCTTTTCAATCTCAACATTAATTGCTAGCTCCCAGCATGGATTTTGCAAGGGTAAATCAACAACAACCAACTTACTTGAATTCACAACCCACGTGTCGAATGGATTTAGAGATAATCTCAACACCGACGTCATTTACACAGATTTTAGTAAAGCATTTGACAAAGTTTGCCACTCTCTACTAATTCACAAGCTCGATCTGGTTGGTTTCCAACCGGGCCTCACCCGTTGGATCTCCTCCTATCTCTCTGAAAGAACTCAAAGAGTAATTTTTAAAGATTCCGTTTCTAACATTATCGATGTATCCTCTGGTGTTCCTCAGGGCAGCCATCTTGGCCCGGTTCTGTTTTTGATTTTCATAAATGATATCTGTACAACAATAAAGTATTCAAATATCTTGATGTATGCTGACGATGTAAAACTATTTAAGTCATATGCGTCCGCGGAAGATCGGTCTTTGCTTCAAATGGATTTAGAGTACTTAGTTACGTGGTGCAATGTAAACTATATGCCGCTAAACTTAAAGAAATGTAAATTTATGTGTTTTTCACGTAGAGGTATACAGCCAGCTTCTTATGCAATTAATAATCACAGTATTGAAAATGTTAATGTTTTTGTTGACTTAGGCGTAACGATGAACTGCAAACTTAGCTTCAGTCCGCATATTGAGGCAACAGTCAATAAGGCTAGAGGTGTTTTAGCTTTTGTGAAAGGGTGGTCAAAAGAATTTAGTGACCCATATGTCACTAAAACTCTTTTTACTTCCTTGGTTAGACCGATATTGGAGTATGGCTCGATTGTGTGGAGTCCGCGTTATCAAGTTAATATAGACAAGCTAGAATCAATTCAAAAACAGTTCCTACTTTTTGCCTTGAGAAACCTACAATGGGATTCAATGTACAGTCTTCCACCTTATACTAGTCGGTTAAAACTTATCGATCTCCCAACTCTTTCTAGTCGTAGGGAAATGCTTGGTGTAATTTTTATGGTAAAATTAATAAACGGACACATTTCAAGTCCATTTCTTTTAAATGAAGTTAAATTTAATATTCCCTCCCGAGCTTCAAGACATTTCAAACCTATTTTTTTGAAGCAATGTAGAACCAATTTTCAATTGCACGAACCTTTTCAGTGTTTATGTGAAAAATATAACTCTCACTCTTGTAATTTTGATACTTCGGACTCGCTTTTTATAATAAAAAAATCTGTTCTTTCCTCTCTCAACTAATTATTTTGTTTATGTTTATGTATTTTAATCTCTTATGTATGCACCTTATTCGGCTGATGAAGTTTTTCTGTAGCTGAACAGTTTGAGGTTTCGACGCTTAACAAACCTCCGCCTTTCAAACACTCGGCAAATTTGACCGCGCGTTATGCGGATGCGCCCCTCGTGTCGGTTGGGCGGGATGGTGGGTAATACGTTGGGCTTATTATTAAAAAAAAAAAAAAAAACCTATACTTATGACATTTCGCATATATGTAGGTATCTAAAGGTCGTACAATATGGGTATCAAACGGAAGGGGAAGACCCCAGGTTTCATTTTGGCTTCGATATATTTCGATAAATTGATCGATAACTAAGTTATCGGTCAAAACGCGATTGCCTGAAAACCTTAATATTACCCTACAATATGGGTATTAAACGAAAGGAGATAGCTCCAGGTTTCATTTGGACTTCGATATATTTCGATAAATTTATCGATAACTGAGTTATCGGTGATTGCCCAAAAAACTTAACATTACCCTATAATATGGGTATAAAACGAAAGGAGAAGGTCGCATGTTTCATTTGGACTTCTATAGGTTTCGATAAATTTATCGATGATGAGTTATCGGTCAAAATGTGATTGACCAAAAACCCTAAACTTGCCCTACAATATGGGCATTAAACGAAAGGGGAAGGCCCCAGGTTTCATTTTTACTTCAATATATTTCGATAAATTGATCGATAACTGAGTCATCGGTCAAAATGCGATTGCCCGAAAACCTCTATATTACCCTACAATATGGATATCAAACGAAAGGATATAGCTCCAGGTTTCATTTGGAGCTCGATATATTTCGATAAGTTTATCGATAACTGAGTTATCGGTGATTGCCCAAAAAACTTAACTTTACCCTATAATATCGGTATAAAACGAAAGGAGATAGCTCCAGGTTTCATTTGGAGTTCGATATATTTCGATAAGTTTATCGATAACTGAGTTATCGGTGATTGCCCAAAAAACTTAGCTTTACCCTATAATATGGGTATAAAACGAAAGGAGAAGGCCGCAGGTTTCTTTTGGACTTCGATAGGTTTCGATAAATTTGTCGATGATGAGTTATCGGTGAAAATGTGATTGCCCAAAAACTTTAAACTTGCCCTACAATATGGGTATCAAAAGAAAGGGGAAGGCCCCAGGTTTCATTTTTACTTCAATATATTTCGATAAATTGATCGATAACTGAGTCATCGGTCAAAATGCGATTGCCCGAAAACCTCTATATTACCCTACAATATGGATATCAAACGAAAGGATATAGCTCCAGGTTTCATTTGGAGTTCGATATATTTCGATAAGTTTATCGATAACTGAGTTATCGGTGATTGCCCAAAAAACTTAACTTTACCCTATAATATGGGTATAAAACGAAAGGAGATAGCTCCAGGTTTCATTTGGAGTTCGATATATTTCGATAAGTTTATCGATAACTGAGTTATCGGTGATTGCCCAAAAAACTTAACTTTACCCTATAATATCGGTATAAAACGAAAGGAGATAGCTCCAGGTTTCATTTGGAGTTCGATATATTTCGATAAGTTTATCGATAACTGAGTTATCGGTGATTGCCCAAAAAACTTAACTTTACCCTATAATATGGGTATAAAACGAAAGGAGAAGGCCGCAGGTTTCTTTTGGACTTCGATAGGTTTCGATAAATTTGTCGATGATGAGTTATCGGTGAAAATGTGATTGCCCAAAAACTTTAAACTTGCCCTACAATATGGGTATCAAAAGAAAGGGGAAGGCCCCAGGTTTCATTTTTACTTCAATATATTTCGATAAATTGATCGATAACTGAGTCATCGGTCAAAATGCGATTGCCCGAAAACCTCTATATTACCCTACAATATGGATATCAAACGAAAGGATATAGCTCCAGGTTTCATTTGGAGTTCGATATATTTCGATAAGTTTATCGATAACTGAGTTATCGGTGATTGCCCAAAAAACTTAACTTTACCCTATAATATGGGTATAAAACGAAAGGAGATAGCTCCAGGTTTCATTAGGAGTTCGATATATTTCGATAAGTTTATCGATAACTGAGTTATCGGTGATTGCCCAAAAAACTTAACTTTACCCTATAATATGGGTATAAAACGAAAGGAGATAGCTCCAGGTTTCATTTGGAGTTCGATATATTTCGATAAATTTATGGATAACTGAGTTATCGGTGACTGCCCAAAAAACTTAACATTACCCTATAATATGGGTATAAAGCGAAAGGAGAAGGCCGCAGGTTTCTTTTGGACTTCGATAGGTTTCGATAAATTTGTCGATGATGAGTTATCGGTGAAAATGTGATTGCCCAAAAACTTTAAACTTGCCCTACAATATGGTTATCAAAAGAATGGAGATAGCTCCAGGTTTCATTTGGAGTTCGATATATTTCGATAAGTTTATCGATAACTGAGTTATCGGTGATTGCCCAAAAAACTTAACTTTACCCTACAATATGGGTATCAAACGAAAGGAGAAAGCTCCAGGTTTCATTTGGACTTCGATATATTTCGCTAAATTTATCGATAACTGAGTTATCGTTGACTGTGAAAAAACTTAACATTATCCTATAATATGGGTATAAAACGAAAGGAGAAAGCCGCATGTTTCATTTGGACTTCTATAGGTTTCGATAAATTTGTCGATGATGAGTTATCGGTGAAAATGTGATTGCCCAAACACCTTAAACTTGCCCTACAATATGGGTATCAAAAGAAAGGAGATAGCTCCAGGTTTCATTTGAAGTTCGATATATTTCGATAAGTTTATCGTTAACTGAGCTATCGTTGACTGCCCAAAAAACTTAACATTATCCTATAATATGGGTATAAAACGAAAGGAGAAGGCCGCAGGTTTCATTTGGACTTCTATAGGTTTCGATAAATTTATCGAGGATGAGTTATCGGTCAAAATGCGATTGCCCAAAAACCTTAAACTTGCCATACAATATGGGTATCAAACGAAAGGGGAAGGCTCCAGGTTTCATTTGGACTTCGATATATTTCGATAAATTTATCGGTAACTGAGTTATCGTTGACTGCCCGAAAACCTCTATATTACCCTACAATATGAGTATCAAACGAAAGGGGATGGCCCCAGGTTTCATTTGGACTTCGATAGGTTTCGATAAATTTATCGATGATGAGTTATCGGTGAAAATGTGATAGCCCAAAAACCTTAAACTTGCCCTACAATATGGGCATCAAACGAAAGGGGAAGGCCCCAGGTTTCATTTTTACTTCAATATATTTCGATAAATTGGTCGATAACTGAGTCATCGGTCAAACTGAGATTGCCCGAAAACCTCTATATTACCATACAATATGGGTATCAACCGAAAGGAGATAGCTCCAGGTTTCTTTTGGACTTCGATATATTTCGATAAATTTATCGGTAACTGAGTTATCGGTGATTGCCCAAAAAACTTAACATTATCCTATAATATGGGTATAAAATGAAAGGAGAAGGCCGCAGGTTTCATTTGGACTTCTATAGGTTTCGATACATTTATCGATGATGAGTTATTGGTCAAAATGCGATTGCCGAAAAGCCTTAATATTACCCTACAATACGGTTTCAAATCAACAGTTGAATTTGCATTCATCCTGGCACAATTTGTCAAAATCGAATTCTTGAAAGGCCCCCTAACGTTACCAAGGATACCGCAAAAAAAAATTTTTGAAAACCGGTTTTCAATACTCTTTTTTCAAAATTTTCAAAATATTCGAATTTGGTAAATTATTCAGTAGGCAATAATCATACTAATATTATGAATGTGAATGTAGCGATGGTTGGATGTTTGAATGTTTGAATGTCCACACGTTTGCTTTTGTTCCCTAAGAACGTAAGAATTTCAAGACGGATTTTGTTGAAATGTGGCACGCCTACAGGTTATAGTCTGGAAGGAGCTATAGGCTATTTAATTTTGGAGGTTCCGACCCTGCTAGGGACCGATACTTTTCGAAATTTTTTCATTCCATATAACTCTAAGTATATATTTAGAACCTATACTTATGACATTTCGCATATATGTAGGTATCTAAAGGTCGTACAATATGGGTATCAAACGAAAGGGGAAGACCCCAGGTTTCATTTTGGCTTCGATATATTTCGATAAATTGATCGATAACTAAGTTATCGGTCAAAGGTTTCATTTGGACTTCGATAGGTTTCGATAAATTTGTCGATGATGAGTTATCGGTGAAAATGTGATTGCCCAAAAACTTTAAACTTGCCCTACAATATGGGTATCAAAAGAAAGGAGATAGCTCCAGGTTTCATTTGGAGTTCGATATATTTCGATAAGTTTATCGATAACTGAGTTATCGGTGATTGCCCAAAAAACTTAACTTTACCCTACAATATGGGTATCAAACGAGCGGAAAAAGGACCAGGTCTCATTTGGACTTCGATATATTTCACTAAATTTATCGATAACTAAGTTATCGTTGACTGCCCAAAAAACTTAACATTATCCTATAATATGGGTATAAAACGAAAGGAGAAGGCCGCAGGTTTCATTTGGACTTCTATAGGTTTCGATAAATTTATCGAGGATGAGTTATCGGTCAAAATGCGATTGCCCGAAAACCCCTATATTACACTACAATATGAGTATCAAACGAAACGGGATGGCCCCAGGTTTCATTTGGACTTCGATAGGTTTCGATAAATTTATCGATGATGAGTTATCGGTGAAAATGTGATTGCCCAAAAACCTTAAACTTGCCATACAATATGGGTATCAAACGAAAGGGGAAAGCTCCAGGTTTCATTTGGACTTCGATATATTCCGATAAATTTATCGGTAACTGAGTTATCGGTGATTGCCCAAAAAACTTAACATTATCCTATAATATGGGTATAAAACGATGAAAATGTGATTGCCCAAAACGTTAAACTTGCCCTACAATGTGGGCATCAAACGAAAGGGAAAGGCCCCAGGTTTCATGTGGACTTCGATAGGTTTCGATAAATTAATCGATGATGAGTTATAGGTGAAAATGTGATTGCCCAAAACGTTAAACTTGCCCTACAATGTGGGCATCAAACGAAAGGGAAAGGCCCCAGGTTTCATTTTTTCTTCAATATATTTCGACAAATTTATCGATGATGAGTTATCGGTCAAAATTCGATTGCCCGAAAACCTCTATATTACCCTCCAATATGAGTATCAAACGAAAGGGGATGGCCCCAGGTTTCATTTGGTCTTGGAAAGGTTTCGATACATTAATCGATGATGAGTTATCGGTGAAAATGTGATTGCCCAAAAACTTTAAACTTGCCCTACAATATGGGTATCAAACGAAAGGGGAAGGCCCCAGGTTTCATTTGTACTTCGATATATTTATCTATAACTGAGTTATCGGTAAAAATGCGATTGCGGAAAAACCTTAATATTACCCTACAATATGGTTTCAAATCAACATTTGAATTTGCATTCATCTTGGCACTATTTGTCAAAATCGAATTCTTGAAAGGCCCCTTACGTTACCAAGGATACGGCAAAAGAAAATTTTTGAAAACCGGTTTTCAATACTCTTTTTTCAAAATTTTTAAAATATTCGAATTTGGTAAATTATTCAGTAGGCAATAATCATACTAATATTATAAATGTGAATGTAGCGATGTTTGAATGTTTGGATGTCCACACGTTTGCTTTTGTTCCCTAAAAACGTGAGAATGGCAAGACGGATTTTGTTGAAATTTGGCACGCCTACGGGTTATAGTCTGGAAGGAGCTATAAGCTATTTAATTTTTAATTTTGGGGGTTCCGACCCTGCTAGGGACCTTTACTTTTCGAAATTTTTTTATTCCATATAACTATAAGTATATAGAAGCTATACTTATGACATTTCGCATATATGTAGGTATCTAAAGGTGGTACAATATGGGTATCAAACGAAAGGGGATAGCTCCAGGTTTCATTTGGACTTCGATATATTTCGATAACTGAGTTATCGGTGATTGCCCAAAAAACTTAACTTTACCCTATAATATGGGTATAAAACGAAAGGAGAAGACCCCAGGTTTCATTTGTACTTCGATATATTTCTACAAATTTATCTATAACTGAGCTATCGGTTAAAATGCGATTGCAGAAGAACCTTAATATTATACTGCAATATGGTATCAAATCAACATTTGAATTTGCATTCATCCTGGCACAATTTGTCAAAATTGAATTCTCAAAAGAACATTTTTGAAAGCCAGTTTCCAATATTCTTTTTCAAAATATTCGAGTTTGGTAAATTCTTCAGTAGGCAATAATCATACTAATATTATAAATGTGAATGTAGCGATGTTGGGATGTCCAGACTTTTGCTTCTGTTACTCAATCACGTGAGAATGGCAAGACGGATTTTGATGAAGTTTGGAAAGCATACAGGTTATAGTCTGGAAGGAGTTATAGGATCCTTTTTTTTATTAATTTTGGGGGTTCGGTCGCTTCTAGGGACCATTACTTTTTGATATTTTTTTCACCCATTCAATTCTGAATATACTTGACCTATAACTCTGAGTATACTTGACCTATACTTATGATATTTCTTACATAGGTATAGGATGGCCCCAGGTTTCATTTGGACTTCGATATATTTGGATAAATTTATCGACAACTGAGTTATTGGTCAAAATGCGATTGCCAAAAAGCCTTAATATTACCCTACAATATGGTTTCAAATCAACAGTTGAATTTGCATTCATCCTGGCACAATTTGTCAAAATCGAATTCTTGAAAGGCCCCCTAACGTTACCAAGGATACCGCAAAAGAAAATTTTTGAAAACCGGTTTTCAATACTCTTTTTTCAAAATTTTTTTATTCCATATAACTCTAAGTATATATTTAGAACCTAAACTTATGACATTTCGCATATATGTAGGTATCTAAAGGTCGTACAATATGGGTATCAAACGAAAGGTGAAGACCCCAGGTTTCATTTTTTCTTCGATATATTTCGATAAATTGATCGATAACTAAGTTATCGGTCAAAACGCGATTGCCTGAAAACCTTAATATTACCCTACAATATGGGTATTAAACGAAAGGAGATAGCTCCAGGTTTCATTTGGAGTTCGACATATTTCGATAAGTTTATCGATAACTGAGTTATCGGTGATTGCCCAAAAAACTTAACTTTACCCTATAATATGGGTATAAAACCAATGGAGATAGCTCCAGGTTTCATTTGGAGTTCGATATATTTCGATAAATTTATGGATAACTGAGTTATCGGTGACTGCCCAAAAAACTTAACATTACCCTATAATATGGGTATAAAACGAAAGGAGAAGGACGCAGGTTTCATTTGGACTTCGATAAATTTGTCGATGATGAGTTATCGGTGAAAATGTGATTGCCCCAAAACTTTAAACTTGCCCTACAATATGGGTATCAAAAGAATGGAGATAGCTCCAGGTTTCATTTGGAGTTCGATATATTTCGATAAGTTTATCGATAACTGAGTTATCGGTGATTGCCCAAAAAACTTAACTTTACCCTACAATATGGGTATCAAACGAAAGGAGAAAGCTCCAGGTTTCATTTGGACTTCGATATATTTCGCTAAATTTATCGATAACTGAGTTATCGTTGACAGCCCAAAAAACTTAACATTATCCTATAATATGGGTATAAAACGAAAGGAGAAGGACGCAGGTTTCATTTGGACTTCGATAAATTTGTCGATGATGAGTTGTCGGTGAAAATGTGATTGCCCCAAAACTTTAAACTTGCCCTACAATATGGGTATCAAAAGAAAGGAGATAGCTCCAGGTTTCATTTGGAGTTCGATATATTTCGATAAGTTTATCGATAACTGAGTTATCGGTGATTGCCCAAAAAACTTAACTTTACCCTACAATATGGGTATAAAACGAAAGGAGAAGGCCGCAGGTTTCATATGGACTGCTATAGGTTTCGATAAATTTATCGAGGATGAGTTATCGGTCAAAATGCGATTGCCCGAAAACCTCTATATTACCCTACAATATGAGTATCAAACGAAAGGGGATGGCCACAGGTTGCATTTGGACTTCGATAGGTTTCGATAAATTTATCGATGATGAGTTATCGGTAAAAATGTGATTGCCCAAAAACCTTAAACTTGCAATACAATATGGGTATCAAACGAAAGGGGAAAGCTCCAGTAGCGCGATTCACTAACTTTTAACAATCCCGCAATAGAGATATTTAACATTAACGTATACTGTTTAATTTAACAATTGTGCGATTCACTAACTCGGATTTAACAATAACGTTTAAATAATGGTTTAAAATGATGGCATGTGGCATCTCAGTCGAAATTGACTAGAACGTTGCTTAAATGTTAAGTGCAGCATTTGCCAGCGCCGCCGTTGGTGTCGCAGTAGCGCAGCTGACAAGCGTCTGGATAACAAAATAGACGTCGCAAGTTCGATACCAATAACTAGGAGAAATTTTTTCTAAAATATATTTTTTTTTAAATAAATACTTTTTTTTTTAAATATAGAAATACTTCTTGCTCAAAAAATTTGTTTTTAATTTATTTTTATTTTAACCTATATTTCAACGACACCAACGGATAACGTGATAAAATATCAATTTACAAATCGACTACGATAAATTAACGATTGAAGAGTTGACAAAAAGTTAGTGAATAGCATAGATAGTTAAAATTATTGTTACGTTAATTTATCGTGGACAAATTGTGTTAAAACAGTTAGTGAATCACAAAATTGTTTAAATTATTGTTAAGTTAATTTATCGTTGACAAATTACGTTAAAAAAGTTAGTGAATCGCGCTACAGGTTTCATTTGGACTTCGATATATTTCGATAAGTTTAACGATAACTGAGTTATCGTTGACAGCCCAAAAAACTTAACATTATCCTATAATATGGGTATAAAACGAAAGGAGAAGGCCGCAGGTTTCATTTGGACTTCGATAGGTTTCGATAAATTTGTCGATGATGAGTTATCGGTGAAAATGTGATTGCCCAAACACCTTAAACTTGCCCTACAATATGGGTATCAAAAGAAAGGAGATAGCTCCAGGTTTCATTTGGAGTTCGATATATTCCGATAAGTTTATCGATAACTGAGTTATCGTTGACTGCCCAAAAAACTTAACATTATCCTATAATATGGGTATAAAACGAAAGGAGAAGGCCGCAGGTTTCATTTGGACTTCTATACGTTTCGATAAATTTATCGAGGATGAGTTTTCGAAATTTGTTTCGATAAATTGATCGATAACTGAGTCATCGGTCAAAATGCGATTGCCCGAAAACCTCTATATTACCCTACAATATGGGTATCAAACGAAAGGATATAGCTCCAGGTTTCATTTGGAGTTCAATATATTTCGATAA
Organism: Sphenella marginata; assembly: GCA_951509765.1. NCBI lineage: Eukaryota > Metazoa > Arthropoda > Insecta > Diptera > Tephritidae > Sphenella > Sphenella marginata. Next base: position 12,237,611 of record OX608078.1, read on the forward strand.
GTTTATCGATAACTGAGTTATCGGTGATTGCCCAAAAAACTTAACTTTACCCTATAATATGGGTATAAAACGAAAGGAGATAGCTCCAGGTTTCATTTGGAGTTCGATATATTTCGATAAGTTTATCGATAACTGAGTTATAGGTGATTGCCCAAAAACTTAACTTTACCCTATAATATGGGTATACAACGAAAGGAGATAGCTCCATGTTTTTATTTGGACTTCGATATATTTCGATAAATTTATGGATAACTGAGTTATCGGTGACTGCCCAAAAAACTTAACATTACCCTATAATATGGGTATAGAACGAAAGGAGAAGGCCGCAGGTTTCTTTTGGACTTCGATAGGTTTCGATACATTTGTCGATGATGAGTTATCGGTGAAATGTGATTGCCCAAAAACTTTAAACTTGACCTACAATATGGGTATCAAAAGAAAGGAGATAGCTCCAGGTTTCAGTTGGAGTTCGATATATTTCGATAAGTTTATCGATAACTGAGTTATCGGTGATTGCCCAAAAAACTTAACTTTACCCTACAATATGGGTATCAAACGAAAGGAGAAAGCTCCAGGTTTCATTTGGAGTTCGATATATTTCGATAAGTTTATCGATAACTGAGTTATCGTTGACTGCCGAAAAAACTTAACATTATCCTATAATATGGGTATAAAACGAAAGGAGAAGGCCGCAGGTTTCATTTGGACTTCTATAGGTTTCGATAAATTTATCGAGGATGAGTTATCGGTCAAAATGTGATTGCCCAAAAACCTTAAACTTGCAATACAATATGGGTATCAAACGAAAGGGGAAAGCTCCAGGTTTCATTTGGACTTCGATATATTTCGATAAGTTTAACGATAACTGAGTTATCGTTGACTGCCCAAAAAACTTAACATTACCCTATAATATGGGTATAAAACGAAAGGAGAAGGCCGCAAGTTTCATTTGGACTTCGATAGGTTTCGATAAATTTGTCGATGATGAGTTATCGGTGAAAATGTGATTACCCAAACACCTTAAACTTGCCCTACAATATGGGTATCAAAAGAAAGGAGATAGCTCCAGGTTTCATTTGGAGTTCGATATATTTCGATAAGTTTATCGATAACTGAGTTATCGTTGACTGCCCAAAAAACTTAACATTATCCTATAATATGGGTATAAAATGAAAGGAGAAGGCCGCAGGTTTCATTTGGACTTCTATAGGTATCGATAAATTTATCGAGGATGAGTTTTCGAAATTTTTTTATTCCATATAGCTCTAAGTATATAGAACCTATACTTACGACATTTCGCATATATGTACGTATCTAGAGATCGTACAATATGGGTATCAAACGAAAGGGGAAGACCCCAGGTTTCATTTGGACTTCGATATATTTCGATAAATTTATCGATAACTGGATCATCGGTCAAAATGCGATTGCCCGAAAACCTCTATATTACCCTAAAATATGGGTATCAAACGAAAGGGGATGGCCCCAGGTTTCATTTGGACTTCGATAGGTTTCGATAAATTTATCGATGATGAGTTATCGGTAAAAATGTGATTGCCCAAAAACCTTAAACTTGCAATACAATATGGGTATCAAACGAAAGGGGAAAGCCCAAAAAACTTAACTTTACCCTATAATATGGGTATAAAACGAAAGGAGAAGACCGCAGGTTTCATTTGGACTTCGATAGGTTTCGATAAGTTTATCGATGATGAGTTATCGGTGAAAATGTGATTGCCCAAAAACCTTAAACTTGCCCTACAATATGGGTATCAAACGAAAGGGTTATGATGTGTTATCGGTGAAAATGTGATTGCCCAAAAACCTTAAACTTGCCCTACAATATCGGTGTCAAACGAAAGGGGAAGGCCCCAGGTTTCATTTGTACTTCGATATATTTCGATAAATTTTTCTATAACTGAGTTATCGGTATATCGAATACTTCAAAAGAAAATTTTTGAAAACCAGTTCTCAATATTCTTTTTCAAAATTTTCAAAATATTCGAATTTGGTAAATTCTTCAGTAGGCAATAATCATATTTACTAATATTATAAATGTGAATTTAGCGATGTTTGGATGTCCAGACGTTTGCTTCTGTTACTCAATCACGTGAGAATGGCCAAACGGATTTTGACGAAGTTTGGAACGCCTACAGGTTATAGTCTGGAAGGAGCTATAAGCTATTTAATTTTTAATTTTGGGGGTTCCGACCCTGCTAGGGACCTTTACTTTTTTATTCCATATAACTCTAAGTATATAGAACCTATACTTATGAAATTTCGCATATATGTAGGTATCTAAAGGTCGTACAATATGGGTATCAAACGAAAGGGGAAGACCCCAGGTTTCATTTTGGCCTCGATATTACCCTACAATATGGGTATCAAACGAAAGGAGAAGGCCGCAGGTTTCATTTGGACTTCGATAGGTTTCGATAAATTTGTCGATGATGAGTTATCGGTGAAAATGTGATTGCCCAAACACCTTAAACTTGCCCTACAATATGGGCATCAAACGAAAGGGGAAGGCCCCAGGTTTCATTTTTACTTCAATATATTTCGATAAATTGATCGATAACTGAGTCATCGGTCAAAATGCGATTGCCCGAAAACCTCTATATTACCCTACAATATGGGTATCAAACGAAAGGATATAGCTCCAGGTTTCATTTGGAGTTCGATATATTTCGATAAGTTTATCGATAACTGAGTTATCGGTGATTGCCCAAAAAACTTAACTTTACCCTATAATATGGGTATAAAACGAAAGGAGATAGCTCCAGGTTTCATTTGGAGTTCGATATATTTCGATAAGTTTATCGATAACTGAGTTATAGGTGATTGCCCAAAAACTTAACTTTACCCTATAATATGGGTATACAACGAAAGGAGATAGCTCCATGTTTTTATTTGGACTTCGATATATTTCGATAAATTTATGGATAACTGAGTTATCGGTGACTGCCCAAAAAACTTAACATTACCCTATAATATGGGTATAAAACGAAAGGAGAAGGCCGCAGGTTTCTTTTGGACTTCGATAGGTTTCGATAAATTTGTCGATGATGAGTTATCGGTGAAATGTGATTGCCCAAAAACTTTAAACTTGCCCTACAATATGGGTATCAAAAGAAAGGAGATAGCTCCAGGTTTCAGTTGGAGTTCGATATATTTCGATAAGTTTATCGATAACTGAGTTATCGGTGATTGCCCAAAAAACTTAACTTTACCCTACAATATGGGTATCAAACGAAAGGAGAAAGCTCCAGCTTTCATTTGGAGTTCGATATATTTCGATAAGTTTATCGATAACTGAGTTATCGTTGACTGCCGAAAAAACTTAACATTATCCTATAATATGGGTATAAAACGAAAGGAGAAGGCCGCAGGTTTCATTTGGACTTCTATAGGTTTCGATAAATTTATCGAGGATGAGTTATCGGTCAAAATGCGATTGCCCGAAAACCTCTATATTACCCTACAATATGAGTATCAAACGAAAGGGGATGGCCCCAGGTTTCATTTGGACTTCGATAGGTTTCGATAAATTTATCGATGATGAGTTATCGGTAAAAATGTGATTGCCCAAAAACTTTAAACTTGCAATACAATATGGGTATCAAACGAAAGGGGAAAGCTCCAGGTTTCATTTGGACTTCGATATATTTCGATAAGTTTAACGATAACTGAGTTATCGTTGACTGCCCAAAAAACTTAACATTACCCTATAATATGGGTATAAAACGAAAGGAGAAGGCCGCAGGTTTCATTTGGACTTC